>CM046447.1:70372701-70772701 GCA_025506515.1 Flaveria trinervia | reverse complement strand
TGTCTCTATCGGCTCTCACAGATTGGGATCTACTCCATTTAAGTAAATCTCAAATCTTTGCTTCCATTATGGGTAATCATCTAACGTTATTAGCTTAGGGGGCTTGTTATGATTTCCCACTTCATTTTCTAGAAGCAACAGATTTCGAATCCTGGAGTCCCTTCCTGCAGTGAACGCTGAATATTGATCCTCCATTACTATCAACTTTAAGCTTTGGAACAAACTATTTTACTTATGCGAATGAAGGTGTGCGATTGGATAGCTAGTGCGATTGAACAATATGGATAGCTCAAACGTGCGAATGAACCAATGCGAATGAATCAATCGTGCGAATGGACAGGTGCGGATGAACAATGTGAATAGATAGTTCAGTCGTACGAATGGATGTATGAATGAGTCCAATCGTGCGTATGAGGGATGCGTATGAATTCAGTCATGCGATTGAGTCAATTGTGCGACTAAAGCTGCTGAATCTTGAGAATTTGAAAGTTTAAGGTATTTTGACGCAAAAAAACGAATTTGTCAAGAACCCTAATTGCCGTATGCCAGAAAAACGTTAACTTTACGACCTGGAGACGTCCAAATCAACGTTTGACACAAAAGATTGTGTTTTTGCGCGAAAAACACAACTTTTATATCAAAATCGATTGAATCACACGTAAATCAAGTGCCTTTGCTCTGATATCATTTGTTAGAGGACCCTGTACTGGACGGAGTACTAACTGATTCACATGTATACTGAATCAAATAGTGTGGAATCCTATTTGATTGGTGATCCAATCAGTGACAACGTTAACCCGATCGATATAAGATTAATCTAAACGTTAAGAACGAGTAGGAATCGATCAAGAACGATCTATGAACTTGGGCTGGCTTTCTTGGATGTTCTGGATGGCTAGGGTACGTGTAGGAGTCGAATTCTTCAAAGTGTTATGTTTTCCACGAATTAAGTGGTATTTATAGGTTAGGGTTACTCATTCGTACGACTGAACCATTAGCATGGTTCAGTCATGCGACTAAGTCATGCGGTTGATCCATTCGCACGACTGAGTGTTAAGTCGTGCGACTGAGTCAATCTCATGTCACAATTGTGTGACTGATCCAGTCTCCTGGTTTAGTCGTGCGACTGCTTCATTAGCATGAAGTTGTTCATGCGTATGGTCCATTAGCATGTTCCATTCGCATGCGAGCTTCACACGATTTAGTTTAAGCATGTTCCTCAATCATTATTGACTAAGAACCATGTAAACAACCACAAACCTATATAGTTAGTTCAATAAGCGTTAACACACAATAATCAATGAAATATTAAACATTATAAGCATAAATCACACATTGTATTTCATTCAAACCATCCAGTTACATATATTTAAGACATGAAAGACTTTTTACATTAAGCTCATAAACTAGGTACATATGTATCTACACAAAGAAAGCTTGGATGATGTTATAGACAGGTTCTACCATCTAATGAGTGAGTTGCACACTCATGGGGTCTCAACGTCAATGGAAGATAAGGTCTCAAGCTTTGTCGATGGTTTGCCAGAGAAGTGGGACTCGTTTGTGTGTAACTTGAGACAGAACAATATACTGGCAAAATTAGACATAAACGACTTCATCCTGAAATTGAGGGAGGAGGAACTGAGGATGAAGTATAGGTCTTAGAAAGGATCCTATGACCAGAATCCTTCACTTTATAACTCCTCTCCCACTCCAACCAGTTCAGGAGCACCTCTTCAAATAGCGTTTGTGTCTAGTTCAACCGCTCTTTCTCAAACCACAGCTTCAGGATCTGAAACGTCAGGGTCATCTAGTACCGAATATATCGCACCTGAAGCAAATGGTACCAAGTTGAAGACTAAGAATCTCGGTAATGTCACGGTGGAAGTAGCAAAGGAGCACATGGATCTCCTAGCAACTGTTGTTCATTTTTATGATGGTCTAGTTGCAGGGAACATTGATAATTGCCATCTGGCCGATGAAGATTACGAGCAGGTGGACGAGAATGAACTTGAAAGAATGGATATTATGTGGGCTTTGGCGAGTGCTGTCCGAAGAGCGAAAAAGTTTATAAAGAAGACTGGATAGAACTTGATAGCCACAAAAGACACTACCTTTGTTTCGACAAAACCAAAGTTACATACTTTAACTATGGAGAAAAGGGGCACTTCAAATGTGAATGTGTAAAGTCCAAGAAGACAGATAACGGCAATCCATTCTCATCCTTCAACCATTAAGAGAAATCCACGAGTGGAGCTACCTCGTCAAGCAAAGAGACAAAGGCCTTGACTGCTCAAGGTGACGAAGGACAGGACCTTCAGTTTTGTCTCTCCGGGTGAATCGAACATTGCAAATGTCGAGGGTTTGGATGGTGACACTTCAAGTGAAGGTGAAATCGCAGTTGACTAGTGATATCAGGTAATGAAGACACTGCGAATGTGGTCGATCATCTGATTGAAGAAGAACTCAGAACGACATGTTCAAAATCTCCAGCACCCGAACAGTCAAACTTTGCTATGATGGCTAATTCAACCGAGTCTTCACAGGTAAGTACCAAAGACCAACCCTTTGAAAGTCATGCTTGTAATGAATGTAATAAAGAGAAAGCATAGATTCAAAATTTGCTAGGATATTAGACCACAATGATAGCTTAGTAAATGGCTTATAACTGTGCACAAAAGCTAATCAGATTTTAAAACATAAGGAGCACAATTATAAAGAGAAAGTAGAACTTTTAAATAAACAACTAAGGGAAACCGAGGTTGTTGCTTTTAATCAAGTGAATGACATAAAGTTCTATTTAAACTCCCTAGAAGAAACTAAGAAAGAAAAAAGCAGTTTTAGAAGTCGAAGTCAACGCATTAAAACAAAAACTGCACAGTTGGACCAGTTCTTCTCACATAGTTCAACACTTAGTGAAAGAACGAAATAACGGGGAGGGGTTGGGTTACAAAGTGGTTCCACCACCACATGAGATCTTGTTAAATTCTAAATGTAGACCAAAAAAATAACAATCCAATTAAGGATCATGTGGTGTCCACTCCTCTAGTTAGTGATCCAGATTCCACAAGTAAACCGGTGGAATCTGCCACTAAACAGAAGGAGGCTACTTTGAAATCAAAATGTAAGATGCCTATTGTGAATTGGAAGAAAATTTTGAAAAGGTTAATGTAAAGTCAGGTTCAAACATGTCTATTTCTAAACCCAAACCGACCAAACCAGTTAACCATTCACGTGCTCCATGTCACAGTCCAATTAAACAAAATGCTAAAGATGTTAAAAATGTTCAAACAAAGAATTTTGTTAAAGAAGTAAAAAAAACATCTAAACAAAAAGTGTCCAAACCTAACCAGACTAAAGTCACACCAGTATCACACACTTTCCCACAGAGACAATGTTTCCAACATGTAGAAGGTAGATCATGCTACAATTGTGGAAAGATAGGACATATCTCTTCTAATTGTCCTTATTATCAGACACCAAGAAAGAAAATTTGACTTTATGATACTAAACAAATTCTTCAAAAAGGAGTTCTATTACTCCACCAAAAAGAAGTAATAAACCTAAAGTCCAAACCGTCATCCAGTCATCTGTTTATCACAAACAAGCCTTACACAAAACTAGGTTATGGAAAGAAAAGTCAAGTCTAGTGTCTAATAATAGGAACAATAAGAAGATTGATATGCCCTCACCCTCAAATGGACAGTGGTTGAGTTCATGATGGGTGATTCCACTAGGTCACCCAAGCCAGTTAAGGCTTGGGTCCCAAACCTAAACTAATAATTTTCTCTAAATGTGCAGGGTGTCCGTTACAGTGCTATCACAAACACCTGGATTGTTGATAGTGGGGAGTTTAGGCACATGACCGGGAACCTGTCTCTCCTTTCAAATTTCAAACAAATAAAGGCGGACATGTATTGTTTGCTGGAAATAAAGGAGGATACATCACAGCTCAAGGTGAAGTGGAAACCAGAAAGTCAAGTTTGATAAAGTCAACTATGTTAAGCAATTACAGAATATCTTGCTTTCTGTATCCTAGATCTGTGACAAAATATTCAAGGTTGTTTTTGACAACAAGAAGTGCTATGTGTTGAAGAAGGATTACATTATCCCGAAAGACCAAATCCTAATGTCAGCTTCGTAATATAATGACTTATATGTCTTGGATCTATCAAAGGTCTCGACAACTGATCATCAAGTTCAATGCTTCTTGTCAAAGGCAACTGAGAGGGACTCGATCTTCTGGCATAGGAGAATAGGACACATAAATCCATGGAAGATGAATCATCTGATTCAGAATGATTTAGTAAATGGAGTTAATGTTAAGAATTTTCAACTTCGGATTTTTGTGTAGCATGTAAGAAAGGCAACAGACCAAGAAGTCTCACAAGGCAAAGAAAGTAAACTCTATTGAATTGCCTCTTGAACTTCTACACATGGATCTGTTTGGTCCGGTGAGCACCAAGAGCTTCGCGGGTGATCTGTACCGTTATGTAGTCACTAATGACTACTACAGATTCTCTTGGGTAATGTTTCTAAAATCCAAATCAGAGACAATTGAATCGTTCAAACAGCTGGTGACCACATTGGAATCTCTCTACTAGCTGAAAATACATCAGATTCGCTGAGACAATGGCACGAAATTCAAGAACCAGTGGATGGAGGCATATTGCAAAGAGAAAGGAATTTTACATCAGTTCACATCCGCCTACACTCCATAAATGAACGGAGTTGCTAAACAGAAGAACATGAGCTTGATAGAGACAGTCTGAACGATGCTAGCAGACTCGAAACTGCCAATCCAATTTTGGAATGAGGTAGTTTCTAATGCATGTTACACCTTAAATCGAGTCCTGGTGGTCAAATGTCATGGTAAAACGTGTTACGAATTGCTCCAACAGCGTAAACCTAATCTAGAGTGCCTCGAACCGTTTGGCGCACCATGTACGCTGCTAAAGAAAAATAAGTCAGGGAAGTTCAGTGAAAAGGCTGAAGAAAGAATTTTTCTAGGATACAACGTACCGAATAAGAGAGTTTACAACAACTCAATGGGTCAAGTAGAAGTGTGATGCAATGTTGACATTCAGAGATACACCACCCCCCAGCTGGAAAAGGGACCCGCACTCTTCTTCGATTACGATAGATTCTTTAAGTCCTTCAAAATCCTTCTCACCCCTTCTGATGATGAGTTTCGACCAAAATGACTTACGATGTCTTAAACACACCGTCACTAGACTCGATAACATCAGGTTCACAAGGTGAGTCTTCTAGCCATTCAGGGGGAGTACTGGAGGTAAGTGACTCTTCTTCTGACGATGAAGAGTGGAGGATGTTTAGGTGGATTAGGAGGAATAGGTTCCTGCTACTGAAAGTACACAAGCATCAAATGTTGATGCCTCTGACATCTCGGAATCTCGCACTCCAACGGCTACAGATACTGAACCAGGAATTCAAAATCTGGATCAGGAAGTCATCATTCCACCACTCCGGATCTTGACTTAATGTATATCATCCTCTGGACAACGTCATAGGGGATGTACAATCGGGAGTACAGACAAGAAATCAGCTATACTCAGCTGATTATGCATTAGTCATGGAAAAAGGCTATCTTCACGACAGTGCTTATCGATGTTTTGTGTCTCAATTTTGGCCAAAATATGTAAGTGAAGCCTTAAACGATGAGGCATGGGTGAGTGCCATGCAAGAAGAACTTCTTCAATTTAAGAAGTTAGGAGTATGGACACTGGTGGATAGACCAAAAGGTGCTAAGGTCATTGGCACTAAATGGGTCTTGAAGTGCAAGAAAGATGACCAAGGGGCCATAATCAGAAACAAGGCTCAACTTGTAGTTCAAGGATTTCGACAAGTTGAAGGCATTGATTACAATGAAGTGTTTGCACCAGTGGCGGGAATGGAAGCAATCCGTATCTTCCTAGCCTATGCAACTTATATGAAGATTAAAGTTTATCAACTAGATGTGAAGAGTGCATTCCTTCATGGTGAAATGCAGGAGACAGTGTATGTCAGTCAACCTGAAGGATTTGAGGATCCTTACCATCGGGATAGAATTTACAAGCTGGATAAGGCTCTCTATGGGCTCCACCAAGCCCCAAGAGCATGGTATGAGAAGCTCTCGACTCATCTTGTGAAACACGGCTTTCGAAGAGGAGTAATTGATTGTACACTGTTCATCAAAGAAAAAGATGGTGACTTACTGCTAGTACAGATTTATGTTAATGACATAATCTTCGATTCCAAAAACGAAGAATTATGTAAAGAATTTGAAGCAATAATGGAAGCTGAATTTGAGACGAGTGCCATGGGAGAGATGAAGTTTTTTCTCGGGTTACAGGTGGATCAGACACCAAAGGGAATATTTCTACATCAGACCAAGTATGTAGTGATATTCTCAGTCGGTTCGATATGGAGAATGCTATGATAGCTGGGACTCGTCTTGCTACAAAACAAGATGTGGCACCCGACGAAAATGGTGATTTGGTGGATGCCACCATGTACCGAGGAACGATCGGATCCCTCATGTACCTCACAGCCTCACGACCTGATATCATGTATGCGACGTGCCTCTGCTCCAAATATCAGGTGAAACCAAAAGTTAACCATCTCATAGGAGTTAACAGATTTTCTGTTATCTGAAGGGTACTCCAACACTCGGGTTGTGGTATCCTCATGATGATGATTTTGAGCTTACAGCGTATAGTGACTCGGATTACAGCGGCTGCAAAATGAACTACAAGTCAACGTCTGCAGGATGTCAATTTTTTGGGAGAAGATTAGTCACCTGGCAGTGTAAGAAGTAGACATCGGTTGCTCTATCAACTTGTGAAGCTGAATATGTTGCTGCTGCAAGTTGCTGTTCACAGATCATTTGGATTCAATAGCAAATGCAGGACTACTGTTTGCAATTCTCTAACACTCCTATCTATGTTGATAATTCTGCTGCTATAGCCATAACAAAAAATCCTGTCCAACATCCTAAAACTAAACACATTGGCATTAAGTATCATTTCATACGTGATAGTTTTGAAAAGCATTTAATCGATGTCGTTAAAATAAATACGGTTTTTCAACGCGCCAGCCTCTACACAAAAGCATTTGATAAACCGAGATTTTTATATCTATTAGAGGTTAATGGCGTGAAAAATAAAAGTGATGTGATCACAGAGGATGAAAATGCTTAGTCCGACAACTTTTTCTTTTATTTTCTTTTATTTCTCTTATTTTATTTTCCTGTTTCTATAAAATCCAGAAACTTAAAAAAAATATTTTTGGTTTAAGAATTTTAGGTGGAGAATAGGATAGATTAGTATTAAATTAGTCATTTTATTTAATTACCTAAAAAAACGAGGGAGGAGGACAACTTAGCTAAAAGGAAAGAAATCAAATCTGTGATACTAATTCAACGTATTTGAAAAATGATAGTACACAGGGAACAAATTATTTGGGACTTCAAAAGTTTAATTGATTAAGATACAAAATCAAAGTTTAAGTCTAAATAGTCTAAGCAAAAGAAAAGGAAAAATGATAGTAAAACTAGTAGGCTACCAAGATAACATAGAGAAAGTAGACCTAGAGGATGCTAGTTCATTAGATGATGTGTCAGTAGATTCAACACAATAGATAAATAGACCTCATTGGTGGTTTCAAGCTCAAACTAAGTGGTTCAACTAGCTATGGGTTCTCATCTTATCCTTAGTTAACACAATCAACACTCTTCCAATAAGGGGTGAAGAGCAAAAATAAACGCCACATATGTGTGCAGACGACCATAAAATATGAGCAAAGCACATGAAAGATGTAAAACGCAATCATGCTAATAACTTATGTTGTTGGTGTGATATGTGCAAAAAGAAAAAAAATTGCTCAAACAGAAGATAGGTTGTGTGCCTCTCTGTTATGCAGTGGCACTGACCTGAGGATAAGCATAACCTAAATATTCTAGAATTATTTATTGTTTAAGCCTCTCTGCTGTATGATGACACTGACCTGAGGCTTGGCATCCCTTTGAAAGCTCTTAGAATAGTTTCTTCTTGAAAAATACCCGTAGACCGCTCAAAAATCTCCTGAGGAACGTTGATTACCATTAAGTGTGGGATCCACAAATGCTTGTTAAAATAATTAAACCTTAACTCATCAATAATGTGTGTCAAAATCTGTGTATGGATTTTAGAGGACAAGTATACGGACAATCATCATGAGCTGCAGTACATGAAAGTTAAAATCAGTGTGTGCATCTTGTGGCTCTAGTATGATTTCCTAAATTGCTATTGACTATCAGTGATAACAAGGATCTAGCATCAATATTGTTTATTACAATGTCCCAAGTGATTTTAATATACCTGTATGATTCCAAAATGAATCGTACCAGAAATGATAAACTAGAATTGAAAATGTGCTGTCCAGGAAGTAAAATCGATTAGAATTACTCTAAAAGGTTTAAAATCCATCTCAAATCAAAAATACAAAAATATGTCTTAATTTTATTTTTTAAACTTTCTGGTTGTTTTATTTATTAACTTGTAGTCATTTAGTAGGTAAAAGTCAGACTATGCATTGGAATTCAATCTATGATACACTCACTTAAAAGAGGTCACGTCTGAGGTGACCAATCAGTTTTTTATGATTAAAAGGATCACGTTTGAGGTGATCAACAGTTTTGTTAAAAGGATCACGTCTGAGGTGATCAACAGTTTTTTTAAAGTTAAAAGGATCATGTCTGAGATGATCATCGATCACAACGTTTTATCTATAGTTAAAAGGCTAAGTGTTTGAAAGGCCATAAGGTCAAACTCATAAGTATGAGCCATTCGCACGATTGGACCATAAGTATGGACCAATCGCACGATTGAATCATACGTATTAGCCCAATCGCACGACTGAACCACACGTATGGACCAAACATACGATTCGACCATAATCTTGGGTCAATCCATACGATTGGATCACGAGAATGAACCAACCATACGAATGGAGGTGACCGAATGAGTCAGTTGCACGATTGAAACTTAGTCGTACGACTGAATGTGACCGACTGAGCCAGTCACACGACTGAGCCTCAGTCGCACAAATGAAACATGGGAATAGGTTCAGTCGCACAACTAAAGGAAAACCTAGTATAAATAGAGGGGAGTCGGTCGCAGATACTCATCACCCCTAATTCACACTTAAATCGCACGAAAGCAAGGTTACTCTGCCTAAATTTCGTATCTATGATTTAGCTTCCTGTTTGTGACACTAACGATTATGCTTTGTTTCTACAGGTAATGTGAGACTAAAATTGACCTAAATGCTTAGTTTAATCAACCCTAATGACTTAATTGGGTGAAAACTAAACCGAGACAAAACTTTCAAAATAAACCACTAGCATGGACTTAATCGTTGATTTATTTAGTACTAAGTGTTATTTTGATTGATTGCAAGTCAAATGAGTTTAACCTAAACGTTTAACATCAAGTATAGACCAAGAACCGATTCTACAGTACCGTACAGAGGCATATGCGAATGGACACACTGATGAACACCAATCGCACGATTGAAATGGGCGAATGACTCAATCACACGAATGAAACATGCGTATGAATTCAGTCGCATGAATGGTTCAACCGCATAAAACAGCATACGAGTCATCTAAGTCGCAGGCTCATTCACATGACTGAGCTTATTCGCACGACTAAGACTCAGTCGCACTATCCATTCGCATCATAGAACAGAATTATTCAAGTCCGTTAAATTCAAAGGTCATTCACTTACACAAACTCTAACAAGTTTATTTATCTTGTGTACAGAAACATGGCGAGTAGATGGACTATGAGCACAAAGCATAACCACTGTGCGCATCTTGACGTCACCTCTCGGAATGCTTCTGATTTTGCTGGGATTATTGCCTTCCTACGAAGATCGAGGATATTCAAGGCCATATCTACCCTGTGCACACCATATCGATCGATTCAGCAGGCTTTCTGGGAAAGCGCTGTAGTAGACAGGTCTGCTGAACCGCATCGTATTCGGAGTTCCATAGTAGAACAGGTCTGCTGAATGCTTCTGAAACTGCTGATACTGATCCATTTTACACCCCGGACTAGCCCAGCAGCCGAGGGGGAGCTTCTATCTCTAAGGGCTCCAGGAAGAAGAGGATGGCTCACCTTTATGGCAAAAAGGGTAAGAGGCCTATATTTACTTTGACCCCATCTACCACCACTACCACACCCCCTACCACTACTACCACACTCCCAACCACCACTACTACACCCACCCATTCACCATCAACTCCTATCCCACCACCCATATTCACCACATCCACCACTACCACCAACAGCCACCAAGCAGGTCCATCAACCCACACTACCTTCACCACAGAATCCACTCTACCCTTCATTGGGGTAGAGGAACAACTAGTAGCACTAAACCGGATGGTGCTAAAGCTGTTAGCTGCTGATGAGCAAAGAGCAACACAGCTAAGTCAGCTTGTGGAGCTCAATGCCATTCAAGCACAGCAGATTTCCCAACTCCAGGAGCAGAATGATCAATCAGTTAAGAGGATTGAGGAGTTGGAGGCAAAGAACAAGAAGATCATGCTTAGACTTAAAGTATCAAAAGATGAGCCTCTGAAGATCAGAGAAGGTGATGGTGATGATGGTGATGATGATGATGATGATGATGATAATGATGAAGATGATGAGTCTGATGACGAAGATGATAGTGATGATGAAGAGTCAAGGGGAAATAAGAGAGGAGATGATAATGAAGAAGGATGCAGTTGCATTAGCCTTAGCTCAAGGTCAAGAAAGAAGGACAAAGAGATCACAAGACCAAAGAGCATCATCCTCAGCCCCTGTTGTTGAAGAGTTGACTGATAAAGACAAAAGTAATGACTAGATGTTTATGTATTTGAAAAATTTTGTACTTGAATCTTGTATTATAGTTGTGTAATTAATGTTTATATATATTTATCTAATGTTTAAATGTCTTGATTAATTACTAATGGTTGATGTGTTACATGTTTAAATCAAGCAAATCAAACAGCTCAGCAAGATGAATATGATGTTGCTCCCTTACAGCAAATCAAGTCTCAATTCACAATGATTCTTGATTTGCAAGGGATTGTCAGAAGGTCGGTGAGCTACACTCCTGAAGAAGGAGAAATCATACACGACCTGACTAATGAGCAACTTGCAGAGATGTCCAGGCTAAATCCAGATGAGCTGGTCAAAGATGCTCTTACTTTTGATGTGACAAGTGACGATAAGCTACACGACGTAGATGAAATAGAGATTGAAGATGTCACAGCTGAGCACTATTTAGAGTACACTGCCTGCGAGGGCAATATGATCCCCAACTTGGGTGACACTCTCGGCAGTGCTACATTCGATAAACTGGATGAGATGGAAAAGGAAACATAAAAGAATGAAAACCAAGCCCAAGCCTCAAACGCTAATGTTGATATAAAAAAGGCTGAATGGACGGCTTGTTTTGCTGAGATACGAGCCCAACGCACTGTTCAAAAGCCAAATGCCTACACCAAGCTCTACAAGGTCAAGAAACATCTAAAGGTGTCAGGCAAGATTACTACGTGGGCATATTTTGAGGATCTTAATGTTTTTGCAGTTAAGAGGGAGAAGGGAATAGAGTATTCAGATTCCCACGTGATCTTAAGACTCTCCTGGTTTTGAGCTCAACCAGCTAGCTCATTTAAACTTGTTGTATGCTGATCCTAGAAAAATGTCAGGCTGGTTTGAGGCTGTCTTAAAGAAGGAATACCACACCAGATGGGTTAACTTCAGGCCTTAACAGTCGAAGAGGTACATCCGAAGGTTTGAAGTGGATCCTATTTCTGGAAAGCCTAAGGTGGTGCTGAAGTGGAGTCCTCCATGGACAATATCCAAAATTCCCTAAGGGAAATGCCACAGGACTTCACTCCACACTTCAAATGGTGGTATTATGATTGGAGAATAGGCGAAGCGGTCATAGTTCTATAGAGAGAGAGAGCAAAATGGAAACTATCCGGGTGTTCTACCCTATGTGGCTAACCAACTTGTTTGCAGACGATGTCTATACATTATACAAGTGGCCACTATTCTATGACATGCAAGATATAGTACAAGCCCTCCAGTTCCAGAACATTATACAACTCTATTTTGCATTTGAGATACATGCAGGAGTTACTAGAGAGGAGAAATACAAGAGATTTGAGGAGCTAATGAAGAATGTCAGACACTAATGTAAACTAGGTCCAAGGGGAAGTTTGTTGATACATATGTACCTAGTTTAGGAGCTTAATGAAAATGTCTATCATGTCTTATATATATGTAATGAATGAGTTGAATGAAATACAATATGTGATTGATGCTTATACTGTTTAATGTTTCATTGTTTATTATGTAATAAAGCATATTGAACTAACTATATAGGTTTGTGGTTGTTTGCATAGTTCTTAGTCAATAATGATTGAGAAACATATTCAAACTTAATCGTATGAAGTCTTCATGCGAATGGACCATACACATGAATACTTCATGCTAATGGACCAATCGCACGACTAAACTAGGATACTGGATCAGTCGCATGATTGAGACATAAATTGGCTCAGCTGCACGACTGAACCTTCAGTCATGCATATGGATCAATCGTATGATTTAGTCGCACGACTAAACCATGCTAATGGTTAAGTCATACGATTGACAAACCCAAACCTATAAATACCACCTAATTCGTGAAAAACAGGACACTACAAGAATTTTGACTCATATTCGTACCCTAGCCGTCCAGAGACTCCAGAGAGCCTTTTCCAACTTCATAGTTCGCAGTTGATCTTGTTCTAATTGTTCTTTTCTTTAATCATTAGATTATTCTGAAGTGCGTTCTCACTTATTGGATCGCCAATAAAATAGGATTCCGCACTATTTGATCTGGTTTCATGCATTATCAGTTAGTACTCCGTACGTACACGGTCCTAACAAAGTCGATCAAGAATGAACTATGAAATTGGATTAGGTGTTCTGGACGCTCTGGAAGGCTAGGGTTTATGTATATTCGAAGTTTCTCTCAAAGTGTTTTGTTTTTCCATGAATTAAGTGGTATTTATAGGTTTGCAGCTTTCATTCGTACCACTAAACCATTAGCATGGTTCAGTCGTGCGACTGACTCATGCGATTAAGTCATACGCACGACTGAAGGTTCAGTCGTGTGACTGAGTCAATCTTATGCCTCAATCATACGACTGATCCAGTCTCCTGGTTCAGTCATGCAACTGGTTCATTAATATGATTCATTGATGTGTATGGTCCATAAGTATGGTCCATTAGCATGAATAATCACTTGATTAAGTTGAACACATTTCCCAATCATTATTGACTTCAAATTGTGTACAACCCTCTCAAACCTACATATGACTTATACTTAACACAATAATAATATGAAATAATCAAAGAAAAATAATCATCAAACACATATCATATTTCATTGAATAGTTACATTACACATGTGTAAGAAAAGAAAGACTTTTACATTAAGAACATAAACTAGGAACATAATGTATCAACAACTCACCCTTGGACCTACTTTATCCTATTGTTTGACATGCTTTTCTCTAAGTTAATTTGTCTCTCTTTTGCTATTGCTCTCGTGGCATGCAATTGCTCCAATATTGAAACCAAATCTGGCTGAATTTATCAAACTGCAGATGCACTAGAAGCTTAGTTTCAACTTCACGTTCATCACCATCATCAGCAGACAAGTTAGATAGCCACATTAGGTCAAATACCCTGACAGTCTCTATCTTCCCATCTTTGTTCAAAACTATGACCGCTTCTCCCGTCCTCCAATCATACTACCACCATTTGAAGTGTGAGTGAAGTCTTGAGGAATCTCCCGTAAGGGAATCTTAGACATTGTGCGTGGTGGACTCCACTTTAACACTACTTTAAGCCTTCCAGATATAGGATCAATTTTAGTCTTATGTATGAACCGCTTAGGTTGTTGAGGCCTGAAGTTGACCTATCTGGTGTGATATTCTTTCTTTAGCGCTGTCTCAAACCATCCCGACATCTTCCTAGGGTTGGCATACAAGAAGTTTAAACACGCCAATCTGTTTAGCTCAAAACCAAGAAGAGTCTTCAGATCATGTGGATATCTGAAGTACTCAATCCCCTTCTCTCTCTTCATAGCATAGACATCCAAGTCTTCAAAATATGCCTACACGATAATCTTGCCTGACACTTTTTGATGTCTCTTGACTCTATAAAGTTTGGTGTAGGTATTTTGCTTTGGGGTTGCGCGTTGGGCTTTCATTTCAGCAAAACAAACTGCCCATTCAGCTTTCTTAATATCAACATGTGCATCTGAAGCTTGGGCTTTACTTTTATCTTTTTCTTTTTCTTTCTCCATCTAAAAGTATCACTGCCAAAGGTTTCACCCAAGTTGGGGATAACTTTGCCCTCAGGGTCCGTGTACTCAGGATAATGGTCAGATGTGACATCTTCAATCTCTATTTCATCCACATCCTGTAGCTCCTCATCACTTAAGACATCAACTTTCAGAGCATCTTAAAAAATTCATCTGGATTTAATCTAAACATATCAACCACCTGCTCATCTGTCAGATCATAGATGATCTCTCCGTCTTTAGGTGTATAGGTCACAGACCTTCTTACAATCCCTTACAAATTGAGAATTATAGTGAGCTGAGTCTTGACTTGCTGAAGGGGTATAACATCATAGTCCTTAGGCTGTTGAGCATCACTCTTTCCCTGTTTTTGAGTTTCTTCAGCTGGAGCTACAGACGACGAGGCTCTTTTGAGCGCCTCTCCCGTGCAGCTTGACTTGAGGTTGATGTAGATGCATCTTGACCATCCTCAACGTCATCATCATCATCTCTTTTCTCTTTACCACTACCTTCAACTTCCTCATCATCATCATCTTCTTCTGATTCATCATCAGAAGTCTAATCATCATCATCTCCTTCATCATCACCATTTCCTTTGATCTTTAAGGGCTCACCCTTTATCCCCTTCAACTTTATAGTATTTGCCTCAGGAACTATGTATTGGGTTCTAAATGACCCTCACGTTTCGGTTCCTGATGGACTGCTTCGGGAAGGAGCAGAAGAGCTAGACACAAATGCCGTTTGTAATGGTGCTCCAGAAACAGCCAGAGTTGAACCTGAATTGTATAATGAAGGATTCTAAACATAGGATCCTTTCTTTGACTTATATTTCATACATAATTCTTCCTCCCTTGGTTTCAAGATGAAATCATTTATGTCTAAAGTAGCAAGAATTTCATTTTTTCTCAGATTAGACATAAATGAATCCCATTTGTCTGGCAGACCATCAGCAAAGCTAGAAACTTTATCTTCTATAGATGTAGTCATGCCATGAGTGTGCAACTCACTCATCAGATGATAGAATCTGTCAATAATATCATCCAAGCTCTCATTCCCAATCGAAGAAAAGTTATCAAATTCCTTTTTAAGATCTTTTTCCTTTACTGCTTTCAGAGTTGCATTTCTATCATATCTCTTTTCCAATGCCTCTTATAACTTCTTAGCCTGCTTGTTCTTAGAGAACTAATGAAAGATGTCCTTAGGTATGGACTGAGTCAACAAGGCATACACTTTCTTTTCAGCATTGAACAAAATCTTTTGGGCTTTGCTCATTCCTCCCAAGGTCAACTTGACTCCATTAGCACTGACTGGTACTGTGTAATTAGTCTCAATGGATGTCCAAAGATTTGGGTCAACTCCATTTAAGTAGATTTCTAACCGTTGTTTCCACTGTGGGTATTCATCCAACGTTAACAGCTTTGGCGGTTTGTTATGGTTTCAAATCTCATTCTCCAGAAGTAGAAGGTTCTGGATGCGTGAGTCCATTCCAGCAATAAATGCAGCAAATTGGTCTTCCATTGCTTTAAACTTGGTAAACTTAGAACAGGATAGTTTCACTTGTGCGAATGGGGTATGCGAATGGGTCACTCGTGCGAATGAAGGATGCGAATGAATTCAATCGTGCACTTGGATCAGTCGTGTATATGAACAAGGCGATTGGATTCAACCGGCTGAAGTTGTCTAGTCATGCGAATGAGAGATGCGACTAAGTTCAGTCATGCGAATGGAGTATACGAATGATTCAATCGCACGAATGGGCTAATCGTGCGCCTGAAGGCTGTTGTGTTTGTACAATCGAATATTTTGACACTTTGACACAAAATATGAGTTTTCCAGGAACCCTAATTTGCCATATGACGAAAAACCAAAACTTTAATACATGCAGATGTAGAAAACACCTTTTGAAGCAAAGTGGTGACTCTTTTGATTGAAAACATGAGTTTTAACACCAAAAACCAATGAATCCACGCAAAATCACGAGCCAAAACTCTGATACCACTTGTTAGGACTGTGTACGTACGGAGTAATAACGGATTCTGTGTGAAACCAGATCAAATAGTGTGGAATCCTATTTGATTGGCCATCCAATCAGTGAGAACGATAACCCGATCAATCTAACATTGAAACAAACGCTAAGAATGAGTAGAAGTCGATCAACAACGTACTATGAAGTTGGATTAGGTTGTTATGGATGCTTTGGACGGCTAGGGTTTATGTATATTCAAAGTTTCTCTCAAAGTGTTCCATTTTTCCATGAATTAAGTGGTATTTATAGGTTTGCAGCTTTCATTCGTACGAATAAACCATTAGCATGGTTCAGTCGTGCGACTAACTCATGCAATTGAGTCATACGCACGACTGAAGGTTCAGTCGTGCGCCTGAGTCAATCTTATGCCTTAATCATACGGCTGATCTAGTCTCTTGGTTCAGTCATGCGACTGGTTCATTAGTATGATTCATTGATGTGTATGGTCCATTAGCATGAATAATCACTCGACTAAGTTGAACACATTTCCCAATCATTATTGACTTAGAATTGTGTACAACCCTCTCAAACCTACATATGAAGTTCATACATGTGACTTATACATAACATAATAATAATGTGAAATAATCAAAGATAAATAAACCTCAAACACATATCATATTTCATTGAATAATTACATTACACATGTGTAAGAAATGAAAGACTTTTACATTAAAAACATAAACTAGGAACATAATGTATCAACAAAACTTCCGAAGCATTCTACTTCAGCACTTGGTGCATGCATGCATGACAGACTGTTCGGATGTTTTGGGTTGCATCAGCCTTATATGAATCCTTACAATCTCCCCCTAGGCTCAGCTACAAAAAATTTGAAGACTTTAGAGATTAACAATCCTTATTATGATAATGACTATACCTTTCTTCATAAGATGGTTAGTATATTCAGACTCTCAAAATGTCTTCTTATTTCATAGATATCATGCAGAGGTAGATTGAACATGTATTGCCATGTGTAAACATCTTTAACACCTTGATCTCTGATGACATGCTATCTTTCTGGATTAGTAGAGTAAGGCCAGGACAAGATAAGTCTTCCTGATGCCAGAGGAGCTACTTGGATTGGAGTTGGTGGAGCTTTCTCTTGTTGCACATCCTTAAGATGTTTTGACTCATCTTGAGATATGGAGATGGATGCCTCTTTCTTCTTCTTCTTAGACTTTGGTTTAGAAGCCATCCTTTTTCTCCTTTTTGAACTTTTTGACTGAGAAGACTAGTTTGCTGCACCTTATTGATCATCCTTGTCTTTCTTAGTTGGGTCCTCCTCTCTCATAGGTTTAGATTAAGAGGGGATATAACCCTGCTATGGATCAAAATATGAAGCTTGTTAAGACTCAATAGGAGGTCCAGGTTGTGTTTTCTCAAAAGGTTCAACCTTAACCTCCACTTCTTGAGGGACCTGACTTGGTGAGGAGTGTAAGTCAACAAGTTCTCCTCGTTTGATATTCTACTTAATCACCCTAATGTGCTTATCCATAGTAGATAGAGACATACGGCCAAATCTCCTTCTAGAGAATCTATACAGCTTCAAGAAGCTCATCATCCTCTACCTATCAGCAGAGTTTTTCATACTCTTTTGGATGATGGCTCTTGACTTTGCAACCTCCTCCCTCATCTTTCTCTTTGTTGTCTTTCTTTCTTTGAGAACTTCAAGTTCAAGCTACTTAAGATACTCAAACTCAATGTATTCAAAGGACAAGGGAAGAAGTGCATCTGCCTAATATAGGCCTATGGCACTCAGGTTGTTGACCATGTTAATCATATCAGGTTTTTTGTCTACCTGAGGTTCTTGTGGAGCCACAACCTCTTGTACAGGGCTTTTTTGAACTGGGGAAAGGGTAAATATGTTTTTAGAGCCTTTTTAGTCTCTTTTCTTCCTTAACCTGAAGAAGCGATCTTGCATCCTATACCTCCTTCCTTTCTTTTGGCATATCTATGTCAGCAAGTTCATTTAATTCCTCTAATGGGACGGAGATAATATTATCAATATCATAGTTCCTGGTCTATAAGTAAGCAAACCTAACCTCTCTCAACTCATCATTTTGAGTGTTTGGTCTGGGAGCAGCCCTAATTGCAGCTTCCATGAAGCCAGTAGACTAGTAGAGGAACTTCCTCCCCTTAGCTTCCTTTTCCTCTCTCTCTCTCTCTCTCTCTCTCTCTCTCTCTCTCTTCCTCCTCCTCAATCACCTCAAGAGTCAGTTTCATTTTCCCTTTGTCACTCATAGACCTTGGTGACTCAGGTTGGAGAGAGTGTTGGCCTTCATTGCTAGGTGTAGCATCCATGCTCTAGCCAGAGAGAGGTTGAGATACACCTTCACCAGCAGGTGCCTCATCAAGGGAATGGACTTCTGAAGTAGTTGTAGGTGTGATAGGGCTCTCAGGTTATATCAATGGGCCTTCAGTTAAGGTTTTCCCTTTGAAGCTAATCTCAGGGTTTGCCTTAACATCCAGTTATCTAATATTATTGCCTGATTGCCTTTGTTCCTTCTAAGGATGAACTCTTCATTAATCTTGTCTTGAATCCTTTGAGCCAACTTGTCAGCTTTTCTGAGTTAACATGGTTGACAAGTGGCATATTGATAAGGTCAAGACCTTCATAGTAGTTTAAGGTCTAAAATATCACACCGACCGACAGCGAAATCATTGAGGCGGACGAATGTGAAACGATTGTTCATAGCACATGGAACTAAATAAGTTGAAATATTATTAAATATCATTTTCATTGAACATTACAAGACAATTAAATATATACAACACAAATAAGATATATACAACAACAACATAATATTTTCAATTAATCTAAGTCCAAGTCCTATATGAGCAAAAAGATATCTTCAAGTAGTAAACCTGAAACATATTAAAAAAATAAAGGGTCAACTTTGAAAGTTAGTGAGTTCTCATGGGTAAATACACGCATATATATATATATATATATATATATATATATATATATATATAAAGGTTTACAAGTAGCAATTCATGTTAATGGTTATGAGTTAGCAAGTTTATAAAACACATATAGTTACAACCAAACCTCGATTTGATTACAAGTTTATAAGATTGGCTAAGTGTACTTGGTTCCCATGATGAACAAGCATACGTCATCAGAAGCCGGCAATACATCGGCTTTAGCACCAAATAGGCTTGTCAGGCCCAAAGATCTAAGACGTCACCAGGCTAGCAATAGTTAATGATTGTAAACAAAATATATATCTCATATAAGACTACAATAACATAAATAACCATGAGAAAAAGGTAAAGATTAATTGCATGTGTAAGTATCAATATGTTTACAAGTGTAAGTTGATAAAGTTAACATGTTTCACCCCAAAAGGTGTAAAATAAAATAAAAATGGGGCATGGAGAACTCATTAGATGTAGAAGGCACATTAGATATTTATAAGAGATAAAGGTGGTTCCAAAGATTTCTTCACGACTCAACCTAAGATTTAGTGTCTTAGGTTTAGAATAAGATATGATTCAAGAGTAGATATGAATTAGGGTTTCATTTGGAATTTGGGGGGTTTTAATAATTAAATCAAGTAAAATATAACAAACGATTATGTTTTGGTTAAATAAAGTGAAAATAAATTGATTAAGATGGGAACGATAATGAATGATTTAATAATTTAATTTATTTAAATAAATAAGTATTAAATATAATGTGTTGAAAATAATTAATTTAGAAATTAATTATTTAAAATTGATAAAGATGATTTATTGAATACTTAATTATATGACTTGCAAAATAATATAAAATTATTTAAAGTCATTGTATAAAGTTTTTAAACGTTTTAAATAATCTTTATAAAGGTCTTATAATATCAAAACCCAAAATAAAGAATAACAAAAATTATATTGTTTTATAAGTTTCAAGAATTTAAACAAAAATCTAAGAAATAAATTTATTAAATAATTATGATTTTAAACCAAGATGAATCGTTAGTTGTTAGGACCGTTTTCGGTACGGAGTACTAACTGATTTACGTATGTACCAAACCAAATAGTGCGGAATCCTATTTGATTGGCGATCCAATCAGTGAGAACGCGAGTATAATCAATCCAAGAATGAAACGAAATGTTAAGAACGATAGTAGGATGATTACTTGGATCTATGAACTTGGAACAGGTGTTCTAGGGTCTTTGGACGGCTAGGGTACGATTTAGTGCGTAGGGATTCGAATTGTTCGATTTTTCCATGAATTAAGTGGTATTTATAGGTTAGGGTTTTCCATTCGTGCGACTGAACTATTCGGATGGTTCAGTCGTGCGATTGAGCATACAGTTGATCCATCCGCACGACTGAAGATTCAGTCGTGCGACTGAGTCAATCTCATGTTACAATCTTCATATCATTATAGTTGGATCCTCATCACACATAAAATATATAATTATATTTGCCTTATGAAAATATTGTAGCGGAATCATAAAAAATAACTTTTCATATCATTACAAATGCTTTTGCAAGTTAATACAAGCGTTCATTTCAAAACATCATTCGTTCGCATTACAATGCAAAAACATTAACAAAATAATGTCATCCAAAAGAGCTGAGTAGCTGCGTCGTGCCATCCTCAGCAATGTTTACTTGCCAACTGAAAATGTATAAAAGTCAGCGTCACTAAGTGAGTTCTAGTTTTATAATAAAACATACATTTCAATCGTTAAAACCGTTCATTACTTTCTTACACAACCATACTAAACTTTACATTCGTCCGTGATCATACATCATACATACATACAGATAATATCATTATTATCATCCATTACATTCGTTAACTTTCGTTCATTTTATACGTTTGTCCTTTCGAGTATGTTGCGACAACAGGGTCGCTCACCTCATTAACAATCACAACTATTTGCATGCTATCTGAGTCTGTTGCAACCATAGGGTTGCTCACTCCAATTGCCAATTTCAACAATAGCACGCTATCCGAGTCTATTGCAACCATAGTGTTGCACACCTCATGGAAACTTCATGATAGCACGCTATCTGAGTCTGTTTCAACCATAGGGTTACTCACCCCAATTGCCAATTTCAACGATATCACGCTATTCGAGTCTGTTGCAACCATAGGCTTGCTCACGTCATGGAAACTTCATGATAGCACACTGTTTGAGTCTATTGCAACAACTGGGTTGCTCACCTCATATATGTGTTTGCAAGCCTTTCCTTCGTTCATTTGTCATTCAATAATGCATGCATTCTTACTTCGTGTTCCTCTTTCATTATCTTTCACTTTACATTACATAATACTTCATTCATTCATTAACATGACATGTAAAGCCATAAAATGATAATATATATCATAATAAGGAACATATCATATAATCATACATAACCATCAATCTTACATCACATCATACATCACCCATCCCCATATTAATGACTTCAGAAGTCAACTTACATAGCTCTCGGGACCCTCCCAAGTCAAAGCCTACATTACACTTTTCCCGAAAACTCAGAAAATATTCTAAGTCCTTAGGCGCATGGGCACACTGCAGGCGCATGGGCACTATGCAGGCACATGGGGAACACTTAAGCGCAGGAGCAACTTCTAGGCGCATGGACACTATGCAGACGCATGAGTGCCTAGGTGCATGGGAATCCTGGACGTCTGGACACTTAGTCAATCCTGCCCAATTCTAGGCGTATGGGTACTATTCAGGCGTCTGAACTTAGGCGTATGGACCGTTCGGTCGCATGGACACTTAGGCGCATGGGCCACTTGGGCGCATGGGCACTATTGGGGCATATGGCCCTACACTTAGTCATCCGACTAATATTTCTAGGCGCATGGACCACTGTTCAGGCGCATGAATTACACTTAAATAATTCTAAGACATTTCCAGGCGCATGAGCTTATCTAGGCGCAAGAATCTTCTGTACAACATGTTTCTAGGATGTTTTCGAACTCAATCATCAAACCCATCTGTTCTAAGCTTACCAAAGAATTGACATCCTGCTGACGTTGACTTGTAGTTCATTTTGCACCCGCCGTAATCCAAGTCACTATATGCTGTAAGCTCGAAATCATCATCATGAGGATACCACAACCCAAGTGTTGGGGTACCCTTTAGATAACAAAATATCCGTTTGACTCCAATTAGATGGTTGACTTTTGGTTTCGCCTGATATCTTGAGCAGAGACATATTGCGTACATGATGTCAAGTCGTGAGGCAGTGAGATACATGAGAGATCCAATCATGCCTCGGTACATGGTAGCATCCACCAGATCACCATTCTCGTCGGGCGCTATATCATGGTTTGTAGCAAGTGGAGTCCCAGCGGCGGAAGCATTCTCCATATCAAACCGACTGAGAATATCGCCTACATACTTTGTCTGATGTAGAAATATCCCCTGTGGTGTCTGATCCACCTTAACCTGAGAAAGAATTTCATCTCTCCCATGGCACTCATTTCAAACTCAGCCTTCATTACTACTTCAAATTCTTTACATAAGTCTTCGTTCTTTTAACCAAAGATTATGTCATCAACATAGATCTATACAAGCAGTAAGTCACCATCCTTCTCTTTGATAAAAAATGTACAATCAATCACTCCTCTTCGAAACCCGTGTTTCACAAGATGAGTCGAGAGTTTCTCATACCAGGCTCTGGGGGCTTGATGAAGCCCGTATAGAGCCTTGTCCAGCTTGTAAACTCTGTCCCGATGATATGGATCCTCAAATCCCTTGGGTTGACTGACGTACGCTGTTTCTCGGATTTCACCATGAAAGAATGCACTTTTCACATCAAGCTGATAGACTTTAATCTTCATATACGATGCATAGGCTAGGAAGATACGGATGGCTTCCATTCTTGCCACGGGTGCAAACACTTTGTTGTAATCGATTCCCTCGACTTGTCGAAATCCTTGAACTACAAGTCGAGCCTTGTTTCTGATAATGATCTCTTCGTCATCCTTCTTGCATTTTAAGACCCATTTAGTGCTAATGACCTTAGCACCTTTAGGTCTGTCCACCAGAGTCCACACACCTAACTTCTTGAATTGAAGAAGTTCTTCTTGCATGGCACTCACCCAAGCCTCATCGGTTAAGGCATCACTTACATATTTTGGCTCAAATTGAGACACAAAACATCGATAAGCACCGTCGTGAAGGTAGCCTTTTTCCATGACTGAGACATAATCAGCTGAATATAGCTAATTTCTTGTCTGTACTCCTGATTGTACATCCCCTATGACATTGTCCAGAGGATGATAAACATTTAGACGAGATCTAGGAATGGTGGGTACAACTACCTTATTATCCAATTGTGAACCACAGGTTCAGTATCTGAGGCAGTGGGGGTATGGGGTTCCGAAGTGTCAGAGGCATCAACATCTGATGCGTGTGTACTTGTAGTAGTTGGAACCTATTCCTCCCGATCCACCTGAACATTTTCTACTTCTTATCATCAGAAGAGGAGTCACTTACCTCCAGTGCTCCCCCTGAGTTACTACTAGACTGGCCTTGGGAGCTGGATGTTGTTGAGTCTAGGGGCAGTGTGTTTAAGACCTAATACAACATCTTGGTTGCTAACTTGTCTTCAGAAGTGGAGATAAGGATGTTAAAGGACTTAAAGAATCCATCATAATCGAAAAAGAATGCAAGTCCTTTTCCAGCTGGGGGTGGTGTATCTCTGAACGTCCACCTTACACCACACTTCTACTTGACCCGTTGAGTTATTGTACACTCTCTTATTCGGTATGTTGTATCCTAGGAAAATTCCTTCTTCAGCCTTCTCACTAAACTTTCCTTCTTGAGTTTTCTTCAAAAGAGTGCAAGGTGCGCCAAATGGTTCGAGGTACTCTAGATTTGGCTTACGTCGTTGAAGTAGCTCGTAACATGTCTTACCATGACGTTTTACCACCAGGACTCGATTTAAAGTGTAACATGCATTGGAAACTACCTCATTCCAAAACTGGATGGGCAGTTTCAAGTCTGCTAGCATTGTCTTGCTGTCTTATTAAGCTACGATTCTTTCTCTCAGTAACTCTGTTCATTTGTAGGGTGTAGGCAGAAGTGAACTGGTGCACAATTCCCTTTTCTTTGCAGAAAGCCTCCATCCACTGATTCTTGAACTCGGTACCATTGTCTGAGCGTACCTGTCTTACCTTCAACTTGTAGAGAGACTCTAAAGTAGTTACTAACTCTTTGAATGACTCAAATGTTTCAGATTTAGATTTCAGAAACATTACCCAAGAGAATCTTGAGTAGTCATCTTTAACTACATAACAGTACAAGTCGCTGGCAATGCTCCTTGTACTTACTGGACCAAACAGATCCATGTAAAGAAGCTCAAGAGGTAGCTTTACAGAATGAACTTTCTTTGCCTTATGAGGCTTCTTAGTCTATTTGCGTTTCTTGCAGGCGACACAAATATCTGGTAGTTGGAAGTTTTTTACGTTTACTCCTCGCATTAGATCTTTCTGGATCAAGTGGTTCATCTTCCGTGGATTGATGTGTCCCATTCTCCTATGCCAGGAGATTGAATCCTTCTCTGTAGCCTTGGACAAGAAGCATTGAACTTAATGATCCGTTGTAGAGGCCTTTGAAAGATCCAAGACATAAAGGTTGTTATATGTTGAAGCTGACATTAAGACTTGGTCCTCCGGGATCACGTAGTCCTTTTTCAGAACATAGCATTTCTTGTTGTCAAATACTACTTTAAATCCTTTGTCACAGATTTGGGAGACAGAAAGCAAATTTTTTGAAGTTGTTGAACATAATTTACCTTGTCAAACTTCACTTTTTGATTCCCCACTTCCCCTTGCGCTGTGATGTATCCTCCTTTGTTTCCAGCAAATGAAACACGACCTCCTTTAATTTGTTTGGCGTTTGACAGGAGTGTCCGTTCCCAGTTATGTGCCTGGATGCTCCGCTATCTGCAATCCAAGTGTTTGTTTCAGCACTATAACGAACACCCTGCATATTCAATGGAAAACATTAGTTAAGGTTAGGGACCCAAGCCTTAACCGACTTGGGTGTCCTAGAGGCATCACACAATTCCACCCATTGTCCATTTGAGGGTGAGGGAAGATCATTCGTTTTCTTGTTCTCATTATCAGATATTGAACTAGACTTTCTTTCCATAAGCCAGTTTTGTGTAAGGCCTGTTTGTGATAAACAAACGATTGGCTTATGGTTTGAACTTTATGTTCACTACCACTTCTTGGTGGAGTTATAGAACTCCTTTTAGAAGAACTGGTTTTAAGATCATGAAGTTTAACTTTCTTCCTAGGTGTCTCATAGTAAGGACAGTTAGACGCGATGTGTCCATACTTTCCACAGTTGTAGCAAGATCTACTTTCGACATGTTGGTATGGATGTTTTTGTGGAGAAGTGTGTGACACTCGTGTGACTTTGACTTGGTTGAGTTTTAGCACTTATGGTTTAGATGTTTTATCTTGTTTAACAAAATTAATGGTTTGAACCTTTTTAACATCTTTACTCTTTTGTTTATCTGGACTTAGACATGATGCACGTGCTTGGTTAACTTGTTTAGTCTTTTTGGGTTCTGAATTAGACGTATTTGAACCAGACTTTACCTTAACCTTCTCAATTTGTTCATCTAGATAACAATAGGAATTTGACTTTGACTTTAAAGTTGCCTCCTTTTGTTTAGTGATAGATTCAATTGGTTTACTTGTGGAATCTGGATCACTTACAAGAGGAGTGGATACCACATGATCCTTGATTGTGTTGTTATTAATTGGTTTGCTTTTAGCATTCAACAAGGTTTTATGTGGTGGTGGTACACTTTGTAACCCAACCCCTCCCCATTGTTACGTTCTCTCACTAAGTGTTGAACTATGTGAGAAGAACTAGTCCAACTGTGCAGCTTTTGTTTTAATGAATTTACTTCGACTTTCAAAACTGCTTCTTGTTTCTTAGCTTTTTCTAGGGAGTTTAGATATAAATTAATGTCATTAGCTTGGTTAAAAGCCACAACTTCAATTTACCTAAGTTGTTTATTTAACAGTTCAATTTTCTCTTTGTAACTGTGCTCATTTAATTTTAAAATATGATTTGCTTCAGTGCATAGTTGCAAGTCCTTTACTAGGCTATCATTGTGATCTAATAACCTAGAATATTTCAAATCTATGCTTTCCCTAAATTTATTACAATCAGAACAAGCATGATTATTGAAAAGTTGGTTAGTGAAACTTACCTGAGAAGGTTCTGTTGAATCAGCCATCATAGCAGAGTTTGACTTTTCTGGTGTAGGTGATTCTCGACATGTTGAACTTTGGCCTTCATCGTTCAGGTGATTTACCACATTTTCAGTTTCTTCATTATTTGAGATCGCGAGTTTCACTGGTATATCACCTTCGCTTGTAGAATCGTCATCCAAATCCTCAACGCATGCAATGTTGGATTCTCCCGGAGAAACAAACCAAAAGCTCCAATCGCGCCCTTTATCATCGTGAGCCGTCAAGACTTTAGGATCCTTGCTTGACGAGGCAGGACTTGTGGGTTTATCTTGACGATTGAAGGATGAGAACAGATTACCATTTCCTGTCTTCTTGGGCTTCACACACTCATGCTTGAAATGCCCCTTCTCTTCACAGTTAAAACAGGTCACTTTGGTTTTGTCAAAACCAAAGGTTGTATCCTTTGTGGCAATCAAGTTCTGTCCAATTTTTTTAACAAACTTCTTAGCCCTCCGAGCAGCACTTGCCAATGCCCACTTGATATCCATTCTTTCCAATTCAGTCTCATCTACTTGTTTGTAGTCTTCATCTGCCAAATGGCAGTTTCCAATCTTCCCCGCGACTAGACCGTCATAGGAATGAACGAAAGCTGCTAGGAGAACCATATGCTCCTTTCCTACCTCTATAGTCACATTACCGAGATTCTCGGTCTTTAATTCGGTAGCATTTGGCTTCAGGTGCTATGTTTTGGGTGCACGATGACCCTGACGTGTCAAATCCTGAAGTAGTAGCTTGAGACGGAGCTGCTGAACTAGATACAAATGTTGTTTGAAGTGGTGCTCCAGACGTTTTTGCTTGAGGAGTGGAGTTGTAAAGTGATGGGTTTTGATCATATGACACCTTTTGAGACCTGTACTTCATCCTCAACTCTTCCTCTCTCAGCTTAAGAATGAAATCGTTGATATCCAACTACGCCAGCATATCATTCTGTCTGAGGTTTGACACAAAGGAAAACCACTTTTCTGGAAATCCATCTACAAAATGCAATACCTTGTCTTCTATGAATGTAACAACTCCATGAGTGTGCAGCTCACTCATCAAGTGGTAGAAACGGTCAATGACGTCATCCAAGCTCTCCTTTCCTATTGACAAGAAGTTATCAAACTCCTTTTTCAACGCTTTAGCCTTTAGAGCTTTTAATGAGGCATTCCCTTCATACCGTTTTTCCAGAGCATCCCATAGCTTCTTTTCTTGCTTGTTCTCAGAGAATTGATGGAATATATCCTTAGGAATGGACTGAGTTAACAGAGCATACACCTTCTTCTCTGCATTGTACTTTACCTTTTGTCCATCAGTCATGCCTCCTAAGGTAAGTTTAACTCCATCTGCATCGACCGGCATGCTATACCCTGTCTCTATTGATTCCCACAGATTTGGGTCTACGCCATTTAGGTAGATCTCGAACCTTTGCTTCCATTGTGGGTAATCATCTAACGTTATGAGCTTAGGGGGCTTATTGTGATTCCCACTTCATTTTCCAAAAGCAATAGATTCTGGATCTATGAATCTCTACCTTCAGTGAATGCTGAATACTGATCTTCCATTGCTATTAACTTTTGATTTTAAAACAAACTTTTGTACTTGTACGAATGAAAGAGTGCGATTGGGCTATTCGTGCGATTGAAAAATGCGGATGGTTCAATCGTGCGACTGAACTAATGCAGATGGTTCAATCGGGCGATGGACAGGTGCGGTTGAGCAATGCGAATGATGATCTTTAGCCATACGAATGGATGGACGACTGAGCCAATCGTGCGTATGAGTGGTGCGAATAGGTTCAGTCATGCGATTGAGTCAATCGTGCGACTGGAGCTGCTGGTTTTTTGAAAATTCGAGGGTTTTAGGTACTTTGACGCAAAAAACACGAAATTTTCACTAACCCTAATTGCCGTATGCCGGAAAAACATTAACTTTTTGACCTGGAGACGTTGAAAACACTGTTTTATACAAAAATATTACGTTTTTGAGTGAAAAACATGTTTTTTATATCAAAATCGATAGTACTAACTGATTTACGGAGTACTAACTGATTTACGTGTGTTCCAAACCAAATAGTGCGGAATCCTATTTGATTGGCGATCCAATCAGTGAGAACGCGAGTATAGTCAATCCAAGAATGAAACTAAATGTTAAGAACAATAGTAGGATGATTTACTACGATCTATGAACTTGGAACAGGTGTTCTAGGGTCTCTGGACGGCTAGGGTACGATTTAGTGCGTAGGGATTCAAATTGTTCCATTTTTTCCACGAATTAAGTGGTATTTATAGGTTAGGGTTTTCCATTCATGCGAATGAACCATTCGGATGGTTCAGTCGTGCGATTGAAGCATACGGTTGATCCATCCGCACGACTGAAGATTCAGTCGTGCGACTGAGTCAATCTCATGTTACAATCGTGTGACTGATCCAGTCTCCTGGTTCAGTCGTGCGACTGGTTCATTAGCATGAAGTATTCATGCGTATGGTCCATTAGCATGGTGCATTCGCATGAGAACTTCACACGATTAAGTTTAAGCACATTTCTCAACCATTATTGACTAAGAACTATGTAAACAATCACAAATCTATATAGTTAGTTCAATATGCTTTAACACACAATAATCAATGAAATATTAAACATTATAAGCATAAACCATACATTGTATTTTATTCATACCTATTCTGTTACATATATGTAAGACATGAAAGACATTTTACATTAAGCTCATAAACTAGGTACATATGTATCTACATTAGTGAACTTGTGTATTTACATACTACTCAAGTATTGAATTTCTACTAATTGATGAATAAAAATTAGGCATTTAAGTGTGAAAAGTAAATAATTATTTATTTACAATATAACATGGTTAAATACTTAATTGAATATTTAATGATTTAAATAACTAATTAATTAATTATTTAAAGTATTTGTAACATATACATTTTAAAACGGTTGGAAATGATATGAGTTTGAACCATAATAATTTTTAACATTTTAAATAAAGTTCATTTTGTAAATCTTGTTATTCTTAAAGAAGGTAATTTAATCTAAAAATTATATTTTTTAAAATCCTTAAAAAAGTTAATTTAAAAATATCTATAATGTTTTGGTTAACAAAACTATTTTTATATTAATATTATGATATACTAATATTTTCTAAATTAAGAAAATAAAAGAAATTAACTAAAAATAAAACATGGCAAAGGCAGCGTTCGAACTCCTAACCTCCCATGTATGCTAACTGTTGCTAACGGCAGGCCAAAGCCCAGAAATTGTTTTAAATTACAAAATAATTAATAAAAATCATACTTTAAATAACCCTAAATCACTCAAGAACCCTAGATTACAAATGTTCCAAATTGAACCTCAAATTGATATTGTTAATGAAATCAAACATAGGCCTTTGATTCCTCATGCGAATACGAGTGTATGTATGTATTTAATTTACCAGGATTGAGATGGAGTCGAAGATGCAAGCCGAAGGAGAAACACGATTGTGGGAGGGGAGATTCAGATACAAATGATGATATTAATCAAATTACTTTCGTATGAAGCTTCAAAGAGTGTTTGTAATCCAAAGCCCTCAATCAATTTAGAGTTTAAATGCATCGAAGACCACTGTCGACCATGTTGTAGGTCCGAAATGAAGATGACAATCGAACATGGTGTATGTGCTTGTTTCGAATGGAATTGATGATACAGCATGTTTAAGGAGCTAATTCGAAGGTTTTGACATCATTCTATACACCCAATTAAGACTTTTTCATAACGAACGGGTAGAGACGTTAAGTCAATGTTTTGGTTTCGTGTGCACAGCCTTAATGACTGAATTAATCCAATTAAAATCGTATTCAAGTTTGAAACTGATATGCTATAGTTAATGTTTGGTTTAATCGTGTTTCAATTAAGTGTTTAATAGTAAAAGAGGGGGGTCGCCGGACTTGGCCGGAGCTTCTACCGGCGATTAGCCGTAAACACGGGGGTGGGGGGTTGGTTTATTACAATTTACACTTTTGGTCCCTGAAGTAACAAGTATTATTATTTTATGCTAGAAGCTTTTATATTAAGTTTCAGAAAGTACAATGTAAACCCTTGACTTATAAAAACAAATTTAAATAATAGATTAGATAAATTGTTTATTAATCTCTTTTTTTAGCTTTCATAAAAATTGTAAACTTCATAATTTAATTATTTATTTTCAACAATAGAAATTCATAACTACTAAAATTGTATAGGTTCATTAGAAGTCATTTTATAACTAAACAAATTTTAATAAAACATTTCCATTTAGTTATTTATCGTAAAATGATTAATAAATCGTTATAACTTCATGAAAAGATTTACTTCTAAATAAGTTTTTTACAAGTTGTTTAGATTATGAATAATTCATAAATTGCACATTTAGTATATTTGATCTATTAAAATTATTTAATAGTTTAATAACAAAACTCAAAATGGTTTCGGGTTTGGGTTTTATATTGGAAAATGAAATATGTTACATAAAAGTTGAAGACCTCTTGCTGTCTGTGAACTCTTTGAAGAATGAGGGCTCTTCTATCAGCATCATATCTCCACCCTATGATATAGTTGAAAGTTCCCTAAGGCGAAGATAGCATAGCCCTTAGGATAACTTCCTCAAAGAGACTCTGAATAAAGAAGTCTATAGAGTCCACATCAATATGGACTTAAGGAAGTTATTGAGCATTAACAATTGCAAGAGAGGATGGTGAGTTTCAAAGTCCATTCTCTGTGAAGAACTCCGAGATTTTGTGACTGTAATGACTCTCTCCCTCTTTTTCGTAGCATCACCCTCATGCATAGATGATCTAGGAGTTAGGTCAATCACATCCACATGTTCTTGTGTTCCTGGTTGTGCTTTTCTTAAAGGTCTCCCAGCTAATTTCTCCTTGACATAAGATATCTCAAGTTGCTGATCATTGACCCTATTTTGTAAAATAGTCACCTGAGATTCAAAATGACCAACCTTAAAGACTAAATAGGTGCATGTTTTTGAAAGTTTTTGAACCTTTAGTCTTGTATTCCCTCTTCTTCATCAGAATATTTATTAAGGGATGAGATAATTGGACCAAAGTCCTCAGTCTCATCATCAGAATCTTGTTCTTGGCTGCTGGTTTTCCTCTGCTCACTAACAACTTCAGTTGGAGTGTCAGTGGGCTGGCCAGGGTTGAAGTCTTAAAGATGTAATCACTTGCGAAAGTAAGAGCCTATTTCAGATGGACCTCTTAACAGGATCAGAAAGATCCACCTCAGTGGTAGGTGGATGATGTGGGCTAGACATGGGAGAGTCAGGAGCACAAGTCTTCATTATCATAGAAATCAAGGTTAGAAATTGATTGGTTGAGATCTAAAGGCGTATGTGTGAAATTGTCACGCATATACGACCATAATAATTCTAGCCGCACTTTGTAGACTTTGTATGTAAAAGGAAGTTTTTATTTAAATCCGTATCTCTCTCTTTGTAAACAACACACATAACGAAGATTGTACCAAAAGACTTAAAACTCCTTAAATGGCATGAAAACTCCAAAGCACAACCCATGTTCAATTGGGGAAGGGCACAAACGTCCAAAAAAGAAGGCGGAAAATAGTTAGGCGCACTATGAAACACTATGACCCATAGGTGTAAAACACTATGAAAATTATAAAACAACATTTGAATTTTATGTTATAAATGAAAAATGTCATGAATAAATTTGCTAAATGTCATGTGTATTGACACCTTGAAGACCATCGTTTAGAAAAAAAAACATGTTTTTTCTAGAAAACTGTAACAAAGTTATTATACTTATATTAAAGATTAACAAACCTTATGTTGCAAAATTTCTAAGAGTATTGTCGTATTAAAAACATATAAACTTTTTATTAAAATAAGGGAGCTTGAAAAACTCAACATAGGTTGATTATTTTTGTTATATCCTTCTAGATTTTTAATTCCCCTCTATTACTTGACATGCTTATGACCTTCACTTCCTGCTCTTTTTATGATTTTAAATATTTTTATTTATACCTCTATCTACACATATATACACACATATAAATATACGTATACATGAATGTATATTTATAATAAACAAATAAAACACAAAAGGAAAGTTTACATAGCCGTCTTCAAATTTCAAACCTGAATTATTTTAATTCATTTTTCAAATATGACCCGAGCCATATAAATCTCAAACAAGGCAAATTAATTGATTTCTTACCGTTTGACTGGTTTTGATAATTCCAAAGGTTTATAAACACCTGTTAATTTGTTAGCACCTCAAGGTGATGTAGTGAACATTGTATATTACAAGTTACAACAATATATTACGAGTGTTGTTATTTGCACCATAGTCTACTAATAACATAGTCTGTGATCATTAACTATTATCCAATCATTTATTATAAATGTTATCAAAAAATTAAAATCTTTAACCATTTACTAAAGGGTGTCATTAAATGCATCATAAGGGGTGTCAATGTGTATTTTTTTTTAAGATAATTTTTTATTGCTTAACTTTTTCTTTGAATTGTGAAATTTTATTAAAATCTAGCAAGGAGCTAGAAAACAAAACAATGAAAAGGATGTTACAGCATTACATCATAAAATTACACCATGATTCCCAACTCACATTTACAAGTTGTCGCCTATGTTTAATCCATAAAAATGACATGACTTTGATATCACCGATAATCTCTTTCGAGCCTACCAATACGGTTTCGAACACCTTCTTATTCTTGCTCCTCCAAATCATATATACCACCATATATACTATTGCCTTAATTAGTTGTTCCTGAAGTTTACCAAGGTGCCATGATTCAATTTCTTTCATCAGCTCTAGGACAGAATTCGAATGGAACACCGGTATCCGGCACTAACGTCGGGCGCCTTCCCATGCAGCAGAAGCAAACGGCAGTGCATGAACAAGTGGTTTGATGATTCACATTTTCCAGCCGCACATAGGGCAAAGGGAGTGATCCGTGATCCCCCGTTTGCTAAGATTGTTCATAACCGGAATTTTGTTTATAATCGTTCACCAACATATTAAATTAACCTTTAGGGGGAGGAGCTTCATCCATTCAAATAGTACTTGATTGTTGGGCAGCAACATTTGCTCAATAAGGTTTCTAACCAATCTTGTAGAGTATTTTCCTATAGTACCCGCCTCCCACGTCCTTTGTCATCAGCTATCGATAATTTGACATTTTCAAGGAACACTCTAGTAGTTGTGATACCTCTTGCGCAGTTCGTGGGTCCTTCTCCATTCCCAATAAAAGCGAGTGATGCCATTAGAGTGTTCCATTCTATCTTTTATTGTGCAGTCTTTTTTTCTTTCCAATTTGAAAATATTTGGGAAAGCATCTTTAGACATCCAACTTCCGCCCATTCATAAGCCAAAACTAAATGCTACATCCATTCCCAAGTTTACATGACAACATAGAACCAAAATCAATACCCAAATATGTGACATAAGCAATGGATGAGCAATGTGTCTCCATGGTCCCGACACTGATTTCCTCACATGGAATTGATGTTGAATATATTTACTCCCATGAATGGCTTTTATAACTCGAACCCATAAAAATTGTTGCTCCGATTTATATCTCCATAACCATTTTGATAGCAACGCGATGTTCATTGCCTTTATGATACCAATGTTGCACCCGCCTTGTGCCTTTGGGGCAACTAACTAACGCTCCCAAGCAATCCAACTCATTTAGGCTTACCATATTTTAATCCCCAAAGGAAGTTTCTCCGCAGCCATTCAAGGTGTTCAATAATTTTTCCATGGGTTTTGAATAGTGATAAAAAATACGTGGGTAGATTACCTAGCACTTATTTGATAAGAGTTTGCCGCCATTGAAGTGATTCCGCCTTTCAAGAGGAAAGTTGCTTTCTCATCTTCTCAACCACTGTATTCCATAGAGAAATTCTAGACATGTTGGAACCCACAGGAAGACCAAGATAAGTGAAAGGAAGATCACTAGCTTGACATCAGATTGAGTTGGCGAGAGAGCGCACCGATTCTGAATCAACCCCAACACCAACTAGTCGACACTTTTTAAGATTAATTTTTAACCCAGATGCTAAGTTGAAGCATCTGAGAATACTGTTCAGATTGTGTACGTTCGTGTCGGACCACTCTCCAATAAAGATTGCATCATCCGCAAAAAACATGTGTGATAAAGCAAGCGAATCACATGAAAAACGCAGCCCACGGAATGTTCCAGTTGATAAGCAGCTTTCATAAACACATGTAGAGCCTCCATAACTATCAAGAACAGGAATGGAGAAAGAAGATCCCCCTGGTGGACTCCCCTATTCATGCCAAACTCTTTTGTCGGCAATCCATTTAGCAAAATTGAGGTTTTGGTAGAGGAACGGCATTCCTTTATCCAGTTTCTCCATTTTTTAGGGAAACCCATGTAACCTTGAATATCATCCAAGAATTCGAATTCACCAATCAAAGGCTTTGTTGAAGTCAACTTTGAAGATCATTGTTGCCTTCCTAGTTGCTTTTAGCCATGCTATTGTTTCATTCAAAATCATAACACCATCCATGATTGATCTGCCTTCTATAAAGGCAGATTGATTACCACCGATAATATGCTTCAACACCATCTTTAAACGAGCAATTAATACTTTGGATAAGATCTTGTAGTCACATCCAATGAGGGAGATAGGGCGGTAATCAAGAAGGGTTAGCGGGTCGTCCTCTTTAGGGATGAGGGTGATGAAAGATGAATTGTTCCCCAAGTGTAGACTTTCATTAGCATGGAAATAGATGAGAGCGGCTGTGAAATCATCATCAAAGAGATTCCAAAATTTCTTTATAAATTCCATAGTGAAGCCATCGGGACCCGGTGCTTTTTGTCCCAAACACTCAAAGACAGCAGCCTTTATTTCCTCCTTCGTGAAAGGTGCAATTAACAAAGATGCTTGCTCCATATTGAGTTTCATAAAGCCATCACAAAGCATAGTGGTCCTATGATAATATGGTTCCTTGAATTTATTCTCAAAAAAACTGACAACTTTTTCTTTAATCTTTCCAGGGTCCTATACCCATGTACCTTTTATTGCTAGCCTGTTTATCCTGTTTTTGCCATATTTACCTTCACAATTCCATGGACGAATCTTGAGTTTTCATCTCCCTCCACCACCCACTTTACTCTTGCCTTTTGTATGAGATCCATCGTCTTGCATCTTTCAATCTCGTTGATTTGTTTCCTGAGTTGTAGAAGACTGTCTGCTGCTCGTCGTTAAGAATACTTGTTTCAGCCAGAGTATCTAGCTCTAAAATTTTGGACCTAAGAACAACAGCTTCTTTCTCTATGTTGCACAGATGTGACTTATTCCAATTTTTATTGCCGATGTAATGAACTTGAGCTTCCTAGACAAGTGAGTAACTGGATCTTTTGAGGGTAAAGCATTCTTCTGAAAATTGGCAGCAGCCTCCATGACTATTTTATCGAAACCTTCAATCCCCAGCCAAGAATTAAATAATTTGAATGGAATAGGGCCGTAGTTAGCGGATAATGCCTTTAGCACAATAGGCGCATGGTCGGAAAATAGACGCGGGAGAGCTAGCACCTCAGCATAGTCTATGATCATTATGTAAGGCCTCGTTCCCGGGACGCTTACAGCTGGTAAATCATTGCACATAAACATGTAATTACATTGACTTCAATAAGGTATTGCAGCGGAAACATTCAAAAATGACATTTCATTTCATTATAAAGGATTTTGCAAAACAATACATCATTATCCAGTTACAAAAATATATGTTGCATTGCATCACAATGTTGATACGTATGTACCTAGTTTACGATCTTAATGTAATATGTCTGTCATGTCCTAAATGTAAATGAAATGTATGAGTTGAATGAAACAGAATATGTGATTGATGATCTTAATGTTAAATGTTTCAGTGTGTGTTTCATTGTTTATTATTTATTAACACATATTGAACTAACTATATAGGTGTGTGGTTGTTTGAATAGATCTTAGTCAAGTAATGATTGAGAAATATATTCAAACTTAGTCGAATGAAGTTTTCATGCTAATGGACCATACGCATGAATACATCATGCTAATGGACCAATCGCACGACTGAACCAGGAGACTGGATTAGTCTCATGACTGAGACATACGGATGAATCAGTCGCACGACTGAACCTTCAGTCGTGTGGTTGACTCAGTCGCATGCTTTAGTCGCACGACTGAACAATGCAAATGGTCCAGTCGTACGATTGACTAACCATAACCTATAAATACCACTTAATTCGTGGAAAACAAAACATTTTCAATATTTCGACTCCTACTCGTACCCTAGCTGTCCAAAGACCATAGATACCCTATTCCAAGTTCATAGATTGCATAGATTCGTATCACAATCGTTCTTAACGTTTAGATTCATTCTAAGATCGATTCTACGTGCGTTCTCACTGATTGGATCACCAATCAAATAGGATTCCGCACTATTTGAGTTGGTATACACGTAACAGTTAGTACTCCGTCCGTACACAGTCCTAACAAGTGTATATGTACCTAGTTTACGATCTTAATGTAATATGTCTGTCATGTCCTAAATGTAAATGAAATGTATGAGTTTAATGAAACAGAATATGTGATTGATGATCTTAATGTTAAATGTGTCAGTGTATATAGGTGTGTGGTTGTTTGAATAGATCTTAGTCAAGTAATGATTGAGAAACATATTCAAACTTAGTCGTATGAAGTTTTCATGAAAATGGATCATGCTATTGGACCATACGCATGAATACATCATGGTAATGGACCAGTCGCATGACTGAACCAGGAGACTGGATCAGTTGCATGACTGAGACATACGGATGACTCACTCGGATGACTGAACCTTCAGTCGTGTGGTTGACTCAGTCGCATGCCTTAATTGCACAACTAGAACCAGATGGTCCATTGTACGATTGAAAAACCCTAACCTATAAATACCACTTAATTTGTGGAAAAACGGAACATATTCAATATTTCGATTCCTACTCGTACCCTAGCCGTTCAGAGACCTTAGAGACCCTGTTCCAAGTTCATAGATCGCACAGATTCGTATTCAATCATTCTTAACATTTAGAATCATTCTAAGATCGGTTCTATATGTGTTCTCACTGATTGGATCACAATCATAGGATTCCACACTATTTGAGTTGGTATACACGTAAATCAGTTAGTACTCCGTCCGTACGCGGTCCTAACACACAAAAGCATTATAAATATGGATGCCATCCAAAAGAGCTGAGTAGCCACCTCGTGCCATCCTCAGCAATCATTACCTGCCACTGGAAACACATAAAAGTCAACGTTGCTGAGTGAGTTCTAGTTTTATAATAAAACATACTTTATCTTTCGTTCAAAACCGTTCTTTACATTCATGCGATCACATATCATACGTACACATAGATAATATAATTATTATCTTCATCATTCGTTTGTTATATTTCATTCATTCATACATTCTTACTTTCATTCGTTCATTCATCATTACATCTTTTCTTTCCATCAAACCATAAACTTTACCCTTCAGTTTCGTGGTTACTGGGCCTAGGCCTATCATAGACTTCTATAACGGTGCTCCGCACCTCTGGCCACAGTACTAAGGTAAAGTTTTAGGTGTACCATTGCCATGTTCAATACCCTTCTGTTTCTAGGTATGGACCTAGGCCTATCATAGACCTTCTATAACGGTCTCCGCACCTCTGGTCACAACACTAAGGTATGCAGAATGGTTCTATACAAATGGTCAATCACAAGAAAGACCCGATGTGATCCTCCTGGGTAGCAAACCGCACACCATTGGGCTCAACATTACAAAGGGGCATGTCACGACATACAAGGCTTGCAAGACGTTATTACTTCATCATTCATTAACGCATGCATTCATTCATCTGTTCTCTATCATTATCTTTCGCATGCGTTACATAATACCTTCATTTCATTTATTAACATTCAACGGAAAGTACGGGAAAGATAAACATACATCATAACAGCAGAACATAACATAACAGTCATCATCATATACAGATGGCATCATCCTACATACATACATCATGCACAAACATACAACTAACATAACCTCTAAGGGCAACAGCAGACATCTACATGAACTTACAGGAATCTTCCAAGTCAAAAATTACAGAACACTTTCCCCGGAAACTCAGTAACATAAACTACGTTTTCCTCATGATACACGGCCTACTTGAGCGTATGGGCACCCTTTATTAGGATCAGTGATCTCTACGTTTGATTGATTAGAGAGTATAGCAACGGAATTCTAACAATGAACTAGCCAATTCACAAGAACGAAAAGATATTCAATGAAGAACAAAAACGGTTATAGATAGAGAGAATTCTGCAGAGATATTTCATTCAATATTCGCTTTCGTGGTAACAGAATGTCACACTTACAATTAGGTCGACACCTCTTATATAAGAGATGTGACGTCTGCTGATGTCACTTGATAGTGACATCTAACAGAATTATTCCAACTGAAACACAACTACTGAAGATGTCAAAACAGCTGACATCTTCTTACAAAAATACTAAGTGTTATCAGTTACTACAACTACTGAAAAACATAAAACTACTGACACTACAACGACTGAAGAACAAGCTCTTCAGTCGTTTTACAAAACTACTGAAAGTAAAAACATAAAACTACTGATATCACAACTACTGAAGACTGTACTGATGAAACTTCAGTAGCTGTTCTGACAGACTTGAACTTCAGACTTGGTCTTCAGAATTGAACTTCAGTAGTTTCATCAGCTGATGTCTTCAGTCTTTGTCTTCAGACTTTGTACACCAGTTGTTGATCTTCAGCACTTGTAGACTCTTCAGCTGTTGTACTTCAGTACTTTGGTCTTCAGCTTCAGCACTTGTGTTCTTCAGCTGTTCAGCTTCAGCACTTGTGTTCTTCAGCTGTTGAGCTTCAGCACTTTAGTCTTCAGCTGTTGAAGTCTTCAGTACTTGATCTTCAGCTGTTGAGTCTTCAGCACTTGTCGAACTGCTGATGAAGCCTTCAGCAGTTGTTGTGATATCATGTGGGACTTAGAGGTTTTCTGATCTTGGCTCATTGGTTCTTTTGGTCCAACAAACTCCCCCTGAACCAATGCAGCCAAAACCTCTAATTGATTTATTTTCCCACTTATTGTTGGCAAATGGTTGGTCTTTTTCCTTCTTGATCAGTAGAGAAGATGACCCATATAAGCACTGGCCTGGGAAGAAATCTCAGAGATCTGTTTGGCAAGGTATGAATGGGAACTCTGTTTTGGGGAACTGGACACAGAGTTGTTATCCCATTCATGAGATCTACTTCCCCATTATGAGTCTGTACGACTCTCGAACATAGGCCTCAAGGAGAACAACCTGTTCCTCCTTGGAGAGTTCTTCTACTCCTCCTTCAAAGAAGAACTCTGGACCATAGTACTCAGATAAGTACTTACAGTCCTGCCATTTTTCAACTCCACAGTAGTTACCTCCCTATAGACAAATTCATCAGGATGAGTGCCCTCAAGGAGTAACTGGAGCTCATTCTTCTTAATGTCTTCAAGCTTCTTATATAATAACCCCTTTTTGATCATCTTGTTTTCCAGTAAGGCTTGAGGGGTCATTTTTGATTGATGAGCCTTCTTGAATTCATCGATTATTTCCCATGGTGAGACTACAATGGCCAACATGATTGTAGAGTCTATTGTTTTTCTAACCTGGCCATTGTATCTGTGTGGAATGGATCTTTTGTGGATTCTAGAACTCACCTTGGGGTCTGGCCATACTCTCACTCTCTCCTTCTGATACTGAAATGTGTGTTGAGAGTGTACAGCCTCTGAGCATGCCCTTTCATGGCTTGTATAGATGATGACTGAGGAAATTCCTTGTCAACCATCTTCAGTAGTTGCTCATCGTGCTGCTTCTGCTGTTCTTCATCTTCTATCTTGACTCTAACCGTTTCCCTTTGTGAGTCAGGTGTGATCATGAGTTGACTCCTGGGTTCTGGTAGCTTTAGAACAGCAGAGAGTGGCAGACTATCATCTTCATCCTCTTCTTCTTCATCTTCTTCTATCCTCAGCACCCTTCTCCTCCTTCTAGGTGCATCACTGGATGATGGGGGTTGGTTTTTGTGGTAAAGGAATTGGTTTTGAAGGTGAGGAGTTTATGTTTGGATTTGGTTTGAGATTGGTTTGGAGATTTGAGGGGTAGGCTGTTTTTGAGTGGGTGATTGGGAAGGTTGTTCAAGCATTTTGGTTGTGAGTTTGGCTTTTGTGAGTCTTGCCATTTCAAACTTTTTCCAGCCCCAGCCTCATCAAGTGCTTCAATGATGATATCCCCTTATGAAATTGCTCAGACAAACAGATTCTGGTGGCTATAGCCAGAATACTGCCTGCTCTGGTCCATGAACGAATCTCCATCAGTGATCTTCCTAAGTATTTGGCAATGAATCGAATCATGATCTCCAATCTCTCTTTCTCCAGCACATCATACCCAGCCCATCTGTTTTGAATTTCCTCTACTTCCAACCTCCTGATCTCACTGTCTAGTGTGGCTGTGTCAAAGCCTTGCTTGAAGAGTTGCTCAATGATTTTGTCCATGGATCGGCTGTGTGTTTCATCTGCATCTTTTACCAGCTCTTCCAAGGTTTCTTCAGCATTCGTTTGATCACCAGCACTTTTCTTTCTTTTGTAAGTGATCAGTTGTTGTTCTTTTCCTTTTCCAACTCCTGGTTTTCTCTTGTGCCTTCTCATCCTCAGTTCTTTTTTCTTTCTTTTCTTTCACTGCAGTACTCTCCCCCTTTTTGGATGCATTGGTGGCAGGGGTTTGTACCGCAGAAAGTTTCTTTTGCACAGCATCATCAATGAGTGGTTGTAGACTTGAGGAAATCCTCTCATCAATGGCTTTATAAACAATGTCATTGATGATGGGAGTGATGAGAGGTAGGGATTGTTGGAATACAGCAACCATCTGCTCAGGGGGGTTCTGTCCCGGAGAGATAGTGCCAAAAGCAGAAGCTGGAGGCTCAGTGAAGTGAGAGGGTAAAGTGTTTGGGGGACCTTCAAATGAAGGTGCCATCTGTGGGTTGGTGGGGGCAGATGGACTTACATCCTGAGACTTCTTGGCAAGCAGTTCTTGTAGTCTGCTTACCTCAGCCTCCAGGATGGTGTTGTGGGCTAGAACGTCATAGAAAAAGCCCAGGTCATCATCAGCAGATGCTGAATCACCTGACCTCCTGCTTGTAGCAGGATGTACATGCACTGGTGTAGACCAGTTTTAGCATGTGCCCCTTTTTCTTGGAACTGGGGACTTCCAGCCTCAGGACTATGTCCTTCATCAGCTGTTGCCTCTAGTGAGGTCTTAGCAATGTTACCAGCCTCATTCTGATCATGTGCTGATGCAGAAGAGGTGGCAGCCTCACTAGATGTTCTAATCTCCCTATCCACACTAGGAGATAGAACTTGTAAACCCGGTGCTGTGGGTTGTCAGAAGCATTGATCCTCTTCCTCAATATCTGTGGTTCTCCCCTTTGTTGGTGGTTGTTGGGGAGGAGGAGAGGCATGCAACTGAGTCAGCACGTTTGCAATAATTATGGTTGGACTTTGGGGGGCGGTTGCATGGGAGATGGGGTGGGTAGAAGCAGTGTGCACCTGGGGAGGATGGTGCTCTTCAATGGCAATCTCCTCAAGTGAGGAAGATCCCAGATGTGTGGGTACCCCTTGTGTGGTGGCTGCAGGCTCCTTTTGAGAGGAATCCTGAGCGGCTATGGCTGGTAGAGTCTCTGATACTGCTGGGGGGTTTAAGCCAGCAAGTATATCCTGCGTTGGTGGTACAGGAGCATCTTCAGGGGACTCATCTCCCTGAATAGCTGTTTTGGGTGTTTTGGTTTGGTTTAGTGGGGACTTTGGTTCTGGTGGAGGAAGCTGTGGGTTCCCTGCTTGGGCTTTAGCATTCGGGCAGCTTCTTTGAGTGTAAGGTCTGAGTTGTGCCTGGAGTATACCTCAGCCAAAAAGCTGGTGCAGGGACTCCAAGGCCAACAAGGCCATCAGATTTTAATTCATCTAAAATAATGGCCATCAGAAACCTGGGATATAATGGCCATCGGTTTGCCACAGGTTTCTGAGCCAAGTTCTTTATTTCTAGAAACACAATTTCAGAAAAATTTAGCGGTTGGTGTTCTAGAATAGAATACAATACCTGTTGCCATTGGGATGACATTTGATCCCAAGAAGATGTCTTGGAGGCTAAGCAGACATTTACCATGTGAAAAATAACTTTCTCAGCGTCATGGAAATGTTTCTTTAGAACGGTTGTAGCCGAAGATCACCTTCATACCCATGATTGATAAATGACATATCTGTTATGCCCTTTGGGTATTCAGTCACAGCGGTGGAGTCGTGTAAGTGTAATGCCTGACGAATGATGTCGGCTGTAACGACCACTGGTTTCTGGTTGACAAGGGACCGAACAGAGATCTGGCCGGTAGACTCATCAGTATGAACAAAAGCATTTGACCAGAATTGACTGAGGGATTCAGGGTAGATGGTGGATTCAAGAGAAAGGCTGTGCGATATGGGGAATCCACCATTAAGTCAATGGCATTATCATATTTGTTCCAGAAAGCCGACTTTGTAAGGTAAGCAACGCAGTTATGTCGTGGTTTCAGACTCATGGTCGCCATGTTTGAGAGAGAGAAGTTCAGAAAATAACGGCTAATGAAACATTAGAGAAGAGGACAGGTATTTATAGGGTAGGGGTGAGAAAATGACTGAAGGTTTGGTGTTAGTCATCAGTAGTTTTAAACCGACTGTTGACATGGTATTACCCTTTCAGACGTTGAAACAGCTGAAGTCGTGGTTTTAGGCATCAGCAGTTAGAAAACTACTGAAGACCATGGTTTTGACTTCAGATGATGAAACAACTGAGGACTTGGTGTTTGTCATCAGTAGTTGTGAAACTACTGAAGACAGTGGTTTTGTCATCAGTTGTTGTAAACAGCTGAAGACTTGGTGTTAGTCATCAGTAGTTATAAAACTACTGAAGACATGGTTTTGCTTCAGTTGTTTAGAATGAAACAGCAGTTGTAGAAACAACTGAAGAGAAAGTTCTTTCAGTAGTTTTCGTCAATTCATAGCCTTTCAGCTGTTTCATACTGTCCTCAACACTTACTCATCAGACTTTGCATCTGCTTTTCAGGTGTTTCATAGGACGTCATTACTTATCTGTTTGTACTAATTTCAGTAGTTGTAACTACATCAGTAGTTGTAACTACATCAGTAGTTTAGAACAGATAAAGTACTTCAGTACTTGTGAGGCATTTAGCCGTCAGTAGTTATAAAAACTACTGAAGGTGAAAGGACTCATCAGTATTTATATGTGACATGGTTACCAATGATCACCAGTAGTTATTACTGAAATCATCAGTAGTTGTCACTTATTCTAGCTGCAGCATACCAAGCCTTAACACAAGTTTTGGAAAGTAGAACTATCCAAAGGCTTAGTAAAAATATCTGCAAGCTCATCAGCACTAGGCACAAACTTAGGATCAATCAGACCTTTTTCAAAACAATCCCGAATAAAGTGATGTCTGATCTCTATATGTTTGGTCCTAGAGTGCTGGACTGGATTTTTGACAATACACAGAGCTGAAGCACTATCCATTAATAATGGAGTCTTAGTCTCTGTAATGCCATAATCCAGAAGTTGGTTCTGAAGCCAGAGTACCTGAGAAGTGCAACTTGCAGCAGCAATGTACTCGGCTTCAGCAGTTGATGTAGCAACAGATGTTTGTTTCTTACTCTGCCAAGAAATCAAACAGTTGCCTAGGAATTGACAACCACCAGAAGTTGACTTTCTAGTTAACTTGCACCCTGCATAGTCACTATCTGAAAAAGCAACTAATTTGCAAGAGTGTCCAGTGGAATACCATAAACCCAGAGATTGTGTACCTTGCAAATATCTAAAGATTCTCTTGACTGCAATCAAATGAGACTCTTTAGGAGCAGCCTGAAATCTAGCACAAACACATGTAGCAAACATAATATCTGGTCTAGAAGCTGTTAAATACATCAAGGACCCAATCATACATCTGTAAAGTGTTTCATCAACAGCTTTACCTTTCTGATCTGCATCCAGTTGTGTGGTGTTGCACATGGGAGTAGAACAGGGCTTACAGTTTTGTAAATCAAACTTATTCAAAAGATCTTTTGTATATTTTGACTGATGAATAAAGGTTCCATCAGCCTTTTGTTTAATTTGCAAGCCTAGAAAGAACTGTAATTCTCCCATTGCACTCATTTCAAACCTCTTTTTCATTAATGTTGTAAAATCATCACACAACTGGGGATCAGAGGATGCAAAAATGATATCATCAACATAAATCTGAACAAGTAGCTTATGCTGATCCACCTTCTTAATAAACAAAGTTTTAGATGGAGCCTCTAGTGAAATTATTCTTAAGAAGAAAAGTGGAAAGTGTCTCATACCAGGCTCTAGGAGCTTGTTTCAACCCATAAAGAGCCTTATCAAGTTTATACACCCATTCAGGATGTTTATTATCCTCAAAACCTGGTGGTTGACACACATAAACTTCTTCTTTATTTTACCATATAAAAATGCACTTTTGACATCCATTTGAAAAACTTTAAGATTGTGGAATGCAGCATAGGCTAAAAACAATCTGATTGCCTCTAGTCTGGCTACAGGGGCAAAGGTTTCATCATAGTCAATACCTTCTTCTTGTGAAAACCCCTGTACAACCAGTCTAGCCTTGTTCTTAACAATAAGCCCATTTTCATCAGTTTTATTCCTAAAACACCCATTTAGTGCCTATTGCACACTTACCTGGGGGAAGAGGAACCAGTTCCCACACTTGCTGTTTCTTGAACTGAAGTAGCTCAAGCTGCATGGCTTCAACCCATCCATTGTCTCTCAAAGCAACATGGTAGTTCTTTGGCTCTAGCTGACTGATGAAGAGAGCATAGAAGCAGAAGTTAGACAATTGACTTCTTGTTGAAACACCAGCATTGATATCACCAATAATCTGAGACATTGGGTGATTCTTCAGTTCTTGATAAACAATGAGATCTGTGCAAGTGTTTGTAGGACCTTCAGCAGCAGCAGATGTTGATGCAGACTCTTGAAACCAAGAATTAGATGGTAACTCAAAAGATGTAGAGGAATCAGAGATCTCATCAGCATTTGTTGTGGATGGAACTGCTGAAGCTACAGGAACATCAAATTTAGCAGACACAGGCAGTTGGTCACTAAACTTGAATAGGTGAGTATTGATATTATCATCATCATCATCAATACCACCAGGTGGAAGACATGCTGCAGAAGATGATTTATCCACAGGATCTGCAACAGCTGGAGGTTGATAAGGAACATATTGCAGTATGTCCAAATCAAACAACTCCACAGGGTTTTGTGGAATCTTGTCCATAGGAGATTCATTAAACTTCACATGCAAAGTCTCTTCAACTATCTTTGTTCTGCAGTTGAAGACTCTGTATGCCTTGCAAGTAGATGAATAACCAACAAAATACCCTGCATCCACCTTAGGATCAAATTTTTGGAGTTGATCCTTTGTGTTGAGAATAAAACAGGACACCCAAATGCTTTGAAAAATGAAATTAGAGGAGCCAAGTGATGGAGAACTTCATATGGAGTCTTCATCAACCTCTGATTTACTAAGACTCTATTCTGCACATAGCAAGCTGTGTTAACAGCTTCAGCCCAAAAGGTCAGTGGCAAACCAGAGTCAGCCAGCATGGACCTTGCAGCTTCAATTAGGGTCCTGTTCTTTCTCTCCACTACTCCATTTTGTTCTGGAGTCCTTGGTATGCTAAACTGCCTTTTGATTCCTTTGAAAGATAGAAGTCATCAAGTGTATGGTTTCTGAATTCAGTTCCATTGTCACTCCTAATACACTTGACTGGAAGGGAATACTGCTTCTCAACATACAACACAAAGTGAATAATCTTCTGAGCAACCTCATCCTTTGAATGTAGAAAGAAAGTCCATACAAATCTGGAGTAATCATCCACAATTACCAGACAGAGTATTTCTTCTTTGCCATGCTCATTACTCTCACAGGACCAAATAGATCCATATGCAGTAATTGCAAGCAGGCAGTGGACTTAGGCTCTTCAATAGGAGGGAATGAGACTTTGTGTTGTTTTCCTTTTAAACAAGCAGTGCAGGTTTCATCACAGTGGAACTCCTTTATTGGTAAGCCTCTAACTAAACTATTGTGGATAGCTGATTCATGTTTTTGAAATTAACATGACCCAGCCTTCTGTGCCACAGTTTAGATTCTTGAGAAGAGGCTTTGGAAAATAGGCAAGGATTGCCTCTGAGATCTATTTTCTTGGAAAGATCTAAGGCATACACTCTTCCTGTCCTGTTGGCTCTCAGGAGAGTGTGATCATCCAACACCTTATCAATCAAATGCAGAACTTTGGATGACAGAATCCTACAGTTCTGACTGGTGAAAAGAGCAACATGGCCTTTATCACACATTTGACTGACACTCAAGAGATTGTACTTGAGATTTTCCACATGATTAACATCATCAAACTTATTTCTCCATTGGAGACAAAGCCATTGCCAATGATGTAACCCCTAGCATCATTGCCAAAAGAAACAAACCCCTTCTTTCCTTGAGAGTAGTCATGAAGAAGAGAGCTGTTCCCAGTCATGTGCATAGATCCCCCACTGTCTACATACCAGATGCTACTTTGGCATGTTGAAGAACCCTGCAATAATAAACAATCAGTTAGTTTTGGAGACCCAAACCTTTTTGGTTTTGGGCCTGGTCTCATCAACAGATGGTAAACTAACAGGTTTATTGGAAACAACAGCCTGAGAGGAAGAAGATGGTGAAGAAGAGGAATCCTTTGGCTTGGACCTCTTTTCTGTGGTTTCAACATAGGAGCATCTAATTGGTTAACTCTTCCCAATAGATGTTGAACCATCATAACCAGCTGTGTCTGATTTTGTGATAAAGCTTTCAGCTCATCAGACACATTGCCAGTGGAGTTTGATAAGTTCCTATGTTGCACCTTCTTCTTCTGAGCAATCTCAGCTGTTACCTGTTTAACCCCTTCCTTTTTGATTTCTTTGTGGACTTAAGGGTTACAGGATTTGATGTTGCTGATACAAATGTGGTCTCAAACTCAGTTTTCATTTTAACCATTTTCTCTTTAATTTCCTCTTATGTTTGAGTTTGGATCCTCTTTTGTACCAGCAATCATCTGTAAGATGATTGAACAAACCACATACTTCACATGGTTTCTTCTTCATCTTAGGTTGATCATCAACTAAGAGGATGAATGAAACAACTGAAGACTTGCTCTTCAGTGCTTTGGAAGCATTGTTTGCTTTCTTGACTTCCTCTTTAGTAGTCTTCAAACTCTTTCTACTGACAGTTTTCTTCTTTTCAGTACTGGCAGTAGTGGAGTTTGAACTTCAGGTGTTAAATCTTGCTCTCTAGTCCTTTCAGGACTTTCAGAATTAACTCCTGAGTTGATCAACTCATTGATCATGTGAGTGTCAGCAGTGGAACCATCAACATCAGCTGATAGGTTCTGAGAGGGCTTAGTGCTGACTTCTACTTCTGTATAGTGCTGAATCAGAAAGTAGATCACATGATGAAATGGATTGGTTATTACTCTCACCATCAGATTCTACCTCTGCTCTGGGAGTAAAATCTGTAGGTGGAGCAGTGTGATTGTAACCAATGCCAAACTTCACATTGGAAGCAGATTGCTTACTAAGAAGCATTTCAAAACCTTTGCATGATTGTACCCATCGATCACACTCTACCTGGGTGACTGCAAGGGTTTCCTTGAGATCTTATACTTCTCTAGAAGTATCTCTTCCCTAGCCTTATCATCAGTTATTTGGCATTTAAGTTTGTAAATCTCATCATTCTTATCATTAAGCACAGACTCAAATTCAGCTTTGCTTTTGGAAATTATTTGTTCTAGCTCAATGTTCTTGTTGATTAAAGCTACATTTGCTTCTCTAATAGATGCAAATGCTGCTATACATGTTTCAGAACACAATTTGGCTTTTGCCTCAGAGGATACCTGTGATACCTTGGGTGTAGAGGCATTAGTGGATGAAGTATCAGCAGAATCCAAAGCCATAAGAGCTAGATTTCCAAAGGGACTTTCACCACCATGTTGACCAGCATCTGAGAACAGTTGTTCATGACCAGACAAGTCATCTGGTAAACTGCTCCAGTCAACAACTCCTGGGGTGAAGAAGCTGTGTTGTTGAGGTTGAGTTTGTTGATGAGATTGGGAAGGTTGTGGTTCAGGCAATGCTTGTGGGTTGTTGTGCAATTGGAGCTTGAACAGGATTTGGTTGAGGCATATAATAGCAGGGATAAGGATATGACATTTGACCCTGGGGAACAAAGTATGCAGGAGACCTAGGATGTGAATGATGACCAGAACCAGCAGGATGTTGCCCTCTGTTTTGTGGACTAGTACTAGGAAAAGTCACAAAGGGTGCAGAAGAGTTAGATCCAGTTGATCTACACTCTCTTGCAAAGTGTCCCAGCCTTTGGCATTTGTGACACCTCAACTTACTCTTGTCAAAACCAACTTTGGTTTTGCCAGAGAGTCCAGGAAATTTCCTGCCAGTCTCTTATAGAACTTCTGAGATCTGATATTAATCAATGCCATTTGGCTCAGAATATCCATCTCTTCTAGATCATCATCAGCTATTCCTTTCAAATCATCCATGATGAAGCATAGATTGTCACTATTACTGCCAGAATGACTCTCAATACCAACAAATGCATGATCAGAACTATTTGAAGAGAAATCAATATGCTCATCATAATTGCTTTCAGATGCAGCATATTCTGACTCATGACCAACCAAGGCAGTATTCCCTGGTACAAAGTCATCAGTGAGCTTTCCTGATGAGGACAGTTTCCTCTTCTGCTCTATCTCTCTTTCGAATGTAAGCAGTTTCCCATGAAGTTGGGTGAGAGATAGGCTATCCAGATTTGCACTGGAGCGTAGGACAATAGTGTATGTGTCCCATCTCTCAGGCAGTGATCTGAGGAACCTTATTCATCTGGCTATTGGTGTATTCCTGTTTCACCATTTTCAGCTCAGAGATCAAGCAGGAAAAACGCTCAACTGTTGAGTCAGTCTCACCCTTTCTATGAGAGAATGTCTCATATTGTTGGGCAAGGATTTCTCTGTTGTTTGCTAAGACCTCATCTGTGCCACCGAATTGTTCCTTCAGGGCATTCCAGAGATCATGAGCAGTTTCATGATGCATAAGCCCTGAATAGATTTCATTAGGCAGTGCCATGGCCAGAATTCCATGGGCTTTAGCATCAATCTCAAACAGTTTCCGATCTTCATCAGAGTATTGTTCCTTCTTCTTCGGAACCATTTGATTGGTTTCCGGATTGTTCACCATAGGCTTATGTGGTCCATGTACCACAGATGTCCAACAACCTGAACTGTTAACAGACAGGTGATGAAGCATTCTTCGTTGCCATATGTTATACTCGGTCCTAACCAGCATCGGGGCTTGGTTGAGGAACCGGTATTGTGAGGATCATTAGAAGGAGTAGTCATCTCAGATTCAATCAAATTCAATTAAGCTATAACAGATTTAGACAAAACACAACAACCAATTGAACCAAGAGAGATCTCAGAATAAATGAACGAAAGCGTCAGAAATTCAATAATCTATAACCAGTTCTTGCGAATATGCTAATTCAATCAAACATAGATATCAATTAGCAGTTTCAATGATCAATTGTTAGATCGATCAATGATTAACCGCTTTGATACCACTTGTTAGGATCAGTGATCTACGTTTGATTGATTAGAGAGTATAGCAGCGGAATTCTAACAATGAATTAGCCAATTCACAAGAACGAAAGATATTCAATGAAGAACAAAAACGGTTATAGATAGAGAGAATTCTGCAAATATATTTCATTCAATATTGCTTTCGTGGTAACAGAATGTCACACTTACAATTAGGTCGACACCTCTTATATAAGAGATGTGACGTCTGCTGATGTCACTTGATAGTGACATCTAACAGAATTATTCCAACTGAAACACAACTACTGAAGATGTCAAAACAGCTGACATCTTCTTACAAAAATACTAAGTGTTATCAGTTACTACAACTACTGAAAAACATAAAACTACTGACACTACAACGACTGAAGAACAAGCTCTTCAGTCGTTTTACAAAACTACTGAAAGTAAAAACATAAAACTACTGATATCACAACTACTGAAGAAGTACTCTTCAGCTGTTGTGACAAACTACTGAAACTTCAGTACTTGGTCTTCAGACTTGAACTTCAGACGTTTCATCAGCTGATGTCTTCAGTCTTTGTCTTCAGTCTTCTTTGTACACCAGTTGTTGATCTTCAGCACTTGTAGACTCTTCAGCTGTTGTACTTCAGTACTTTGGTCTTCAGCTTCAGCACTTGTGTTCTTCAGCTGTTCAGCTTCAGCACTTGTGTTCTTCAGCTGTTGAGCTTCAGCACTTTAGTCTTCAGCTATGAAGTCTTCAGTACTTGATCTTCAGCTGTTGAAGTCTTCAGCACTTGTCGAACTGCTGATGAAGCTTCAGCAGTTGTTGTGATATCATGTGGGACTTAGAGGTTTTCTGATCTTGGCTCATTGGTTCTTTTGGTCCAACACCCTTCAGTCGCATGCCTTCAAGTGATTGAAACATCATGGAAAATGGACCAATGCGGTATGAACCCTAGGCGAATGGACCTCATGCGGATGAATTCAATGTAGATGATTCTCATGCGAAAGGAACTAATGCGAATGAAACACCCATGCGAAATGAAACTAATCCGGATGAGCACTTATGCGAACGGGCACTTAGTCGCATTCTCTCAGTCACATGAAATCCCCATGCGATGGCCCCCATCATGGAATGAACCTCATCGTGAGAATGAACCTCAATCGCACCTCATCAGCGTATGGCCTCCATTCGGTCGCCTAGCCTAGCTTGATGCAGAATGCAGTCATCCCGAACCCAAGTGCCATTTTCGACCTCAAGCTCATCCAAGCCCTTCTAAGCCCAACTAAACCATCCTAAACCTTAGGAAAACATACCACAACACCATATAAGCACACACAAACCCAAAACTATGCATCACTCACATCATACACAAACACATACACAAGGGTCAACACACACATACTTCAAAACGATTTTCAGACGTGTTCCAGCCCCAAAATCATTCAAAAATTTGTAAAAGAGGGGTCCTAGAACTCAACAAATGACCACAACGAGAAGAGCTTCGATTAGACCCGCCACACTTTGATTTCCACGCTCGAATCCACTCGCACCAAGATTTTTCTACCTTTTTCTCCCTTTTTCCTTTTCTCCTCTCTTTTGGCTAGTTTTGTGGGTGTGGGGAGAGGGTGAGGGCTACCCTCTCCTTTGGATACCTCACTCATCCAACTTTCTCTCGTTGGTGAGTTTGGTCCCCCGACTTTGGACTTTATTTCTTTTTCTTCTTTCGTCGGCTTTAACGAAAACATCCGGGTGTTACAAGTCCACCCCCCTTATATAGGTTTCGTCCCCGAAACCTGTTACTCCTCGAACAAACGTGGGTAATGATGCCTCATTTCTTCTTCAGTCTCCCACGTTGACTCGGATCCTTTCCTGTGCTTCCACTGTACACGCACAAGAGGAACCGCTTTACTTCTCAGCCTTTCTTTTTTCGATCAATGATTGCCACTGGTTGCTCCACATAGTTGAGTCGTTTTTCCACTTCGATATCCTCCAGCGGAACAATCATATCTTCATCTTCCAAGCACTTTCTCAGATGAGATACACAGAATGTCGGGTGAATTCCACTTAACTCATCTGGTAATTCCAATCTATAGGCCACCTCTCCTACTCGAGCAATGATTCGAAAAGGGCCTATGTACCTCAGGCTTAACTTGCCCCGCTCTCGAAACCGGATAATACCCTTCCAATGTGAGACCTTCAACATAACCCGGTCACCCACCTAGAACTCAATCGGTCTGCGTCGTTTATCAGCATACGACTTCTGTCTATCTTTGGCTTCCTTCATGAAGGCCTTGATCTTTTCAAGCTTCTCAGCCATAGACTTGATCACCTCGACACTACCTAGTTCTTTTTGACCAATATCACCCCAACAGACGGGTGTTCTGCATCTCCTACCGTATAGCATCTCATAAGGTGGCATATCAATGCTGGCATGATAATTGTTGTTGTATGAGAATTCAGCTAACGGTAAGTGGTCATCCTAACTTTCCCCAAAATCATCACACATGCCCGAAGCATTTCCTCTAATGTCTGAATAGTCCTCTCTGACTGACAATCCATCTGGGGATGATAAGCCGTGCTGATGTGTAACCTCGTCCCCATAGCATCGTGGAATTTCTTCCAAATTTGGATGTAAACCGAGTGTCACGATTAGACACAATAGACACCGGCACACCATGGAGAGTTACAATCTCTTTGATGAAAAGCTCCGCTAACATCTCAGATGAATATGTCTTGCGGATCGGTAGGAGTGAGCACTCTTCGTCAAGCGGTCAACAATCACCCATATAGCATCATACCCTTTCATGGTACGTGGCAGCTTCGTAATAAAATCCATGGTGATGTGCTCCCACTTCCATTCCGGTATATCCAAATGTTGGATCTTCCCATACGGCTTCTGATGCTTGGCCTTCACCTATAGACAAGTAAGGCATTTACTCACATACTCCACCACGTCACATTTCATACCCGGCCACCAATAATCCTTTTTCATGTCTTGATACATATTTGTGGCACCAAAAGAATGGAGTATCAAGTCTTGTGAGCTTCATCCATAATCTTCACTCATAGATCCCCAAAACGAGGAATCCACATCCGTCCAAGTCGGTTTTAACACCAAGTGTCAATTCCACAACCAAACCTCTCATTCTTTCCGAGTTAAGATGATCTTCCTTTAGTGCCTCATCTTGAAACTCTTTAACTTGCTTCATCACGTTAGAGGTCATGATTACCTGATATGCTTTCACCCGAATAGCCTCGGGCCTCTCTTTCCGACTAAGGGCATCCGCTGCCACGTTGGCTTTGCCTGGATGGTAATGGATCTCGTAATCATAATCTTTTATGAGCTCCAACCATCGTCTCTGTCTCATGTTCAGGTCCTTCTGCTCAAAGAAGTACTTCAAGCTCTGGTGGTCAGTGAAGATGGTGCACTTCGTCCCGTAAAGATAGTGCCTCCAAATCTTTAGCGCAAAGACCACGGCTGCTAGCTCCAAGTCATGAGTAGGGTAGTTGACCTCGTGAACCTTCAACTGTCGGGAGGCATAGGCTATGGCCTTCCCCCTCTGCATTAACACACACCCCAACCCCGAGTAGGAAGCATTCGAATAAACCACCAGATCCTCACTTCCATCAGGTAATGACATAATAGGAGCTTGAGTCAACCTCGCCTTCAATTCTTCAAATGACTTATCTTGAGCTTGACCACATACAAATTTCATATCTTTTTGGGTCAACTTGGTTAGTGGAGAAGCGATCTTGGAGAAGTCTTGAATGAATCTTCTGTAGTAGCCGCCAAACCCAAGAAACTACGAATCTCGGATGGCGTCTTTGGAGACTTCCATTGCATCACCGCCTCCACCTTTGCCGGGTCCACCATAATCTCGTCGGGATTCACCACATGACCCAAGAACTGAACCTCGCGCAACTAGAACGAGCACTTGGAGAACTTAGCGTACAACTTCTCCTTTCTCAACGTCTTCAAAACCTCCCGAATGTGACCGGCATGCTTAATCTCGCTCTTGAATTAGGATATAACCAATAAACACAATCACTGATTTATCCAACATTGGCCGACACACTCGATTCATCAGATCCATAAAAGCAGCTAGCACATTGGTCAAACAAAAACACATGACAAGAAACTCGTAGTGACCATAACGCGTGTGAAAAGCTGTTTTAGGGATGTCCTGCTCCTTCACCTTCAACTGATGGTAGCCCGATCGAAGGTCTATCCTTGAAAACCAACTGGCACCTTGAAGCTGATCGAACAAATCATCTATTCTTGGTAAGGGGTATCGGTTCTTGACCGTCAACTTGTTCAGCTCACGGTAGTCAATACACATCCTCATACTACCGTCTTTCTTCTTCACAAACAGGACCGGAGCACCCTAAGGAGAGATACTCGGCCAAATGAACCCTTTATCAAGCAGCTCTTGCAACTGCTCCATCAATTCTTTCATCTCTATCCAAGCCAACTGATAAGGTGCCCTAGCAACAGGTTAGGCACCTGGTATCAGATCAATCTGAAACTCGATCTCTCGGTCAGGTGGCACTCCTGGTAAGTCTTCTGGGAACACGTCTAGAAAGTCACACACAACCGGTACTTCAAAGAGTTGTAGTGTTAACGTATCCATATCCTTTACATAGGCCAAGTAGGCACCACATCCACGCCTCATACACTTTCCCGCCACCTCCATTGAGATTACTTTCGAGATCGTCGTGACCCGATCCCCGTAAATCGTTACTGAACTCCCTTCAGGCGCTGTCAGACAAATCATCTTCTTACGACACATAATGTTCGCCTCGAAGTCCGCTAACCAATCCATCCCAAGAACCAAATCAAAACCACCTAAGGTTATCACGAACGGTCTAACAGGAAACTTATGACCGAAACTTATGACCTTCTAGTTCCCCATCACAATAATCTATCCTCTCAGAAATCCTGGTAGACTTTCCTCTGGCAGTTTCTACATCAAAGGGCGTATCAACATGTCTACTACTAACAGCCAGCTGAGCACCGAAAGTAGCAGAAATAAAACTTTTACTGGCACCCGAATCAAATAACACAGAAGCTAAATTTTGGTTCACTAGAAACGTACCGGACACAACATCAGGGTCCGTCCTAGCTTCCTCCTGTGTCATAGTGAATGCCTTGGCGCTCGCCCTCGGTCCTTCACTCCCCGTCTTCTTCGCCCTGAATCCCTCAGCTCTCGGCTTCTTGCAATCCCTACTTATATGGCCCTCCACGCCACAGTTAAAGCACCGGACCGTACGACAGTCCTTGGCTATATGCCCCACCTTCCCACATTTGAAGCACACGTTCGACCCCAACCTACATTCCCCACTATGCTCTCTCCCACACCTACCACACTTCTTGGTACCCACACCCGGTGTGACCACACGGCGGTCGTCCACCCGTGCCTTCTTATTACCCGTCGAGGAATCACCCAGACCAAACCTCTTCCCATGCCAGTTCCGATCACCACCACCCTTCTTGCTACCTTCAGTCACCACCACCGTTCTCTCATCATACAATCTCCCCGCCGACCTAAACGTGCTCGGTCAGACAGCGATCAGGTTCCTGCGAATATCTGCTGGAAAACCCTAAATATGCCTCTTGATCTTTCAAGACAGAGGTGTCACCTGATCCGGCACCAGAAGTGCCATCTCGTTGAACTTCGTGGTGTACTGCTGATGTGTCATGGTTCCCTCCTCCAGTTGCAGGAACTCTTTCTAAACTTTAGTCATTTCTCTATGAGGACAGAACTCCTCGATCATCAACTTCTTCAGCTCGGACCATCTCATTCTCCCAATAGCCCGACTACCCTCAGCTTGGACAATATTGTCCCACCAACATAAAGCTGAGTCCATGAAAGAATGGGTAGCAAACATCACATTTTGATCCTCTCGGCACTCACTGATATTCAAGACAGCCTCCATTTCTCTCACCCACAGGTGAGCAGTAGCAATAGTGTCGTTACCATCAAAAGTAGGGGGCTTACATCGCTGAAACACCCCATAGTTATAGCTTCGTTCTGAGTCCGTTGTAGGCTCTTCCTCTTCTTCTTCTTCATCATCAGAGAGAACCGTTTCAGGCTCCGGTTGCTCCCATCCTCCCAAAGACCTATTCCTCTCTTGTCTCTCCTCTTCCTATACCGCCTTGATAACTTCAGTCACTACAGACGGTAAGATCGTCTGCATGACCTGATGAACTTCTTCTACAACAGCCTCCTTTACTGAGGTTCTCAGATTGGCGCTCTCGTCGCCACCCTCTGGATGAGAGGTCTCTGGTTCTTCGTGAACCACCTTTTCAACTCTAGGTCTTCCTCTCTTGGGTCACGGCTCAGCACCAAGCCCATCACGACCACCACCATGAGAGGCTTTCGAAGATCTAACACCAGCCATTCACACCCACACTGAGATTCAAACACCAACACGGTCATTCAAGGGTACAACTCAGTTTATGTCAAGTATAGTAGTCCCTAATTACAGTGGCCAGTTGTGATTAGCCACTTACTTTACTTTTCATACTCCAAGCATTACATGTCCTGACTACATTAGTATTTAAATCTACAAACAACACATAACCACATACCATGCGCACAAAATACAGCTTAACATTATGAAAATACCTTATGGCACGCAGCTACTCAGATTGGCATCCCTTCCCTTTTCCCTCCCATTCTCAGTTTAAGTTAAAGTTTATTTTGAAAATTTACCCATTTCACTTAAACTTTGGCTCTAATACCAACTTGTAAGGCCCCGTTCCCAAGACGCTTATAGCTGGTAAATCATTGCGCATAAAACATATAATTACATTGACTTCAATAAAGTATTGCAGCGGAAATAATTCAAAAATAACATTTCATTTCATTATAAAGGCTTTTGCAAAACAATACATTGTTATTCAGTTACAAAAATATATGTGCATTACATCACAAAAGCATTATAAAAATGGATGCCATCCCAAAAGAGCTCCTCGTGCCATCCTCAGCAATCATTACCTGCCAACTGGAAACACATAAAAGTCAGCATTGCTGAGTGAGTTGTAGTTTTATAATAAAACATACTTTATCTTTCGTTCAAAACCGTTCTTTACATCCATACGATCACACATCATACGCACACATAGATAATATCATTATTATCTTCATCATTCGTTTGTTATCTTTCATTCATTCATACATTCTTACTTTCATTCGTTCATTCATCATTACATCTTTTCTTTCCATCAAACCATAAACTTTACCCTTCAGTTTCCTGGTACTGGGCCTAGGCCTATCATAGACCTCTATAATGGTGCTCCGCACCTCTGGCCATAGTACTAAGGTAAAGTTTTAGGTGTACCATTGCCATGTGCAATACCCTTATGTTTCCTGGTACTGGACCTAGGCCTATCATAAACCTTTTATAACGGTGCTCCGCACCTCTGGTCACAGACCTAAGTTATGCACAATGGTTCTATACAAATGGTCAATCACAAGGAAAAGACCCCGATGTGCATTCTCCCGGGTAGCAACCCGCACACCTGTGTGCTAAACACCTTACAAAGGGGTGTGTCCCGACTACAAGGCTTGCAAGACTTTCATTACTTTCATCATTCTTAATGTGTGCATTCATTCATCATGTTCCTATTATCATTTCTTTCACTTTAGTTACATTATACTTTCATTCATTCATTAAAATTCAATTTACAGTCACGGGAAAGATAACCTCATCATAACAAGGAACATAACATACACAGTCCTCATCATCATACATAGCTCTCATCATCGTACATCACCACAAACATACAACATCATACATCTCAAATCAACATCATGCCCAACTACCTCTAAGGCCACATCATCCATCTTACATGAACTTCGGGGAATCTTCCACGTCTGTTGGACCAAAAGAACCAATGAGCCTGATCAGAGAACCTCTAAGTCCCCAGGACATCACAACAGCTGAAGAAGACCTGATCAGCTGTTCTACAAAGTCTGAAGAATACAACTGCTGAAGTATTTCTGAAGTACTGAAGACAAAGACTGAGACAACAGCTGAAGATCTAAAGTCTGAAGACTTCAACAAGTACTGAAGACAAAGACTGAAGATCAACAGCTGAAAGACAAAGTCTGATGTTCAAGTACTGAAGACATCAGCTGATGCTAACAGCTGATGACAACAGCTGAAGAGGGCTTCTTCAGTTGTTGTGATGGTTTTTCTTCATCATAGTTTTCTTTTCCTTTCAGTAGTTTGTTTACTTTTCTGTAGTTTTGTTTCCTTTTCAGTACTTGTAAACAACTGAAGAGGTTGTTCTTCAGTTGTTGTAGTATCAGTAGTTTTATGTTTTTCAGTAGTTGTAAATAAGATGTTTAACACTTAGGAACATTTGTAAGAAGATGTCAGTTGTTGACATCTTCAGTAGTTTTAAACATCAGTAGTTATAAAACGGTTACATGTCACTTTCAAGTGACATCAGCCTACGTCATTCTTTCCTTATAAGGAAGGATGACTCACCTGTAATCGTGCCATTGAGGCCGACAATCTTAATGCAATATTCTTTTGTCAGATATTTCTCTCTCTATAACAAAATTCTTTTATCGCTTTATATCGAATGTTCTTGCTTGAATTTGTCTAATTCTGAGCTATTCCGCTGCTATATCTGTTCAATCGATTAAACCAAGAGGCTGAGATCCTAACAAATGGTATCAGAGCAGGTTAATCATTGATCGATCTAACAATTGATCATTGAAACTGTTCAATCGCTCTAAGTTTGATCGAATTAGCAAATTCGCAAGGATCTGTTATAGAGATTGAGAGTGTATCGCTTCTGGCCGTTTTATTTGAGGTTCTGTGTGGTTCTGAGCTAAATTTATTGTGATTTTACTTGAATCTGTCTGATTTCCACAATGACTACTTCTTCGAATGATCCTTTCAATACTGGATCCTCTACCAAGCCTCCGATCTGGTGAGGAATGAGTATAACATTTGGCAGAGAAGATTGCTCCATCACCTGTCTGTCAATAGCTCAGGTTGTTGGACATCTGTGGTACATGGACCACATAAGCCAATGGTGAATGATGGAAACAAACCAGTTGGTTCCAAAGAAGAAGGAGCAATACTCCGATGAGGACAAGAAGTTGTTTGAAATCGATGCAAAAGCCCATGGATTTTTGGCTATGGCTATTCCTAATGAGATTTACTCTGGGCTTCTGCATTGTGAGTCTGCTCATGACCTCTGGAAAGCCATCAAAGAACAATTTGGTGGTACTGATGAGGTTTTAGCAAACAACAGGGAAATCCTCGCCCAACAATATGAGACTTTCTCTCATAGAAAGGGTGAGACTCTGACTCAACAATTTGAGCGGTTTTCATGTTTAATCTCTGAATTGAAAATGGTAAACATGAATATACCAGGAGTCAGATGAACCATAGATTCCTAAGATCACTGCCTGAGAGATGGAACACATATACCATTGTTCTACGCTCAAATGCTGATGTTGATCGCCTATCTCTCACCCAACTTCATGGGAAACTGCTTACATTCGAGAGAGAGATAGAGCAGAAAAGGAAATTGGCTTCATCTGGCAAGCTTACTGAGGATTTTGTCCAAGGGAACACTGCCCTGATTGGACATCAAGAGTCAGAATATGCGTCATCTGAAAGCCAGTATGATGAGCATATTGATTTCTCTACAAACACTTCTGAGCCTGCCTTTGTGAGTGTTGATAGTTATTCTGCTGGTAGTAATAGTGACAATCTATGTTTCATCATGGATTCTCAAGGGGATTGCTGATGATGACTTAGAAGAGATGGATATTTTGAGCCAAATGGCCTTGATAAATATCAGATCTCAGAAGTTCTACAAAAGAACTGGAAGGAAATTCCCACTCTCTGGCAAAACCAAAGTTGGTTTTGACAAGAGTAAGTTGAAGTGCCATAAATGCCACAGGCTTGGACACTTTGCAAGAGAATGTAGATCATCTGGATCTAACTCTCCTGCACCTTTTGTGACTTTCCCTGGCAATAGTCAACAAAACAGAGGGCAACAACCTGTCAATTCTGGTTATCATCATCACCACAATCTCCTGCATATTTTGTTCCACAGGGGCCAATGCCATATCCATACCCCTGCTATTACATGCCACAACCAGGCCAGGTTCAAGCACCCACTGCTCAGCAACCACATGCACTCCCTGAGCCTCAACCATCCCAATCTCATCAACCTAATCAACTTCAACAACACAGCTTCTTCACACCAGGAGTTGTTGACTGGAGCAGCTTACCAGATGATGTGTCTGGTAATGAACAACTGTTCTCAGGTGCTGGTCAACATGGTGGTGAGCATCCTTTTGGAAATCTAGCTCTCATGACTTTGGAATCCTCTGATGGATCATCCTCAAGTACCTCTTCAACACAGGTATCACAGGTATCCTCTGAGGCTAAGGCCAAATTATGTTCTGAAACTTGCATAGCAGCATTTGCCTCTATTAGAGAAGCAAATGTGGCTTTAATCAATAAAATGTAGAGCTAGAACAAATAATTTCCAAAAATAAAGCTGAGTTTGAGTCTGTGCTGAAAGAGAAAACTGATGAGATTTATAAATTAAAATGCCAAATCTCTGATGATAAGGCTAGGGAGGATGTACTCTTAGAGAAGTACAAAGACCTCAAAGATACTCTTGCTGTCACCCAAGTAGAGTGTGATCGATGGGTACAATCTTGCAAGGGCTTTGAAATGCTTCTTAGTAAGCAAACAGCTTCCAATGTGAAGTTTGGAATTGGTTATAATCACACTGCTCCTCCTACAGATTTTGCTTCAAGAGCAGGAGTAGAATCTGATGGAGAAAGTAATGACCCCCCTCATCATGTGATTCACTACTTGATAAAGCACCATCAGTAGTTGAAGTCAGTAGTAATCCCTCTGTGAACCTATCAGCTGATATTGATGGTTCAACTGCTGACACTCACATGATCAATGAGTTGATCAACCCAAGTGTTATCCCTAGAAGTACTGAGGTACTGGAGAGCAGGGGATAACATCTGGAGTTCAAATCCCAATAACTGACAGCACTAAAGAGAAGAAAACTGTCAGTAGGAAGGATTTGAAGCCTACTAAGGAGTTGACAAGAAGGCAAAAAGTGCTTCTAAACTGCTGAAGAGCAAGTCTTCAGTAGTTTCATCTTCTTCAGTTGATGATCAACAAAGATGAAGAAGAAACCATGTGAAATATGTGGTCTATTCAATCATCTCACAGATGATTGTTGGTACAAAAAGGGATCCAAACTCAAACAAAAGGAGAAAATTAAAGAAAACTTGGCTAAAATGAAAACTGAGTTTGAGTCCAAGTTTGTACCAGCAGCATCAAATCCTGTTACTCCTATGTCCAAAAAGAAATCTAAAAGGGAAGGAGTGCAACAGGCAACAGCTGAGGTTGCTCAAAAGAAGATGGTGCAACACAAGACTCATCATCAAACACCAATACCAATGTGTCTGAAGAGCTGAAAGCTCTTTCCCAGAATCAGACACAGCTGGTAATGATGGTTCAACATCTGTTGGGAAGAGTTAACCAACTTGATGGCCCTGTGTTGAAACCCCAGAAAAGGAGATCCAAGCCAAAGGATTCCTCTTCTACACCATCTCCTTCACCTCAAGCTATTGTGCCCAATAAACTGTTAGTTTACCATCTATTGATGAGACCAGGCCCAAAACCAAAAAGGTTGGGTCTCCAAAACTAACTGATTGTTTATTAATGCAGGTTTCTTCAACATGCCAAAGTAGCATCTGGTATGTAGACAGTGGGGGATCTATGCATATGACTGGGAACAACTCACTTCTTAATGACTACTCTCCAGGAAGGAAGGGTTTTGTTTCCTTTGGCAATGATGCAAGAGGTTACATCATCGGGAAGGGTTTTGTTTCCAATGGGGAAATAAGGTTTGATGATGTCAACCATGTGGAAAATCTCAAGTATAACCTCTTGAGTGTCAGTCAATGTGTGACAAAGGCCATGTTGCCCTTTTCACAAGCCAGAACTGCAGGATTCTGTCATCCAAAGTTCTGAGTTTGATTGACAAGGTATTGGATGCTCACACTCTCCTGAAGGCCAACAGGACAGGAAGAGTGTATGCCTTAGATCTTTCCAAGAAAATAGATCTCAAAGGCCATCCTTGCCTATTTTCCAAGGCCTCTCCAAGAATCTAATCTATGGCATAGAAGGCTGGGACATGTTAACTTCAAGAACATGAATCAGCTGATACACCATAGTTTAGTAAGGGGAATGCCTATGAAGGAGTTCAAGTGTGAAAACAACTGCACTGCTTGTTTGAAAGGAAAACAGCACAAGGTTTCATTCCCCCTATTGAAGAACCAAAGTCCACTGCCTGCTTACAACTTCTTCACATGGATCTCTTTGGTCCTGTGAGAGTGATGAGCATGGCAAAGAAGAAATACTGTCTGGTAATTGTGGATGATTACTCCAGATTTGTATGGACTTTCTTTCTACATTCAAGGATGAAGCTGCACAGAAGATCATAAACTTTGTGTTGTATGCTGAGAAGCAGTATTCCCTCTCAGTCAAGTGTATTAGAAGTGACAATGGAACAGAATTCAGGAACAATACACTTGATGAGTTCTACCTTTCCAAGGGAATAAAGAGGCAGTTTAGTATTCCAAGAACTCCTGAACAGAATGGAGTTGTGGAGAGAAAGAACAGGACCCTCATTGAAGCTGCAAGGTCTATGTTGGCTGATTCTGGACTGCCATTGACCTTTTGGGCTGAAGCTGTCAACACAGCATGCTATGTGCAGAATAGAGTGCTAATAAATCAGAGGTTGATGAAGACTCCATATGAAGTTCTACATCATTTGGCCCCTCTCATTTCATTCTTTAGAGCATTTGGGTGTCCCTGTTTCATTCTCAACACAAAGGATCAGCTCCAGAAATTTGATCCTAAGGTGGATGCAGGGTACTTTGTTGTTATTCATCACTTGCAAGGCATACAGAGTCTTCAACTGCAGAACAAAGATGGTTGAAGAGACTCTACATGTCAAGTTCAATGAATCTCCAAAGGACAAGATTCCACAAAGCCCTGTGGAGCTCTTTGATTTGGACATACTGCAATATGTTCCTTATCAATCTCCTGCTGTTGCTCCTGTCAACAGTTCACCACCTGGTGTTACTGCTGAAGATGATGATGATAGTAGTAATCACCTCTTCAGGTTTAGTGACCAACTGCCTGAGTCCTCTAAACCTGATGCTCCTGTAGCTCCAGCAGCACCATCCACAACAAATGCTGATGAGATTTCTGCATCCTCAACTTCATTTGAGTTGCCACCATCTTCATGGTTTCAAGAATCTGCATCAACATCTGCTGCTGCTGAAGGTCCTACAAACACTTGCACAGATTTGATTGTTTACCAAGAGCTGAAAAATCACCCAATGTCTCAAATCCTTGGTGATATCAATGCTGGTGTTTCAACCAGAAGCCAGTTGTCCAATTTTTGCTTCTATGCTCTCTTCATCAGTCAGCTAGAGCCAAAGAACTATCATGTAGCTTTGAGAGACAATGGATGGGTTGAAGCCATGCAGCTTGAGCTTCTTCAGTTCAAAAAACAGCAAGTGTGGGAGCTTGTTCCTCTACCCCCAGGTAAGTGTGCATAGGCACTAAATGGGTGTTTAGGAATAAAACTGATGAAAATGGGCTAATTGTTAAGAACAAGGCCAGACTGGTTGTGCAGGGTTTGCACAAGAAGAAGGTATTGATTATGATGAAACCTTTGCCCCTGTAGCCAGACTGGAGGCAATTAGATTGTTTTTAGCCTATGCTGCACTCCACAATCTTAAAGTTTTTCAAATGGATGTCAAAAGTGCTTTTCTATATGGTAACATAAAAGAAGAAGTTTATGTGTGTCAACCACCAGGCTTTGAGGATAATAAGCACCCAGAATGGGTATATAAGCTTGATAAAGCTCTTTATGGGTTGAAACAAGCACCTAGAGCCTGGTATGAGACCTTATCAAACTTTCTTCTACAGAATAATTTCACTAGAGGCTCCATAGATAAAACTTTATTTATTAAGAAGGTGGATCAGCATAAGCTACTTGTTCAAATTTATGTTGATGATATATATTTGCATCCTCTGATCCCCAATTGTGTGAGGAATTCCAAAACTTAATGCAACAGAAGTTTGAAATGAGTGCAATGGGAGAATTACAGTTCTTTCTAGGTTTGCAAATCAAACAAAAAGCTGATGGAATTTTCATTCATCAGTCTAAATACACAAAAGATCTTTTGAATAAGTTTGATTTACAAAACTGTAAACCCTGTTCTACTCCCATGTGCAACACCACACAATTGGATGTTGATCAGAAAGGTAAAGCTGTTGATGAAACTCTTTACAGATGTATGATTGGTTCCTTGATGTATTTAACAGCTTCTAGACCAGATATTATGTTTGCTACATGTGTTTGTGCTAGATTTCAGGCTGCACCTAAGGAGTCTCATCTGATTGCAGTCAAGAGGATCTTTAGATATCTGCAAGGTACACAATCTCTAGGCTTATGGTATTCCACTGGACATTCTTGCAAATTAGTTGCTTTCTCTGATAGTGACTATGCAGGGTGTAAGTTGACCAGGAAATCAACTTCTGGTGGATGTCAATTCCTAGGCAACTGTTTGATTTCTTGGCAGAGTAAGAAACAAACATCTGTTGCTACATCCACTGCTGAAGCCGAGTACATTGCTGCTGCAAGTTGTACATCCCAAGTACTCTGGCTTCAGAATCAACTTTTGGATTATGGCATTACAGAGACTAAGACTCCATTATTAATGGATAGTGCTTCAGCTCTTTGCATTGTCAAAAATCCAGTCCAGCACTCTAGGACCAAACATATAGAAATTAGACATCATTTTATAAGAGATTGTTTTGAAAAGGGTCTAATTAATCCTATGTTTGTGCCTAGTGCTGATGAGCTTGCAGACATTTTTACTAAGCCTTTGGATAGTTCAACTTTCCACAACCTGGTGTTAAGGCTTGGTATGCTGCAGCTAGAATAAGTGACAACTACTGATGATCTCAGTAATTACTGATGATCATTGGTAACCATGTCACATATAAGTACTGATGAGTTATTTTACCCTCAGTAGTTTTTATAACTACTGAAGGCTAAATGCTTTAAGTACTGTACTTTATCTGTTCTAAACTACTGATGTAGTTACAACTACTGATGCACTCAACTACTGAAATCAGTAGAAACAGATTACTGATGTCCTATGAAACAACTGAAAACAGCAAAAAGGCTGATGAGTAAGTGTTGAGGACAGTATGAAACAGCTGAAAGGCTATGAATTGACGACAACTACTGATGAGTACTCTCTCTTCAGTAGTTCACAAACTGCTGTTTCTTCATAAACAACTGAAGCAATACCATGTCTTCAGTAGTTTCACAACTACTGATGACTAACACCAAGTCTTCAGTTGTTTACAACAACTGATGGCACAACCAGGGTCTTCAGTAGTTTCACAACTACTGATGACTAATACCAAGTCCTCAGTTGTTTCAACATCTGAAGTCCAACTTGTCTTCAGTAGTTTTTTTTAAAACTACTGATGCCTAAATCAGAGACTTCAGTTGTTTCAACGTCTGATTGTAAACACCATGTCTTCAGTTGTTTTATAACTGCTGACCACACCAATACCATCAGTCGTTTCAAACCTCTGAAAGTTAATACCACGTCATCAGTTGTTTCAAATACTGATGACTAACACCAAAACCTTCAGTCGTTTCATAACCCGTACCCTATATATATCTGATCCCTCTTTCAGAGTTTTTCATTCTTTCACGACCTAAATTTCAAAAGCTCTGAAAATCTTTCACCTTCATTAATGGCGACCATGCAACTCAAGCCTCGACACAACTGTGTCGCGTACCTCACTAAATCGCCCTTCTGGACCAATTCGATAATGCTATAGATCTTATGGTCCAATCACCACTGAAAACGGCCTTCCTCCTAAATCCAATCATTTATGCCGATTCGCTACATCAGTTTTGGACGAATGCAACTGTTAATGGAGAATCTATCCATTCGTCCATCAACTCTCATAAGGTGGTCATCTCTACTGCTACCATCCGCCAGATATTACTATAGATGATGCTGCCTACCCTGTTGGATATCCTAAGCGCCAAATTGATCTTTCATTTGGACAACATGGATATCAAGGCGATCTTAGTGCTTCGACCATCCTGAAGAAACATTTTCCAGATGCTGAACGATTGATATTTCATATGGTAAATGTTTGCCTGGCCTCGAAGACTTCTTCTTGGGATCAACTGTCTTCCAGATGGCAACAGGTACTGTTCTCTATCCTTGAACAAGAACCACTAAACTTTTCTGAAATAATTTTTCTTGAAATCAAGGATATGGCCACAAAACCACTTTCTAACCGTTGGATACTATATCCTCGGTTTATAATGGCCATAATAGAGAATCAGCTTTATGCTGAGGGACTAGTTGGTCTGGGAGTCCCTGCTTTGGCTGTATTGCCGGAGGTATACTCCCGACACAACACTGACCAAACTCTTAAACAGGCTGCCAAGCTGCGCAAACCCACGCAGCTGGAACCCACAGCCTCCACTTCCACATCAAGTCCCCTCCAAACCCACAAAGAAGAAGCCTAAGAAGGCTACTCAGGGAGTTGAGTCCCCTGAGGATGCTCCTGCTGCACCAAAGCAGGTTATCTCTACTGGAAATAACCCCCCAGTAGAGACTATGACTCCACCAACGAAGCCGCCGCTCAGGTTTCCTCTCAAAAGGAACCTGATGCAACCACTCAAAGGGAAGCCACACTGCTGGGATCCTCCTCACTTGAGGGGATTACCATTGAAGAGCACCACTCGCCCCGGTGCACACTGCTTCCACACCCTCTCCTGATGCAACCGCCCCTCAAAGCCCTACAATAATTGTTGCAAAAGTGCTGACGCAGTTGCATTCCTCACCCCCCACCCAGACACCAATCACTACTGGGATAACCTCAACACCTGAGGGGAGGATCACAATGCTTCTGTCAACCCACAGCACAGGGGTTATCATGTTCCATCTCCTGGTGTAGACAAGGAGGTGCGACCTTCTGGTGAGGCTGCCACTGCCTCTGACTCAGCAAATGACCAGGATGCAGTTGGTAACATCTCTAAGACCTCACCAGCGGCAACAGCTGATGAAGGACATAGTCCTGAGGCTGGAAGTCCCCAGAACCAAGAACAAGGGCACATGCTATAATTGATCTACACTCAAGGCATGTAATCCTGACTCTGTCAGGAGGTCAGGTGATTCAGTATCAACTGATGATGACCTGAGCTTCTTCTATGATGTAGTTGCTCAAAACACCATCCTAGAGGATGAGGTTAGCAGACTCAAGAGCTGCTGGCCAAGATGTCTCAGGATGAAAGTCCATCTGCCACCACAATACACCCACAGATGGCACCTTCTTCTGAAGGTCCCCTAAACACTGAGCCAATACATACTTCCAAGCCACCAGCCTCTGCTTTTGGCACTGATTCTCAGGAACAGAACCATCCTGATCAATCAGTTGCTAACCTTCAAAAATCCCTACCTCTCATCACTCCCATGATCACAGATATAGTGATCAAAGCCATTGATGAGAGCTTCCTACAATAATACAACCCCTGGTGGAGGAGTTGGTGACCAAATCACTTTCTACTGCTCAAACCCTTGCACCCAATGCAACCAAAAAGGGGAGAGTCAGTCAGTTAAAGGAAAAAGGAAGAGGACAGATGGGGAGAAGGAGAAAGAATCAGAGAAGGTAAATGAGAAGGAGTTGGCTGTTATAAGTGTGGAGGAGACTGAGTTTGATCATGAGAAGGAGAAGGAGAGTGAGAGAGAGCTGAAGTGAATGAAAGTCAAAAAGACTTTCATGTCACATATCAAAAGAGGAAAGAAGGAGAGTCTGAGAAGGAGAAGGAGCTGAATGATATGGTGAAAGAAGCTGATGCCAACCATACCGTTCAATGGATAAAATCATTGATCAGTTATATAGGCAGAGTTTTGACATCCAACAACTAGACTCCGAGATCAGAAGGTTGGAGACAGAGGAGATCAACTCAAGATGGGCTAGTTATGATGCCTTAGAAAGAGAAAGACTGGAGATAATGATTAGATTTGTAGCCAAATACTTGGGAAGATCTCTGATAGAAATAAGGGCCTGGACCAGGGACAACATCTTGGCAATAACCACCAAGATTTGTTCGTCTGAAGCATACTCCAAGGGTTTAGTGATTGAGGCATTAAATGACTGGGGTTGGGAACCGAAAAGAACTGACAAAATTTACTAAAGCCTTCCTTACAGCCAAAATGCTAAAACAGTCTGAAAAGCCTCTATCCTCAAAATCACTACCTCCACAACCCACTAAAACAACCCTTTACCCTCTAAACCAACCATCCAACCCACAAAACCAAATCCTTTACCCCCAAACCCACTGCCAGTGATGTACCTAGACAAAAGAAAAGAAAGGTACTGAGGGCTGATGAAGAAGAAGAGGAGGATGAAGACAGACTGCCACTCTCTGCAGTTATCACTTTGCCTAAGGCTAATCCAATGTCCATCACTCCTGCTTCTCAAATGCATGTTGTGATGATAAAGATTGAAGAGGAACAGATGCAAAGACATGATGAGGAAATGCTGAAAAGCATTGACAAAGCATATGCCACATCCTCTTCAATGATTAGCATGAAGAAAGAAGTCTTAAGATTGTACACCCTTGCTAATACCTTTCAATACCAAAGGAAAAAGTAAGGATATGGCCTGATCCTAGGGTGGCACACAGGATTGTCAAGAAAGAAATTCCTTCAAAATATAAGGGCCGAGTGAAGAGGGTTGTCGACGAAGACATCACTGTGGTTCTTGTAGTGTCCCCCTGGGAAATTGTAGAAGAGTTCAAGAAAGCTTATGAAGCCAAACAACCACCCCAAAAGATGTTGGATAATAAAATCATAAAGAAGGGATTGGTTTACAAAAGACTTGAAAACTTCAAACAAGATGAGCTCAACCTGCTCTTAGAAGGGACTCATCCAGATGAGCTTGCTTACAGACAAATAACCACGGTTGAGCTCAAGAATGGAAAACAGGCCAAGTACATCTCTGAAGTGTATGGCCGAGAAGGATTGTTTGATGGTGTGCCCGAGGTGCTGACAATGGATGAGCAGATCATGTTTCTAAGGGCTTACACCAGGGATCCTATAGGCTGATACACGGGAAGTAGATCTCATGGTTGGGGTAACAACTCAGTGTCCAAGTCCCCAATACAGAGCTCCCAACCATATCATGCAAAACAGATCATCAGAGACTTTCCCCAGGCCGGTGCTGAAAAAGGGTCACTTCTCATCTGATCAAGAGGATAAAAAGACCAATCTATCTGCCAAAATAAGTGGGAATCTTCCACGTCTGTTGGACCAAAAGAACCAATGAGCCTGATCAGAGAAACCTCTAAGTCCCACAGGACATCACAACAGCTGAAGAAGACCTGATCAGCTGTTCTACAAAGTCTGAAGAATACAACTGCTGAAGTATTTCTGAAGTACTGAAGACAAAGACTGAGACAACAGCTGAAGATCTAAAGTCTGAAGACTTCAACAAGTACTGAAGACAAAGACTGAAGATCAACAGCTGAAAGACAAAGTCTGATGTTCAAGTACTAAAGACATCAGCTGATGCTAACAGCTGATGACAACAGTTGAAGAGGGCTTCTTCAGTTGTTGTGATGGTTTTTCTTCATCAGTAGTTTTCTTTTCCTTTCAGTAGTTTGTTTACTTTTCTGTAGTTTTGTTTCCTTTTCAGTACTTGTAAACAACTGAAGAGGTTGTTCTTCAGTTGTTGTAGTATCAGTAGTTTTATGTTTTTCAGTAGTTGTAAATAAGATGTTTAACACTTAGGAACATTTGTAAGAAGATGTCAGTTGTTGACATCTTCAGTAGTTGTTAAACATCAGTAGTTATAAAACGGTTACATGTCACTTTCAAGTGACATCAGCCTACGTCATTCTTTCCTTTATAAGGAAGGATGACTCACCTGTAATCGTGCCATTGAGGCCGACAATCTTAATGCAATATTCCTTTTGTCAGATATTTCCCTCTCTATAACAAAATTCTTTTATCGCTTTATATCGAATGTTCTTGCTTGAATTTGTCTAATTCTGAGCTATTCCGCTGCTATATCTGTTCAATCGATTAAACCAAGAGGCTGAGATCCTAACAACGTCAAAACTTACATTTGCACTTCCCCTGAAACCCAGTACATAAACTACGTTTTCCTCGGGTACACCAGCCCTACTTAGGCGTATGGGCACCCTTCAGTCACATGGCCTTCAGGCGACTGAAAAACATGCGAATGGACCAATCCGGATGAACACCCATGCGAATGGACCTCATGAGGAAGAAGTTAATGCCGATGAGTCCCATGCGAATGGAACTAATGCGAATGAACACCCATGCAAATGAAACTAATGCGGATGAGCACTTATGCGAATGGGCTCTCAGTCACATGACTCCCCATGCGACTTGCCCCCAATTGTGCGAATGAACCTCAATCGTGCGAATGAACCTCAATCGCATCTCATTCAACTGTATGGCCTCCATTCGGTCGCCTAGCCCTAGCTGATGCAGAATGTAGTTCATCCCGAACCCAATCTACCATTTTCTACCTCCAAGCTCATCCAAGCCCCTTCTAAGCCCAAATCAACCATCCTAAACATTAGGAATACATACCACAACACCATACGAGCACACACAAGCCTGAAATCATGCATCACTTGCATCATACACAAACTCATACACACAGGTCAAACACATACATACTTCAAAATGATTTTCAGATGTGTTCCAACCCCAAAATCATTCAAAAAACATGCAAAAGATGGGTCCTAGAACTCACACAAACGACCACAATGAGAAGAGCTTCGATTAGACCTGCTACACTTCGATTTCCACGCTCGAATCCACTCGAACCAAGCTTTTTCTCACTTTTTCTCCGTTTTTCCTCTTCTCCTCTCTTTTGGCTAATTTTGTGGGTGTGGGGAGAGGGTGAGGGTTGTCCTCTCCCTTTAAATACTCCACTCACCCAACTTTCTCTCGTTGGCAAGTTTGGTCCCCCGACTTTGGACTTTATTTCTTTTTCTTCTTTCGTCAGCTTTAACGAAAATATCCGGTGTTACACATTAACTATTATCCAATCATTATTATAACTGTTATCAAAGAATTAAAATCTTTAACCATTTACTAAAGGGTGTCATTAAATGCATGTTTAGATAGATTTTATAAAGTAAATCGGTATTATATACTATTAGAAAAAATAACTTAAATCCAAACTGAATAAAAAACAAAAACAAATATAGAATTTGCTTTATTAAGCGGGACACCTAAAATGTCAAGATTAAACATTTCAAAACAAGTTTACAGAAATAAAAAAATATTTTTATTTAAGAATTTTATAAGAATAGAAAAAAGTACATTTAGGAAAAGGTAAAGAAAAAAACTTCTCTATTTTAATACCACTATAAAACATTTTAAGAATTGTTTTTATGAAACTTTGAATAATAATTGCAAAATATATCTTGAAAGTTAAAAAATATTTCTAACAAATTATATGTAAATAACATTTCTAAAAATTGTTAGAAATAAGTTTGAAAAGTCCCATAAACATTTAAAAGTTCTTTTGTAAATAATCCAATAAGAATAGGAGAGGGATGCAAAAAGAAACTTATAAATTAAGTTATTTCGATAAATATCTTTCTAAATGCACTATTTTAGTAAATAAATGTTCCACAGATACCTTTTTTTGTAAAAAAACTCCAAACATACATATATAGCACTCATAGATGGTAACAAAAACTTAATTTAAGAATGTTTTCTTGTTTAAAACTATAAAACATATTTAATAGTAAATATTTAAATTAATATAAACTTTAGTAAATATATAAAAAAATTAATGTGTATTATATGTACAATGAATATATTTAGGTATAACACTAAAATAATAAAACAATAATAAAAAATTAAGTTGAATGAATAGAAGGGTAGTGTTGTAATGTGACGTGAAGAATGTATTTATGATCATCTTTCATTAATAATAATAAAATAAGTTTTTAATTGGTTCGTTAAAATTTATTGTATAGTCAACTATAGTTAATACATAGACTAGAGTGTAAAAGGAATATAGCTGGGGTGTATTTAAAAATACCCTGTAATACAAGAAGAAAGTCAAAACTATCAAATAGATTCTACTCCGCCATTGTCAGCAGCGAAGCATCCACATCTAATACAAGACGGCTACAATATTCCAACAAATCATTCATGGGCCCACTGACTTTGAGCAGTCCGCCATTACTGCTCCATCACGACTTCATCACTACCAATAAACTAATCTTAATATTCTTCTTCTATTCTCAATTGGATTATCAATATGAGAGACTAATTATAACCATTAATTCATAATGTGTTTCGTACATACATGATACATTGCTTCAGAACTGCAAAACCCATGTCTCAAAATCCTTAATTTTGATCTCTAAGTTATTGAATTTTGTATTTGTAATTGTGTTCTTGTGGGTGTGATAATGGCCGGAGGCGCGAGTGAAGGTTCACGGCAACTTGATCAAACGCCTACATGGGCTGTTGCGGGAGTCTGCGCGATTATAATTGTTATTTCCATTGCTTTGGAGAAGCTTCTTCACAAACTTGGCAAGGTATTTATGCTAATGTTTTTATAAAATTTGGTATTTTTGAATCAAGAATGTTGTATTGTGGTGATATTCGTAGATTCATTCTACATTTGCTCATCTTTTAGATGCTATACTTGAAGATCAACTAATGATCAAGCATGGAATTCTTTGTATCTCTCACAAATTCTGTGTGTAATTTGAATGGTCTTACTTTGAATTTCCACCATAATTTTCAGAATGTTATAAGTTTGATGTAATTTGTTTCTGAATTTCATAGTTTTATGGTTCTATACATCAATTGCAATCAGATAATATGGATATTTGAATCAGTTTTTCACAGAAAAACGCAAGAAAGCTATGTTTGAAGCATTGGAGAAGGTCAAAGCTGGTAAATTTCAATATACTTGTCATTTTCTTGACCATTTTCTGAAGAAAAAGTTCTTGAGATATAAACTTCTTCATTTGGGAATGTGTAGAATTGATGGTTCTGGGATTTATTTCACTGATATTGACTTTTTGTCAATACTACATTGCGAAAATATGCATCCCCTATAGTGTTGCTGATACAATGTTGCCATGTCCGGTGAGAAGTAAATCTGGGAAAGATGAGAAAGGAGGAGAAGTAAGCCATCGATTGCTTCTTTCATACGAAGAGCGTAGGTATTTAGCCGAAACCTCTAGTTCCACTTGTGAAGAGGTAATTTTGATTTGAATATCAACATATTCCTCATATGGGTAGGGTGTCTCTTATTCGGTTCAAAATGGTGAAACTGACTGAAATGATCATTGTTTGGTTTCATGAACGGTTTTTAATATTATCATACTAGCAGTTTTTTCCTAGAAATCAGGCTGAACCTTTTGGTTAGAAAACTGTCTCGTATCAACCCATATCCTACCATTCACTTAATCATAGTCATGTAACAAAACCATTAATATGTTACCATATTAGCTAAATGCTCCATCTTTTGATAGGGTAAAGTACCTATAATAACGGTTGATGGACTGCACCAACTGCACATTCTTATATTCTTTCTTGCGGTTTTACACGTCGCTTACAGTGCTATTACTATGGCTCTAGGAAGGCTAAAGGTACACTTGAATTCAAGAGTTTGACTTTTGGTCAAATTGTCATTCTCAACTTCTAATATTTTCCATGCTAAGGGTGTTTGGATGCATGTTAAATGGTCAGTTTTGGGTGTTTTGCAAAAACTGAATTTGATTATGACAATGATTTATCTATGCAGATCCGAGGCTGGAAGCAGTGGGAAGAGGAGACTTCATCCCACAGCTATGAATTTTCCAATGGTATAATCACTTTTATGAATTTTTTTTCTTTTTGCTTTTTCTGCATAAGTTATTCCTCTAGTTTGAAACAAGATAGAATGATATTCAGATCCTACAAGATTCAGGCTAACCCACGAGACGTCTTTTGTGAAAGCTCACACGAGTTTCTGGACTAGTTCTCGTTTCTTCTTTTACATTGTAAGTATTTTGACTATTTGAGGAGTTGAGGCCATGGTCACACATTTTCTTTTACTTACGTCACCTAGAACTGCCTTTACTGTGAAGATTTTGGTTGTGTTCTATCTCAAACAAGTCCAATAGAAAATTTAACTAGCCTGAGCAACAAGTCCCATGTGTTTGTTTGTAACATTTTTTGTACACAACCTCCTGAATCATATTATCCAAAAATTTAGATTATTATGGTATAATATTCTTTTTTAATCATAATAAACTTGTAGATTGTTTCTTGTAGGGATGTTTCTTTCGACAGTTTTTCAGGTCTGTTAGCAAGTCTGACTACTTGACCGTGAGAAATGGGTTCATAAATGTGAGTTTTTGGTTATTTTATTTTAGTTAAATTTCTTTTCTTGGGTCGTCTTAATTGAACTTTCAGCGGTTCTATTGGTACAGGTTCATTTAGCTCGTGGGAGTAAATTTAACTTCCAGAAGTATATAAAGAGGTCATTAGAGGATGATTTCCAAGTGGTTGTAGGGATCAGGTGTGATAAATTAGTTTCCTTGCAACATTGTTCTTCAAGATTTACATTGACCAACGGTGTTTGACTTTTTTTACATTGTGTTGTGTGCAGCCCCATACTCTGGGCATCCTTTGTGATTTTCTTGCTCCTGAATGTCAGTGGTAAGCCTCTTATACACTTATACTACCTCAGTGATGTTTTAAGTTATATCGCTAACTTTCTTTAACAAAAAAGGGTCAACATTTGACTTTCAGTTGTCAAACGTGTGATGCTATAACTTCTAAATTGAAGAGGAATTCCTTCTTACCAATAATGATCTTAGAATTAATATAGATTTCTATTGCAGAAAAATTGTTGAAAGAAAGAACTGAAAATAATCTCTCAAATTTGAAATCCTCAAAATGCTATTTTTGAATCTCTGAAGTGAAAAAACAAGTTCTTAACTGTTAAAACTATGAATTTTGCTCATGAAACTATTATTCTTATGAAATTTTGTTCATATTTTGTAGTTTTACAAGTTCTTAACTGTTAAACTATGAAATTCGCAGGATGGCAAGCATTGTTTTGGGCATCATTGCTTCCATTGATTGTAAGTGCCTTACAATAGTTCTTATGTTCTGAACCGGAAATGGGATCAAAATGTATCATCACTTGGTTTTTGCAGGTTATCTTAGCAGTGGGAACAAAACTTCAAGCTATCTTGACCAAGATGGCCCTTGAAATTACCGAAAGACACGCGGTTGTTCAAGGGATTCCACTCGTGCAAGCGTCCGATAAATATTTTTGGTTCTCGAAACCTCATTTAATCCTTCATCTTATACATTTTGTTCTGTTTCAGGTAAGCATGCTAATTTGGTTCAGTCAATTGAATTTCTGATGTTTGACTTTTAGTCAAATACCTGTTCAAAACTCAAGAATCTTGTATACCCTAATAATGAATACTGTCATCTCATTCTTAACTCTTTTACTGGTTTTGTTGGGCTCATAGAATGCATTTCAAATAACATACTTCTTCTGGATATGGGTAAAGTTCAAATGCTTAATGTCTTTTCTCCTATCTAATCTTTATCACACGTTTTTTTTATAATCAACTGATAATCCTGTAATAGTGGCATGTGTTTTATACTTGTGCAGTATGAATATAACATCGGTTCTTGCTTTCACGATAATATCAAACTCGTGATCGTGAAACTTGTTATCGGGTAAGATTGTAGTATCTTTAAAAGACCCAACTTTTTGAACCAAATTGATTTGCTTTCGGTTATGGTAGGGTCGGGGTCCTCATACTATGCAGCTACATAACACTTCCTCTATACGCCCTCGTATCCCAGGTACAATATCCGTATATATACAGCTTTTTGCGATAGACCTGACAAAATCTACATCATTTTAGTCTAATCTACACAAATGAATTCTTGATCATGACTTTTAGATGGGATCAAACATGAAAAAATCCATCTTTGACGAACAAACATCAAAAGCCCTCAAGAACTGGCGGATGGCAGCCAAAAAGCGTGGAGGCGGAAGCGTAGGCAATTCACCTTCGCCTTCACGGTCACACGAGAACCCTTTCGGTCCTAGTCCCACGCCTTCCATGTCATCATCACTTAACCGGTTCAAGACTACGGGCAACTCCCCGCGAGCTATGGGGTATGAGGATGCTGATTTTTCCCCAAAATCATCCGCCACACACATGATAAATGTACACGTCGATCATCACAGGGATGACGCCGTCGATTCTAGCATTCGTAAGAACAAAGAAGATTTCTCGTTTGATAAGCCTGTGACATTGTCATGACAGAAGTTAGCTGAGGGTGAATATAGTCCGTATTTGAAGACTATGTTTCCCGCCATAGTAACTTAATACTTTTTTTTTTGTTTTTCATATCATAAGGCTTGTAACCATAATTCATGATAAAAGGGATCTCAATGTTTCGGTGTTTATAACTTTATCTCGTTCTAGTGGGTTTAACTTGTGTATTTTTAGTATTTCGGATGTATCATGATTAAAGATATTGAAAGATACATGAGTGGAACTGTGGAACAGAAATTGACATCAGTAATATTTGTGTTTATCTTAAAACTGATTTAATTATGTCTTGTTCCACATATTTAAATGAAAAGGATTATTGTAAAAAAGGTATCTAGTCTAAAATTCTAAAAAATGTCGTTGATTTGACACGTTTACTTCTATTGTTCGTAGGATATTTTGTTTAATTTGTTATATATTTTACATCATTTATTATGTGTATTCATTATTAATTTTACGTTTTATATCATTTTGTGTTATTACTGTCATTATTTTTATATATTATATAGATTTGTTATCTATAATTGTGTTTTACAATTAGAAATGCACAATAATATACTGTCACAGCCTCAAATCCACGTATGAAGTTTTACCGCGAGGCATGTGAACAAATCAGGATCACAGTCACTAGTTACTCAGAACGACACTATATGTCACATTTAAAACAAAACCAAACAAAGTTCAAACTTGAAAACCATGCGGAAGCGTTAGTAATTTAAAACAAACCCAAAGTATAAAAATGCATAATTCGGCAAAACACGCGCCAACCCAATATTTAAAACACATAATGAGAACCAACAAATACATATTTTAAATAGAGTTTTAGAATGCATGTTGGACTCGTGTTGTGCTCCTAATGGCAAGCTGAGTTTACAACCTGAGAATAGCATACTAAAAATGTCAACATAATAGTTGATGAGTTCAAGAGTTTGTGTTTAACATAAACAATAACATTTGTATAACATAAGAAGTGCATTAAAATAGATAGCTAGTCTATATTCACAAGTACTAACCATAGTGGTTTCGCGATCGAAGCTGACTGTGTTTTGTTTGTTGCCTCCCGTCACGATTTACCAGGTCGTGACGATGTTTGTGTTTAGGACAAAATTGCACCCGTTTGACCTCGAGTCGCACAAGTCGGGCTCGTCAACACAATGGTTGGTGAGTTCAAGAGTTTGTGTTTAACATAAACAATAGCATTTGTATAACATAAGAAGTGCATTGAAATAGATAGTTAGTTTATATTCACAAGTAATAACCATAGTGGTTTCGCGATCGAAGCTGACTGTGTTTCGTTTGTTGCCCCCCGTCACGATACACCAGGTCGTGACGATGTTGTGTTTAGGACAAAAATGCACCCGTTTGACCTCAAGTCACACAGGTGGGGCTCGTTAACACACTGGTTGGTGAGTTCAAGAGTTTGTGTTTAACATAAAGAATAACATTTGTATAACATAAGAAGTGCATTAAAATAGATAGTTAGTCTATATTCACAAGTAATAACCATAGTGGTTTCGCAATCGAAGCTGACTCTGTTTCGTTTGTTGCCTCCCATCACGATTTACCAGGTCGTGACGATGTTTGTGTTTAGGACAAAAATGCATCTGTTTGACCTCAAGTCGCACAGGTGGGGCTCGTTAACACAATGGTTGGTGAGTTCAAGAGTTTGTGTTTAACATAAACAATAACATTTGTATAACATAAGAAGTGCATTGAAATAGATAGTTAGTCTATATTCACAAGTAATAACCATAGTGGTTTCGCAATCGAAGCTGACTGTGTTTCGTTTGTTGCCTCCCGTCATGATTTACCCGGTCGTGACGATGTTTGTGTTTAGGACAAAATTGCACCCATTTGACCTCGAGTCGCATAGGTGGGGCTCGCTAGACCCAGTAGTACTACCTAAGATTTCCCGCTAGTTACCATTATTAACAATCCGAAAGTGTGAGAACTTTCAATGCATTAAACACTATGTTAAAATAACACAACTTATAATAATAAAATAGCATTTGATTACAAGTATGCTACTTCCCCCAGAAGAAAGTTTATAAAATAGTGGGGCATGAACTCACCTGGTGTGCTAAGATAATGAATAAAGAGACTGGTGAATAGTGCAAAGACAACCCTTCAAAGGTTACTTAGAACACACAAGTACATAAGTACGTGTACACAGAAACTTAATAATCCTAGTTAACCTAGTTGACCCGTTGACCCGTTGGTGACATACTAGTTGAAGTATAGTTTAATCATATATAACAACTTAGCATATAAAAGTATCATACAAATTATCCACGTGTATCACATTAGCAACCCAAGTTCTACCTAGGTCATCATACCATATTAGATCATCATACACTTATGCAAATCTCAAACAACCAACATCATCAACATCAATAAAATACATTACAACAAATAGTTCATACGTGAAATCTAATCATGCACTACATGCCATGTGAAGCAACTTACGACTTCACATCCTAAACCCTGCCATCCTACTAAGTAGGGGCCTTAGATTTACACGCGTGTATGACAATCATAATTACATTTATTCACTTAGTTCATTCCAACCAACATTCATAGTGACAATCAATCCAATCCCAAACATGATCTCCTAATCACTAACCATAATTCATCATCATGTATGATCACCACAACCTATACTCCTTACATGATCAACTAATCATCCATACAACTCAATTAACACATTTTACCACATTAGACATAATCAACAATCATTCTAACATTATCCTAACATCATAAGCATGCCCAATCCATCATATCTAATGTTCTAAAAAAATAAAGTTTCCCTTTTGGGAAAGTAACACCCAAAAGTGATCTAGCATCCAATTCAATCATAATTTCATCTTTATTATACCTAATCAAGTTCATAACATTCATTCTAACATGTTAATCACCACCAAAACAACTAAATTTCCAAACACCATTCACAAAAGTTTCTAATTTTAGTAAGTCATGATCAACACCTCAAATTTATTGATTTTCTTGCACAATTCAATCAAACTAACATTTAAGCATTACATCTAACATCTTAACATCACCAAATCGTGAATTACAAGAACAAAAAGTTTACTCTTATGGAAATGTATGAACTAGATGATCAAACCATAGATTCCTTACACAATTAACATAATCTAGCAATCATACAACCTAACTAACATCATATAATCATCTAACAATCATCAATTTCATATTATCATCATCATTTCGAACTACGGTTTATCAAGAATCAAAAACCATTAACAAAATGATAAAACATACCCTTCAACGTTTTTATATGATGATTAGCACTTGAAAACAACTTGTACAACTTGAATCACAATCAAAATCGATTTGTTGTTGATGTTATTGATCAAATTCAAATTGTATAAGTGTGTTTGGAGGTGGTTTCGGCTGAATGAAGGACAAGGGAGCTAGAGTTAGGTTTTGTCAAAGTTACCTTATTTAACATTTACCTTTAAACCCTCCCTTAACTAGGTTTTTATAAAATTTAACCTTTGTAGCATTTTTTTATAATTTTTAACTACAAATCACAAGTTGTAGAGATTAATGAAGAGGCTGATGCAACCTGAACATCTTTAGTCTTTCCTGCATGCTGCACAAGTGCATTAAAGAAGAAGCTTAGGAAGTTTCACACATGAAACAGAAAATACTCTAAGTGTGAAATCTTCCGAAGCCAAGACCAATATCATCAGAAGCCAACATGAAGTCTTCCGAAGCCTCAGAGACAAAGTCTTCCGAAGCTTCAACTCATAAAGACAGATTTCTTCCGAAGACTTTTAGTAGCATGCTTTATCTGATGTACTGTTCCATAAAGCTGGACACCTTTCCGTTATGCCTCTGCTAGTCACCAACTTACATGGGTTGGTGAAAAGGTCCATGCTTTTGGTAACTGTACATTGAGGTCTTGAGTCTGTAACTTTCTACTTTATGTACTTTATCCTTTTTGTAATAGATAAGGATGTGAGCTATGGCATGTCATAGTCACAAGTCAAAAGGCAATCTGCCTTCTCACTCTACAATTGATTTTGTTTGTGTCTAGTCAATTGTATCCAGCTGGCTTTCAAAGTATAGCCGGCTGTAGGATGAAGTATAAGTATCTCATGTTCTTGTATCTTTTGAATATGCTTTGTAACACTTGTAATAGAACAAGAAAAGGCAATATACTGAATTCTTGAAAACCAAATACTTGTGTTCTTTGTGTTCTGTCTCTTGCATACTTGTGTTCTTAGTATCTCAACACTTGGTTAATCCAGTTTACTGTTTGATTAAAGTTTTGTTAATCTCCTCTTTGTGTTGTTGTGTTGTAACTAACCCTTCAACGTTCCTGCATTTGGTATCAGAGCTTTTCAGGCTCTTGATATAAGATCTCACCATCTTAAGATCCCTCACACACACAAATACTAAAACTTTTCAAATGGCAGCCATTTCCAAAACTGATATGGAAACTGGAACCATGAACAAGTCTCCACTGATCACTCTTGATGAGTTTGATACCTGGTGTTTAAGAATGGAAGGTTTCATCAGGTCTCTTGATTCAATAATATGGGAGTCTATTGAAAATGGACCTTTCATACCCAGCACCCCTTCTGCTACTGGTGCTGGTATGATTCCTAAAGATGTGGCTAACTACTCTGATAAAGATAAGAAAAGAGTAGAGATAGATAGAAAAGCCATGACAGCTCTTCAAACTGCCCTTCCAAACTCTGTATACAAAGGTTTCAAGAAGTGCAAAACAGCCAAGTAGCTGTGGGATGCACTGAAACTGATGTATGAGGGTTCTTCTGAAGCCAAGAAGAACAAGAAGGATCTCCTGAAGTAGTAGTTTGAAAACTTCACCTTCAAAACAGGTGAAACCATGACTCAGCAATATTTTAGGTATGTTAAGATTGTGGATACCCTAGTGGATGGAGAAGTTTCTCTTGAAAACAGAGACATTGTAAGGAAGTTCATGTCCTCACTTCCTAGGCAATGGACACACTACTGTGTGGTGATTAAGAGAACTGAAAATCTCAAAACTCTTACTCTGACAGAGTTATATGGGATTCTCAGTGGCTACCAGATGGAGATGAACATGCAAGGTTCATCTGGCAACTTCAACAATCAGATGGGTTCAGCCCTACATGTGATTGAAAAGGATAGCATAGAACCCAAACATCATCTCTTATGTTACCCTGACAACTCACCAAAGGGTCCTTTCATCACCTTCCCAGAGACACCAAAGGAGAACTACACTCAAGGAAGCCCATTCCAAGAGACAAGCTCTTCTCAAGCTTTTGTGTCTTCTGATGAAAGCTGTGGCAACTCTCTTTTCACTCTTGAAGACCTGGATTGTATCCATCCAGATGATCTGGAATATATGGAAATAGTCCAGCAGATGGCTCTTCTCACTCATAGAGCCAAGAAGTTCTACAAGAGGACTGGAAGGAAGTTTCCAAGCAATGCAACCAGTGGAAAGTTTGGACTGGACAAAGACAAAGTCAAGTGTTACACCTGTAACTTGATGGGCCACTTTGCCAGAGAGTGTAAGGCACCTAGAACAAATAGTGGCCAAACACAATCCAGACCAAACTACACTGACAAAGCTCTCCATGATGAGAAGTCAAAGCAGCAAGCTGCGTTGCTGTTGAAGAAGGAGGCTTTGACTGGAGCTTTCAGGTGGAAGATGCTTCTCCAAACCAAGCACTAATGGCTGATCATGATAAAGCCACTGTATTAGAAAATCTATGTACTCCTAATGCATTGCTAAAGTTAACAGGTACAGGTCCTGCAACTTGGAACTGAGATCTGACCTTGAGTCCTTAAACATTTTAAAATCTGATTTTAAAAAGTCTGAAAATGATTATAAGCTGAAAATAGAGGACTTAGAGAAAACCATTTCAGTTCTAAAACATGAACACATAGATTTTAGGACTCAAATCAAAGATCTCATAACCAAGTTAACTGAGTGCCAGGCTGAGCTTGTGATCACCAAAGCCAGGGCAGAAAAGAGTGTTCTTGAAGAGGAGACCTTCAAGAACATGATATCCTCATCCCTGCACAACAAGGTGTGCTATCAAGACAGGCAGGGACTAGGATCTAATGAGATAGCTCATCCACACACAATCTTGTCAGTAAGATCTCCTAGGTGTGGAACTTGTGAAGATGAGCTTCCTCTCATAGATCTCATGAGTGAAGAGGATGAAGAAGAGATAGTGAAGAATCCCTCTAAAAAGAGCGAAGAGGAGGATTCCAAGAAGGGCCACTATCCTTCTGAGGAGAAAGTAAAAACTATGATAACCAAGTCCATGAGAAAGAACTTGATCAGAAAGAGCAAAAGAAAGGCAAGGAAGGTTCAAGAGATCAAGACTACTTTTGACTCTAAGCAGAAACAAGTTTTTATCTCTGCAGGGTTTAAAGTGGTAGGGACTGAAGACATCAACCAAAACTCTTCTGCTAAGAGTTCTGGTTCTTGTTCAACTCATCTCAGCAGCAAGAAGAAGACTGATCTGCTGTGTACCACTGCTGCACAGCCTGGACCATCAAACTCCAAGCACAGTCCTCAGCCCAAAAGGATTGTCTCATCATCTGCAAAGATGAAGGTGGAGAAGGGATGTGACCAAAGACAGTCCTATTCCAAAGAAAAGGCTCTGTGAAGAAGAAAATGAATTGTGTCATGTGTGAAAGTAGCACTCACATTGCCAAGGATTGTCCCTTCAGTCCTAAAGGCACTGTCCATATAACCAAAACAAAGGCTTCAAAGAGTTCTAAGAAGATTCAAGCTTCAGAAGGAAAACCTTTCTTTCGGAAGCTCAAAATCTAACAAGAAGGCAAGTGGAAAATACCCTCGGAAGAAAATTTGGTCTCGGAAGAAAGGAGTTCTTCTGAAGCACTGAAGTCTGCTACAGTGTCTACAGAATCTTCCGAAGGTTCAGTCATCAAAACTTCTGAAGTTCCAAAAGCTTCTAAAGTTTTGAAGGTCAAGTCCAAGACTCCAAAGGTGGTGTGGATGTCTAAGAAAGACCAAGTGACTGAGATCTCTCTATCAACAACAGCTCAAGATCCTCTCAGTACAACCATAGGATCTATTACTGTTGAATTACCTTCTGCATATAAGCCCAAGATAAGCAAGGCTTGGGTTTCCAGATGTAACTAATCATTTTCTTTGTGCAGGGACAGCTGAAGACAGACAGAAATGTCTGGATCATAGACAGTGGCTGCTCCAGGCACATGACATGCAATAGGTCACTACTCCAGAACTTTGAAAGGATTGATGGAAGACCATTGCTTTTGGAGGAGATGAAGGTGGCTACATTTCTGGAAGGGGCAAGTCACAAATGGTAAGCTCAACATAGAAAAGGTAAACTTTGTTAAGGAGCTAGGATACAATCTTCTGAGTGTATCTCAATTTTGTGATCAGAGTCATAACATGCTCTTTACTGAGCATTAGTGCATTGTTCTTAAGCCTGGTGTGGTCATTCCTCATGAGCATATCCTTCTTAGAGCCCCCAGGAAAGGAAACATGTACAAGATGGATTTGCAAGAAACCTCTCCCTCTGGAGAAGTTTCATGCTTTCTGTCTAAAGCCAATAGTGATGAGTCTTTCCTATGGCATAAAAGAATGTGCCATGTAAACTTTAAGAACATGAATAAATTAATTAAGCATGATTTGGTAACTGGAATGCCAAAGAAAGTGTTTACAAGTGATGACCACTGTGTTGCATGCCTGAAAGGGAAGCAACATAAGGTATCTCACAAGCCTAAGGAAAAAAACTCCATCACTACACCCCTACACTTATTACATATGGATCTTTTTAGCCCTACCAGTGTAATGAGTTTAGGAAGGACCTTATACTGTCTAGTGATCACAGATGACTTTACAAGATTCACTTGGGTTTTCTTCCTTAGAACTAAGGATGAGACTCCTAAGATTTTGAAGAATTTCATCTTAAAGATTGAGAATCAGTCTGATCACAAGGTCAAGATCATAAGATGTGATCAAGGAACCGAATTTAAAAACCATATCCTTGATACATTCTATGATGAAAAGGGTATTACAAGACAATTCAGTGCTCCCAGGACTCCTCAGCAAAATGGTGTTATGAGAGGAGAAACAGGACACTCATTGAAGCTGCAAGAACCATGCTGGTGATTCTAAACTGCCCATCACCTTCTGGGCAGAGGCAGTCAACACTGCCTGCTATGTGCAGAACAAAGTTTTAGTAGTTAAGACTCATGGTAAGACTCCTTATGAACTTTGGCATAAGAGGAAACCTTTCATTGGTTTTCTCAGGTCATTTGGATGTCCTTGCACCATCTTGAATACCAAAGATCAAATTGCCAAGTTTGCTGAGAAATCAGATGATGGACACTTTATTGGATACTCTTCTCAAGCTAAGGCTTATAGAGTGTACAATCTTAGAACTAGAATTGTTGAGGAGTCAGCCAATGTGACTTTCAACGAACACACACCCTGTGTTATTGTTTTGGTCCGGATTGGTTGTTTGATCTTGATCTGGTTACCAACTGTTTTAACAAATCTTGTGAGAATGTTTCAGGATCTGCAGCAAATTTAAATACAGATGATCCTGATCCAAGATTTGAGCTAGGAAGATCCTCAAGACATATATCTTCAGCTCCAGTTAGAACCACTTCTGCAAATGAGGTTTCTGTCAGTACAACAATGACAAACTCAGCTGATACATCTGGTATGCCTTCAAATTTCAGATCAGAGGCTCTATAACCAGATAAGAACACCTAAACTGTGGAAGATAACAATGGTGGTGGTGACAGTGACCAAGAATTTCTTGATGCCACTAACCACACCATTGATGAGAACATCAATGATGTCACACACTGCTTGGATCAAGTTTCACTTGAAAAGTGTGCTGATGTGGTGGGAGAAACATCCATGCCAGATCTAAATTTCTCTAATTTAGATCTTTCTCAACAATTGCTGTGATCCTTAGCTTGGATCCATAAGTCTCACCCTACCACAAACATCAATGGAGATGTTTTCTTAGGGGTAAAGACAAGAGGAAAAACCCATGAAGCAAATGTTTGCCTTCACTCTTGTTTTCTATCCCAGATAGAGCCAAAGAAAGTTAATGAAGCTCTAAAGGATGGAAGTTGGGTTGAAGCTATGCAATAAGAGCTGCTTCAATTCAAAAGGCAGAAAGTTTGGAAGCTTTGTCCTCTTCTTTTGGGAAGACTACCATTGGAACCAAATGGGTGTTTAGGAACAAGAAAGATGATAGAGGCATCATCATCAAGAATAAAGCTAGACTAGTTGTTCAAGGAAACACACAAAAAAAAGGGATTGACTACACTAATGTCTTTGCTCCAGTGGCAAGATTAGAAGTTGTTAGGATATTCTTGGCATTTGCTGCATCCAAAAACTTCAAGGTCTTTCAACTTGATGTGAAGTGTGCCTTTTTGTATGGAGTGATAGATGAAGAGGTTTATGTCAAACAACCACCTGGTTTTGTAGATCCTAATCATCCTGATTATGTCTGCAAGCTTGACAAAGCTCTCTATGGTCTACATCAGGCACCCAGGAAATGGTATGAGACACTATTTGAGTATTTTTGTAAACATGGATACAGGAGAGGTACTATAGATAGAACTCTTTTCATCAAAGAACAAGGAAAAGACATATTGCTAGTTCAGGTATATGTGGATGACATCATCTTCGGTTCAACTAATCCAAAGCTCTGCAAAGACTTTGAGAAGCTGATGAAAGACAGATTTGAAATGAGTGCCATGGGGGAACTCAATTTCTTTCTGGGAATTCAACTGAAGCAAGTTGAAGATGGTATCTTTATAAGTCAGTCAAAGTATGTTCAAGACATACTTAAGAGGTTCAATATGACTGACCGTAAGATTGCTAAAACACCCATAGCTAGAAACCACTCTCTTGGTCCTGATCTTGAAGGGGAGTGTGTAGATGAGCACTTATATAGGGCTATGATTGGGTCTCTTATGTATCTTACTGCTAGCAGGCTTGATATCATGTTTGCTACATGTATTTGTGCAAGATATCAAGCCAACCCTAAGATGTCTCACCTTATCACTATTAAGAGGATTCTAAGATACCTCAAAGGTGCATCAGCACTTGGACTATGGTATCCTAAGAATTCTGACTTCAATCTGTATGCCTATACAGATAGTGATTATGGTGATTGCAACATGACTGCAAAGTCTACATCTGGGGGATGTCAATTTCTTGGTGGAAGGGTTGTCTCATGGCAATGCAAGAAACAATCCTGTGTCTCTGCATCAACTGCTGAAGCTGAATACATTGCTGCTGCAAGCTGCTGTGCTCAAGTACTTTGGATTCAAAATCAGATGCTGGACTATGGGTTAAACTTCAAGGAGACTCCTATTCACATAGACAACAACAGTGCTATCTCAATCACAGAGAACCCTGTGCAACACTCAAGGACAAAGCACATCAATATCAGGTATCATTTAGTAAGAGATAACTATGAAAAGGGATTAATTAAACTAGTCAAAGTTCATACACATGAACAATATGCTGATATGTTTACAAAGGCCTTTGATGAACAGAGATTTAAATATCTAATATCAGCTATTGGGATGATAAACTTTGAGTAAGCTTTTCTTGAAACTAATTCTTATTATTTCTTTAAAATTTATGTGGTCCTAAGTTGTCTAGTTCATCACTTTCATAAGCTCATGTTTTCTTTGGATGAAAATTTCTTTTTGAAGACTTTCTTAGACTTTTGAAAATTTCTGATACTTCGGAAGTTATGCTTTTAACTTCTGAAGTAAATCATGTCTTCCAAATAAATAACTATCTAAGAAATTTACCTTCGGAAAGTTTTTAAATTTATCTTCCAAAGCTTAAATACTTGTGTCAGACATTTACTTATTTTCAAGGACCATTTACTTCCGAAGCAAAATTAACTCTCGGAAGCTTTGTTAGTTTATATACAAAGCACTCAAGTTTTAATTTTTCTTCCGAAGCAAAATTCTCAAAACTCTCAGGACATTCTTCCGAAGTCATTTTAGCTTCAGAAGCTTTTAATAAAACTTCCGAAGATAATTAACCTTCGGAAGTTTTTTGACTTCCAAGAAAACTACTTTTTGAGCAAAAGTAAACTACTTTTTCAGAGGTGGGACCGACATCCAGATTTCAAAGTTTATCTTCTTTTATTAAACTTTATCTGAAATCCTTCTCACATATAAACCCAACGGTTTCCCCACTCTTTCTATCATCTGTTCTTCCTCCAAACCTAAACCCCCAAATTTCTCTCTGAAATTTCTTTCTTTCTTCTTTCTTCGTCCTTAAGCTACTTCAAAATGGCCAACCTTGCTCACGGAAATGATCCCAACTTTACCATGTAGCTACATAGACAACACAATCAGGTTGCTCTATTAAGCTCTGAGAAAGATCCTCATTTCTTAGAGGTTTGCTGTTTCCTAACTCTGTCAAACTACTTCACCTCCCTAACCATTGATCCTCCATTCTATGAGGATAAGTTGCTTGAATTCTGGAAGACCTGTCAAGAGGTCATTATGGATAGGGAGAAGGCACTGTCTGCCATAGTACAAGAAAGAACAATCTTCATCACTCCGGCCATCATGAACAGACATCTTCAGCTGGATGATGAAGAAGGTGAGGTGTTTTCCCAAAGGAAGCTGTCAATCATTCTTTTTAGCAGATAGGATATGAGGGAGATTTCTCTATAAAGACCTTTAGAAAAGGGAAGGTCTCAACCCAATGGAATTCCTGCTCCATGTGGTCATCCACAGCTTATCAAACAAGCATGGTGGATGGGACCAGATTCCTGAGGATCTTTCCTTCATATCCATGGAATGGTTCAGGGGTCAAATTCAGGTATTCCAGTTTGTTTATACAAATTTGCTTGCTAATTTAGACTCCTTAGAGTATTACATGTTTCCTAGATATGTCCAGTACATTCTAACTGTGAACTGGGCTCACAGTTGAGGGAAACAGGTAACATTCTTAAATTGGGATGAGATGAAGCCCGACATCTTTAAAATACTGAGAAAGCCCACTGTTGGATTCTCTGGGGTAGAAACAACCCTAGTCCCAAAAATGTTAGAGCTCATTGCTCAAGGTGACAACCTAGCAACACAAGCTAGTGTTGAACCCACACCTGCTACTTCCCAACCACCCACACAGCCTCAAATCTCCATCACCTACCAAAGAAAATCCAAACTAACCCCTGCTCAGACTATTCAGTCTGTGGAGGCCCCCATATACTCAACCATACAGGAAGAAGTGGACACTGGAGCTCCCACTTCTCCTGAGGAGTAGACCACTCCCATCTCTTTAAGAATCAGTGTTGAGGTTCCTCATGCTCAGCCTGATGAGCTCATTAGCCCCACTGCCTTAAGCCATCACCCTGAGTCTCAACACTCAAGTGATCAATCTTCAGGGGACAGTTACCATCCCCAGCCTATAGATCTCAACCAACCAATTCCCAACCTTGACTTCTATACTGATGAAGATATAGGTTTCAGTGAGTATAATGAATCTCTTCTTTCCACCTACTCAAAGAGGGATGAGTACTCCTGAGTCTCCTACATCTATCCCACATCAGTCACCTACAACTGAGGTGGACACTCCTGAACCTGTTCAGGATGTCCATATGGAAGAGGCTCTCACTTTTGAAAGTGATTACATCATTAAGACCTCAACCATGGCAACTCAGCCCACTGACATCTCAACTGAGATTTCCAGTGAGCAGAGGAAAATCAGCAGCCAAGAACCTCAAGCTGGTGGTGAGAGGGAGGACTCTGGTCCAATCATCTCATCCCCCAATGAATCTTCTGATGAAGATGAGGGGAATCTGAGACTACTGCTGCAAAAATTGTCTAAAACATGCACTTACCTAGTCTCAAAGGTCAATCACCTTGAATCTCAGGTGATTACCCTACATAACAGGATCAATGATCAGCAACTTGAGATTTCATATCTTAAGGAAAATGAGCTGGGAGACCCTTAAGGAGAGCTCAACCAGGAACACAAGAACCTATGGATGTGATTGACCTATCTTCCAGCTCACCTATGCAAGTGGGTGATGCTACCAAAAAGGGGAGAAAGTCATTACAGTCACAGAACCTGGGAGTTCTTCAGAGAGAATGGACATTGAGGACTTACCATCCTCACTTGCAACTGTGCATTATCAGCAACCTCCTCTAGTTCACATTAATGTGGACTACACAGACTCCTTCATACAGAGTCTGTTTGAGGATGGGATACCAATGGCTATGTCACCTTCACCATTTTCTAATCACATCATTAGGTGGAGGTATGACAACAACAGGAAGGCCCTAATCATCATAAGAGTTCAAGGACAGCAAGAAGTTTTCAATTTTCAGACCTTGGACTATTATGAAGGTCTGGATCTAGTCAACATGCCATTGTCAACCCAAGCCAATTAAGACAAGCTGACAGACTGGCTAAAAGAATCCAAGATAGGATCGCTGCAGAGTTCAGCTTAGGAAGGAGACTTAGGCAATCAGGCAATGTCATCGGTCAATTGGATGTTGAGGCAGACCCTAAGATTAGCTTCATAGGGAAAACCTTGACTGAAGGCCTAGTGACAGAACCTGAGAGCCTTGTCTCATCATCTCCAACTGCTGCAAAGATCCATATTCCTTCTGAGACACCTGCTGGTGAAGGTGCTTCTCAACCTCTCTCTGGCCTGAGCTCAGATGCTGCAACAAGCAATGAAGGCCAAAGCTCTCTCTATTCTGAGTCACAAAGGTCTGTGAGTGACAAAGGGAAAAGAAAGATGACATCTGAGGAGATTGAGGAGGAGGAGAGAGAGAGGAAAAGGAGGCTAAGGGGAGAAAGTTCCTCTGCTGAGTCTCCAAGACTCATGGAGTCTGCAATCAGGGCTTCCCCCAGACCAGATACTTAGAATGATGAGTTAAGGGCAGTCAGGATTAACTATCTACAGACAGGAACTATGACATAGATAGTGTCATTTCTCTTCCCTTGGATGAGTTGAATGAACTGGTTGACCTGGAAAGGTCAAGAGAGAAGAAGGAGGCAGAAGATGCAGAACTCCTAGTACAAGTCAAAGAAGAGAGAAGAAGAAAAAGACTGTACAAAGGTTTGCCTACTCTCTCCTAGTTCAAAAAAGTCCTGAACAAGAGGATGTGGTTCAATAAGAACCTCAGGTAGATAAAGAAGAAAACAGAATTGAGATGATTAACTACCTGAGTACCACAAGCTTCTATCAGGCAGATGCACTCCTTCCCTTGCCTTATGACTATATTGAGTTTGAGTACTTAAAACAACTTGAGCTTGAGTTAGTCAAGGAAAGAAAGACAACAAAGAAGAAGCTAAGGGAAGAAGCTGCAAAATCAAGAGCCATCATCCAAAAGAGCATGAAGAAGTCTGCTGACAGGCAGAGGATGATGAGCTTCTTGAAGCTGTATGGATTCTCCAGAAGGAGACTTGGACCCATGTCTCTATCCACTATGGATGAGCATATCAGGGTAATCAAGCAGAAGATTAAGAGCGGAGAGCTCACTGACTTACACTCCGCTCCAAGTCAGGCTCCACCTGAAGTGGAGGTTAAGGTTGAACAACCAGAGACAACACAACCCGGACCTCCTGCTAATGCTCAGCAAGCTTCATCTTCTGATCCACAGCAGGTTCAACCTCCCTCTTCATCTGAACCTGAGAGAGAGGAAGTCCCAACTGAGAAAGACAGTGAAGATCAATCTGGTGCTGCAGGCCAGTCTTCTTAGTTAATATTTGGAAGAGAAAGAAGAGGATGGCTTCTAGACCAAAGCCTAAGAAGAAGAAGAAGCCTGCATCCCCTTCTAAACTCAGGATGAATCAGAACAGCCTGAGGATGTGCAGCGAGAGGAAGCTACACCAACTCCAATTCAATTAGCTCCTCTAGCAATAGGAAGACCATCTTGTCTTGGACATACACCACAAATCCAGAAAGATGGCATGTTATTAGAGATCAAGGCATTGAAGACATTTATACATGGCAAGATATGTTTCAGTTGCCTCTGCATGACCTCTTTGACATGAGAAGACACTTTGACAGCCTGAAGGATCCTAATCATCTTATGAAGAAGGAATGGTGATCATCCTAGGAGGACTGCTAATATCTGAATTTTTCAAAGTGTTTTGGTAGCATCAGCCTAGGGGGAGTTTGTAGAGATTAATGAAGAGGTTGATGCAACCTAAACATCTTTAGTCTTTCCTGCATGCTGCACAAGTGCATTAAAGAAGCAGCTTAGTAAGTTTCACACATGAAACAAAAATACTCTAAGTGTGAAATCTTCCGAACCCAAGACCAATATCTTCCGAAGCCAAACATGAAGTCTTTCGAAGCCTCAGAGACAAAGTCTTCCGAAGCTTCAACTCATGAAGACAGATTCCTTCCGAAGACTTTTAGTAACATGCTTTATTTGATGTACTCTTCCATAAAGCTGGACACCTTTCCGCTGTGCCTCTGCAAGTCACCAACTTACATGGGTTGGTGAAAAGGTCCATGCTTTTGGTAACTGTACATTGAGGTCTTGAGTCTCTAACTTTCTACTTTATGTACTTTATCCTTTTTGTAATAGATAAGGATGTGAGCTATGGCATGTCATAGTCACAAGTCAAAAGGCAATCTGCCTTTTGACTCTACAATTGATTTTGTTTGTGTCTAGTAAATTGTATCCAGCTGGCTTTCAAAGTATAGCCGGCTGTGGATGAAGTATAAGTATCTTATGTCTTGTATCTTTCGAATATGCTTTGTAACACTTGTAATAGAACATAGAGAAGGCAATATACTGCATTCTTGAAAACCAAATACTTGTGTTCTTTGTGTTCTGTCTCTTGCATTACTTGTGTTCTTAGTATCTCAACACTTGGTTAATCCAGTTTACTGTTTGATTAAAATTTAGTTAATCTTCTCTTTGTGTTGTTGTGTTGTAACTAACCCTTCAACTTTCTTGCACAAGTATTATTAGATAATAATCATAATCATAAACATTTGCAATAACTCACACAACACATGAAATATATATAACACGTTGTCACGTTGTCGTGTTGTCGTGTAAAATTTACAAAATAAATATTTAAAATCCTATAAATTCATGAACCACATAATCACAACTAATAATTAACATTATTAATTAGATTATAACTGTTTATCATAAATTATTATTATTATTGAGTCACCAACTTTCAATGACAACTAGTGTGTGCTCACGACACGTATATGTAAGACCTAACGGAACTAAAAGAGTTTGGTAATAGAAAATTACCAGATGTCACATATACTTTTATCAAAATAGTTATCAAAACTTATAGTGTTTAAAATAAAACAATATGTTATTATTTTTATACATTATATAAACTTGTGTTATCTAGTGTCTTCTATTTCAACTAGAAATACACAATGATTTTATAACAATACTATACTTACTTTAAAGATGAAAATAAGTCTCTTTTTATGGTATAATTTTATAAAAAAAATAATATGTACACAAAAGTTATGAATGTTTAAAAAGATAGGGAATATACAAAAAGTCAACAAAATTGGCTATTCATAAAATAACACTCTAAGAATTTTTTTCTACGAAATGATCTCTGCAGGACCGGTGAAGTGGGTCACTTACCACACAACAACACAAAGAGGAGATTAACTAAACTTAATCAAACAGTGAACTGGATTAACCACAAGTAAGACACTAAGAACACAAGTAATATAAGAGACAGAACACAAGATCACAAGTATATGGTTTTCAAGAATGTAGTATATTGTTTTCTCTATGTTCTATTACAAGTGTTACAAAGCATAAAGGAAAGATTCAAGAACATGAGATACTTATACTACATCCTATAGCTGGCTATACTATGAAAGGGAGCTGGATAAAATTGACTAGACAAACAAAATCAATTATAGTGTCAAAAGGCAGATTGCCTTTTGACTAGTGACTATGACATGCCATAGCTCACATCCTTATCTATTACAAAAAGGATAAAGTACATGAAGTAGAAAGTTACAGACTCAAGACCTTAATGTACAGTTACCAAAAGCATGGACCTTTTCACCAACTCATGTAAGTTGGTGACTTTACAGAGTTGCAACGGAAAGGGGTCCAACTTTATGGAAAAGTACATCAGATAAAGCATGTTACTTAAAGTCTTCGGAAGAAATCTATCTTCAAGTGTGGAGCTTTGAAAGACTTTTTGAAGCTTCGGAAGACTTCATCTTTGGCTTCGGAAGATATTGGTCTTGGCTTCGAAAGATATTGGTCTTGGCTTCGGAAGATTTCACACTTAGAATATTTATGTTGCATGTGTGAAACTTCCAAAGCATTCTTCTTCAGTACTTGTGCAGCATGCATGCAGAAAGACTTTGGTTGCTTCAACCTCTATACATATTCTCTACAAACTCCCCTAGGCTGATGCTACCAAACCTCTTAAAGACTTTAGATATCAACAGTTCTCATAAGGATGATAACCAGCCCTTTCTTCATAAGATGATCATGATCCTTCAGACCATAAAAGTATCTTCTTATGTCAAAGAGATCATGCAGAGGAAACTGAAACATGTCTTGCCAAGTCTACACATTATCCATTCCATGATCTCTGATGACATGCCACCTTTCCGGATTTGTAGTGTATGTCTAGGACAGGATGGGTCTTTCTGATGCAAGAGGAGCATTGGAATGGGAGATGATGGAGCATCCTCTGGCTGCACATCCTCAGGATGTTCTGACTCATTTTGAGGTTTAGAAAAGGATGCAGTCTTCTTCTTCTTTTTTGGTTTTGGTTTAGAAGCCATCCTTTTCTTTCTCTTTACAACTTTTAACTGAGAAGACTGGCCTGCAGTACCGGATTGATCTTCATTGTCTTTCTCAGTTGGGTCTTCTACTCTCACAGGTTCAGATTGCGAGTGAGTCTGACCCTTTTGTGGATTAGAAGATGAAGCTTGCTAAGATTTAGCAGGAGGTCCAGGTTATGATGTCTCTGGTTGTTCAACCTTAACCTCCACTTCAGGTGGGGCTTGACTTGGAGGGGAATGTAAGTCAACCAGCTCTCCACTCTTGATCTTCTGCTTGATCACCCTTATATGCTCATCCATAGTGGATAGAGACATGGGGCCAAGTCTCCTTTCGGAGAATCCATACAACTTCAAGAAGCTTATCATCCTCTGCCTATCAGCAGATTTCTTCATGCATTTATGGATGATGGCTCTTGACTTATCAGATTCTTCCCTTAGCTTCCTCTTAGTTGTCTTTTTATCCTTGACTATTTCAAGTTCAAGTTGTTTTAAGTACTCAAACTCAACATAATCATAGGACAAAGGAAGAAGTGCTTCTGCCTAATAGAGGCAGGTGGCACTCAGATAGTTGATCATCTTGATCCTATCTTCTTCTTTATCTACCTGAGGTTCTTGTTGAACCACATCCTCTTGTGCAGGACTTTCTTGAACTGGGGAGAGGGTAGGCATATGCTTGTACAATCTTTTCTTTCTTCTGTCTTCTTTGATTTGTACTAAAAGCTTTGAATATTCTGCCTCCTTCTTCTCCCTTGACCTTCCAGGTCAACCAGTTCATTCAACTCTTCTAAGGGGAGAGAGATGACACTATTTATGTCATAGTTCCTTGTCTGCAGATAGTTTATCCTGACTGCCCTTAACTCATCATTCTAAGTATCTGGTCTGGGGGCAGCCCTGATTGCAGTCTCCATGAGTCTTGCAGATCCAGAAGAGGAACATTCTCCCATCAGCTTCCTTGTCCTCTCTCTCTCTCCTCCTTCTCAATCTCCCCAGATGTCATCTTTCTTTTCCTTTTGTCACTCACAGACCTTTGTGACTCAGGGTGGAGAGAGCTTTGGCCTTCATTGCTTGATGCCGCTTCTAAGCTCTGGCTAGAGAGAGGTTGAGAATCACCTTAAAAAGGGCATTGATCTCTACAGCAGTTGTTGGTGATAAGACTAGGTTCTTAGGTTGTCATTGGGCCTTTAGTCAAAGTATTCCCTATGAAGCTAATCTTAGGGTCTGCCTCAACATCCAATTGACCAGTGACATTGCCTGATTCCCATAGTCTTTTTCTAAGGTTGAACTCTGCAGTGATTCGGTCTTGGATTCTTTGGGCCAACTTGTCAGCTTGTCTTGATTGGCTTGGATTGACAAGTGGCATGTTGACTAAATCCAGACTATCATAATAGTTCAAGGTCTGAAAATTAAAGATCTCTTACTGGCCTTGAACTTTCATGAATTTTAGGGCTCTCCTGTTGCTGTCATAACTCCATCCAATGATGTGATTGGAAGATGGTGGAGATGACATAGCCCTGGTATCCCTTCCTCAAACAAACTCTATATTAAGGAGTCTATTGAGTCCATATCAATATGAACTTAAGGAAGTTGTTGAGTAGGCATAATTGCAAGTGAGGATGGTGAGTCCTCAATGTCTATACTCCCTGAGAAACTCCAATGTTTTGTGGCAGTGAGGAGTTTCTCCCCCTTTTTGGTAGCATCACCCACTGGCATAGGTGAGCTAGGAGTTAGGTCAACCACCTCCATAGGTTCTTGTGTTCCTGTTTGAGCTTCTTTTAAAGGTCTCCTAGCTAGTTGTTCCTTAAGATATGAAATCTCAAGTTCCTAATCATTGACCCTCCTCTGCAAGGTAGTCACATGAGATTCAAGGTGACTAACCTTGGAGACTAAATAGGTGCATATTGTAGACTGTTGGATCAAGAAGAAGGCTGGTGCAACCAAAACCAATTCACTTAGACAATTTTGGTACTACATGCAAGGGCTTCGAAGCTTAGCATGAAACTTCCAAAGGTAGTAGAGTTCTTCCGAAGATAAAGTGAAAGATAAACTTCCGAAGACAGAACTCTATTTCCGAAGTCAAGAGCATGCTTCCCAAGGTCAAGTCTTAGAAGAATAATCTGAAGACCAGTTCCGAAGTATGATGAAAAGAAGAAGTCTCCAAGCCTTGGAAGAAGCAGCCTCTTTCGAAGTATAAGTGGCTTTGGAAGTGCGTACTCTTCCGAAGCCATTTAAACTTCGAATGACATTGCTATGAACCAGTGGACACAAATATGGTCTCTGACACTCCGCTGCAGACCTCTGATACTACATGGCTTCAACCTAAAGAGTCATATTGTTGACCATACTTTATTCCACTGTTCACCTTTTTATGATAGTACATGTTACCAACTTTAGTTGGTGACAAAAGGTAAGTCAGGAACATATCCTGACTACCATATCTCAGATAAGACTTTATCCAAGATACCTTAAGCTATAGTCTTGTAGCATAGACTTTAGGTAAAGGATCCCGGCTGGTATCAAAGTATATCCGGTTGTAGGTAGTATTATATATAGGTTCTCTTTGTAACTCATTCCACACTGCTTGTAAGAGTCTTGTATTATTGAGTTGAGAAGCAATATATAAAAGTACCTTGAAAATTACTTCTTGTGTTCTTTATTACTTTCTATATTATGATCAACTCTTACTGATTCTATCCTTACCCGAGTGTTGTTCTAGGTGAGTTTGAGAGAAAAAACATTGTGTTAAGTGACAAATATCGATCCTGCAATTGGTATCAGAGCTCTTTAGGCTCTTGATTGCGTGATCTAACCATCTAAATCAACCTGATTTTCACTCCTTCCTTCGACTCACTCACTCAAATGGCCCTTAACAAATCCGAAGTAGAGATGGGAACAATGACAAAGGCTCCCATCATTACTCTTGAAAATTTCAGGTCTTGGAGTAAAAGAATGGAAGGCTTCATTAGATACCAAGACAACAAAATATGGAACTCCATTGTCAATTGCCCGCATAAGCCAAAGGTGGCTTCACCTGGTGGAAACGGTGCCATGATAGAAAAAGTTGTTGAGGACTATTCTGATGAAGACAGAAAGAAGATATACATCGACAGAAATGCTATGACCATTCTCATGACTGGAATACCGAACTCCATTATGGTGGGGTTTGAGCATTGCAAGACTGCCAAAGAATTGTTCAATGCACTTGCCCGGATGTATGCAAACTCCAACGACTCGAAGAAGGACTCACTGAAGCAGCAGTTCGAGAACTTCACTCACATTGCTTGAGAGACCCTCAGCCAGCAGTACTTCAGGTACATGGACCTTATCTCTTCTCTTCAGTTTGTGAAGATCACTCCCGAACTCAGAGATCTTACTACAAAGTTCATGAGTGCTCTTCCAAATGAGTGGACATTCTACTGTGTCTCTATAAAGAGAACATAAAACTTGAACACTCTTACCATGACTGAACTCTATGGCATCCTCGATGGATATCGCCTAGAGATAGAGAGTAAGAAGGGCCACCAAACAAGCAGACCCATGAGTCTTCCTGCTAGCAATGCTTTAATGGTTGCTGAAGGCTCATTACCCCCACAACCTTAGCATTACCTGACCTATCAGCTGCCATCCTGCTCTCCTGGCCCATACATCACTTTCCCTGAGACTCCAAGGTCTCAACAGGCTCAACACAACTCCTGTCAGGAAAGTTGTGCCTTTGTCTCAGGAAGCGAACACTCAGGTGATTCTCAATACTGCTTTGATGATCTTGAGGGTTTCAGTCTAGACGATGTAGAGTACGTGGATATTGTCCAACAGATGGTTCTTTTAACTTATGGAGCGAAGAAGTTCTTTAAGAGAACTAGAAAGTATTCCCTCAAAACCCAACTACCAGCAAATTTGGGTTTGACAAGACCAAGGCAAAGTGTTATAAGTGTAACCAACTGGGTCACTTTGCAAGGAAATGCAAGGCTCCCAAGACCAATCCGGGAGCCCCACAGGCCTCCACACATCCCCCAACCTTAAAGCCCACTGAGAAGTCAACTGAAACAGCTGCAATGGCTCAAAAAGTTGACTGGAGATTCATGGTACAAGATGTGACTCCTGCTCAAGCTCTCATGGCCGGAATAGATGATGCCCAGGTATATGAACATCTCTGCACTCCAGCCTGTATAGCTAAAGTTAAACTTTATCAGGATTACAATATGGAAATCAGATCTGATATTGAGTCTTTGAACATTCTAAAATCTTATTTTAAAAGAGTTGAATCTGACTATCAAAAGAAAATTAAGGAGTTAGAGAAAACTGTATCTCTTTTAAAACATGAACACACCAACTACAAGACTCAAATCAAGGATCTGATATCCAAATTTTCTGAGGCTCAAGCCTAACTTGTCATTGCTGAGGCTCAGGCCAGGAAGCATGCTATTTCTAAGTAGAACTTCCAAGTTATTTTTGCATCATTCTCCCATTCCAAACTCTTTTATCAGAACAAAAGAGGGTTGGGAACCAATGAAATTGCTCCACCATACTCCTATGAGTCTATTAGACACCCTAGATGTGGTACTGAAGAGCAAGAGGTTCCAACTGCTGACCCTTCCTCACTAGAGTTAAAGTATGAAGCAACAATAGTGACCACCACAAGGAAAAAATAAGTAAATGTACCCATCTCCTCCTGTGAAGATCAAATCCTAATCACTAAGGCCAAAAGAAGCAGAGCTAAAGCTGCTAGAAGAACTGCCAAGAAGGTGGCTGAGTCCAAGCTGAAGATTGACCCAAAGCAGAAAGGTGTCTTTATCTCAGTTGGATTCCAAGTGTTAGGTACTTCTGATTCAGGAAAGGAGTGTAATACTAGCACTCCTGTCCTACCAAAGGATCAGAAGTTAAAGGAAAAAGTTGTTGATGAAGAAAAGAACCCAAGAAATGACAACCCTCACATTCCCAAAAGACTAACATTGCATGCATCATGTGTGATCTGCAAAACCACATGGATAAAGATTGATATTACAATCCTACAAGCACACATTATGCAATAATGTTAGAAAAGGAGTCAGGAAAGGTTTCACATTTGGACCTTTTCAAACGGTTCAAGTGATGAAGAAGAGAAAGTTGGTTTGGGAAGCAAGGTTGCTTTCGGAAGAAGCTCTTTCTTCCGAAGGGAAAATGGCTTCGGAAGCAAAAGCTACTAAGGTTCGGAAGAACAAGAAAGCTCCCTTGAAACCATCCAGAAGAAGACTGCTTTAGAAGAAAAGGTGGTGAAGGCTTCCTCCGAAAAGAAAGATGCTTTGGAAGATGGCCATGCTGCAAAAGCTTCAACAAGCTCATCCTCCAAGATCAACCAAAGGGTGGACTGGAAGATCAAGGAAGATGTAGCAGCCCAAACCTCTTCTTGAAAGACCTCTATTGAACCCCCATGCATATCTTTTGGTTCAATTATGTCATTATCTTTGGAAGAACCCAAGACCAGTAAAGCTTGGGCTTCCAAACAAAAATAACATACTCATCTTATGTGCAGGGACATCCATATGACAAGAACAACAATGTCTGGATTGTAGACAGTGGATGCTCCAGGCATATGACAGGGAACAGATCTCTCCTTTAATAGTTTCAGAACTATGATGGAGGTCCTGTCCAATTTGGGGGTGAGGCTGGAGGATATATTTCTGGTAGAGGGAGTATATCCAATGGTAAATTAAAGGTTGAAAAGTTCACTTTGTCAAACAGCTTGAACATAATCTGTTAAGTGTTTCTCAATTTTGTGATCAAAAGCCCCAAATGCTTTTCACAGAACATGAGTGCATTATCCTCAAACCAAGGATGATAATCCTCCAGAATTGGTGCTTCTTAGATCTCCCAGGAAAGGGGATATGTACAAGCTGGATATGAACAATGCTTCCCCAATGGGTAAAGTATCATGTTTTCTTTCCAAAGCTTATAGTGATGAGTCAACACTATGGCATAAACATATGTGTCATGTAAATTTTAAGACAATGAATAAATTGGCCTAAACCCCGATGGGTAAGAATTGGTGCTTCTTAGATCTCCCAGGAAAGGGGATATGTACAAGCTAGATATGAACAATGCTTCCCCAATGGGTAAAGTATCATGCTTTCTTTCCAAAGCTGATAGTGATGAGTCAACACTATGGCATAAACATATGTTTCATGTAAATTTTAAGACAATGAATAAAATGGCTAATAATAACTTGATACATGGTTTGCCTAAAAAGGAGTTTTTCTGCAAAGATAATTGTGTTTCTTGCCTGAAAGGGAAACAACACTGGACATCTCACAAATCCAAATGTGTTAACTCTATCACTACTCCATTACACTTATTACACATGGATCTTTTTGGTCCCACAAGTATAATGAGCATTGGAAGGAAATCATACTGCCTTGTGATAGTTGATGATATTACAAGATTCACATGGGTATTCTTTTTAAGAACTAAAGATGAAACTGCTGAAACATTAAAATCTTTTATTCTTAAAATAGAAAATCAAATTGATCACAAGGTCAAAATAATTAGAAGTGATCATGGGACTGAGTTTAAGAACTTGTTCTTGACTCATTCGTAACTCAAAAGGGATAGCCAGACAATAGAATGCTCCAAGAACTCCTCAACAAAACAGTGTTGCTGAGAGGAGGAACATGACACTTATTGAGGCTGCTCGAACTATGTTAGCTGATTCAAACCTACCTCTAACATTCTGGGCAGAGGCAGTCAGCACTGTATGCTATGTGCAGAATGGAGTTCTTGTAGTTAAGCCCCATGGAAAAACCCCTTATGAGCTATGGAACAAGAGGCCACCGTTCATTGGCTTTCTAAGGTCTTTTGGCAGCAGGTGTACCATACTTAACACAAAAGAAAATTTAGCAAAATTTGCTGAAAAGTCGGATGATGCTATCTTTGTTGGACACTCTTCCAGCTCCAAAGCTTATAGAGTATACAACATTAAGAATCAACAATTTGAGGAGTCATCCAACATAGTTGTTAATAAGCACACTCCTTATGTTAGGGGAAATTGCCCTGATCATATCTTTGATTTAGAATTGTTTCCAAACTATTCTAAACCATCTTATGAGAATGCTTAAGTTGGAATAGGTGCTCAAAATGATGCTGATGCTATTGCTGATGATCAACTGTTTGAGCTACCTAGGCCTAGTCCAAGTTATCCAAGTACTGCAATACACCAAGCTTCCACCATTCACAGATCTGATAGTTTAACTATATCAAGGAATTGTGAAGCTTCAACAAGTGAATCACTTACTGAGCCTCAAAACTCATTAGGTGATCCACCACAACACCAGGCAGAAGGAAGTAGTGTTTTGAAGGAACAAGAAACTGTTAATACTACTTCACAACCAACCATTGATGATGTTTCTCACTCATTCAATCAGTCCTCATTGAATGATTTTGAAACAGCAGCTGGACAGAGTGTTCTAGTTCCTGAGCAGAATATGTCCATCCTGGATCTATCTCTGCAACTGGAAGTGATTCCTCGCCTTAGGATTCATAACACTCATCTTGCTGAGAACATCATAGGGGATGTCACTAAGGGTGTGAGAACAAGAGGACAGACTCATCATGGGAATGTCTACTTGTACTCATGCTTTCTATCCCAGATGGAACCCAAGAAGGTATAAGATGCCTTGAAAGATAGTAGCTGGCTTGAATCAATGCAAGAGGAGTTGCTTCAATTCAAGAGACAGAAGGTATGGAACTTATGTCCGCTACCATCTGCTCAAGTACCAATAGGCATTAAATGGGTTTTCATAAACAAAAGAGATGATAGAGGATTGATTAAAGAATAAATCTATACTTGTAGTTCAAGGATACACACAAGAGGAAGGAATTGATTATACTGATGTCTTTTCACCAGTTGCAAGACTTGAGGTATTTAGGATCTTCCTTGCTTATGCTGCATCCAAGGACTTCAATGTCTATCAACTTGATGTCAAGTGTGCTTTTCTGTATGGGAATATAGATAGGGAAGTCTATGTATGCCAACCTCCAGGATTTGAAGACCCACAACACCCCAACTATGTGTGTAAATTGGATAAAGCTCTGTATGGGCTGCACCAAGCACCTAGGCTGTGGTATAAGACTCTGTCTCAGTTTCTAAAGAAGAATGGTTACACTAGAGGTACCATTGACAAGACTCTCTCATTAGAAAGTATGGAAAGGACATCTAGCTTGTTCAAGTCTATGTCGATGACATCATATTTGGTTCTTCAAACGACCAAATATGTAAGGACTTTGAGAGCATTATGAAGAAAAAGTTTGAGATGAGTTCCATGGGAAAAATGGACTTTTTCCTTGGGATTCAGGTAAAGCAAATGAAGGAAGGGTTTTTCATTAATCAATCTAAGTATGTCTTTGACATCTTAGAAAGATTTGAAATGAAAGATTGCAAGCCTGCCAAGACACCCATACCCAGAAACCATAATCTTTGTCCTGATCTTGAGGGGGAGAATACTGATCAACATCAGTATAGGGCAATTATTGGTTCTCTGATGTATTTCATAGCCAGTAGACCTGATATCATGTTTGCTACTTGCATTTGTGCAAGATACCAGGCTGCTCCAAAGGTGTCTCACCTAGCTGCTATTAAGAGAATCCTCAAATACCTCAAAGGAGCACCTAAACCAGGTCTCTGGTATCCCAGAAATAAGGATTTCAATCTCTATGGATACTCTGATAGTGACTATGGTGGCTTCAACATTGAAAAGAAATCAACATCAGGAAGATGTCAATTTCTTGGTGGAAGGATCATCTCATGGCAATGCAAGAAGCAATCCTGTGTCTCTACATCAACTGCTGAAGCTGAATACATTGCTACTGCTAGCTGCTGTGCTCAACTGTATGGATTCAAAATCAGATGTTAGACTATGGATTCAACTTTATGAGTATTCCTATCCATATTGACAACAACAATGCTATCTCCATTACTAAAAATCTGGTGAAGCACTCCAAAACAAAGCATATTGACATCGGGTATCATTTTATTAGAGATATTCATGAGAAAAATTTAATTAAGTTAATCAAAGTTAACTCAAATGAACAATATGCTGATTTGTTCACCAAAGATTTTGATGAACAAAGATTTAAGTATCTCATAACAGCTATTGGGATGATAAAAATTGATTAAATCTCATCTGAAAACCTTTTTAATATGTAAGTTCTATGTCAATACAATTTAAGCCCTGTTACAAAATATCTCTCTAATTTTTTTTCTAAGTATAAATTCCTTTCGAAGAGAAATTAACCCTCGGAAGTTATTTTCATATCTTCCGAAGCAAAATTTCTCAAAGGATAATTTTCTTCTCGGAAGAGTTTTGGTCTCGGAAGAAGCGATTGATTACATATCAGATCTACTTCAGAAACTTACACACTCTCCATTCGGAAAGCAATCCTAACCTTAAGAAGCAAAGTTATTGCTTCGGAAGTAAGAATTGCCTTCAGAAGACAATTACCTTCGGAAATGTTTTACACTCGGAAGAGAGATTCTACTGTGTAATGTAAATCTCTTGGGCCCCACACTGTAAAAAGCAAGGATTTTGTTAATGATGTCTTATTATTTAACTGCTTTTAACCTTACCGCCACTGTCATTTCATCCACTAAAACATCACATCACCTTATCCTAACCCCCATTACCGCCTTCCTGCCCTCTTTTAAATAATCTCGACTATTCAATTTCATCTTCTTACTTGAAATTTTTACTGCCCTAGAAATTTCTCTCCTCTCCAACTTTACCCAAGCTCAAAATCATCTACTTTCACCTTTCTCCAATGGCACTTAACCCTCAGCACAACCAAGTCGCACTTTTTGATTCTTCAAGAGATGCTGACTTCTCTGAAATCATCTCCTTTCTCACCCAATCACCTTACTACACTACTCTTACCGTTAACCCCATTGTTTACTCCAACCACATGGCCGAATTTTGGGGAAATGGTCAAGCCGAAACCCAAAATGGGATTTGTGTACTGAGGTCCAGCATTTGTGGACAGGAGTTGATCATCACTGAACAACTCATCAGGGAGCATCTAGAGCATCATGATGACGGAGCTCCTACTGAATTCCCTAAGGCAGATTTGGACAACACTTACATCCTAATGGGATATGGTGGAGACATAAGCAGGTCGATAGTCTACAAGTTCAACTTCTCCTAAAACTGGAAGTTCCTCCTGCACGTTGTCCTCCACTGCCTGTCAAATAAGTCTAGGGGATGGGATCAAATCCCATATGAACTAGGATGCTTAGTTCATGGATTGGTGAGAGGCCTAAGATTCAATTACTCAAGATTTGTGTTCACCAATCTGATTGGAAATCTACAAAGGGAAACATTCTTTATGTATCCCAGATTCATTCAACACATAATCAACTATGAGTTAGACCAGAGTATGCTTGTCTATGCAGCTACTCTGACTGTCCCTCAGATGAGGCCCACTATCTTCAAGACTTTGAAGAAGGTGTCCACCAACTTCACTGGAAGGTACACTACTCTACTTCCAGGTATGATTAAGCGCATAGCTCCTGGTGACATCCCTGTTCACCCCACAGGTGATGAATCCACACCAGCAACCTCCACCACAATACAAACACTGCCTTCTCCACCCATCACCATCACATATCAAAGATGCCCCAAACAAACCCTTGTTCAATCTACTCTGATTGAACAAGCCCCTCCTGTTCAATCCAAAAGGACTAGAGTGGAAACATGGGCTCCCACTCAGTCACAGGTCTCTCCATCCTTCTCTTTTGACCTCAATTTAGGTTTTGAGTCTCCTCAGTCTCAAACCCAAGAGCCCGACACCTAAACCAGCAGCCCTCAGGATGAGTATCTACACTCTTCTGAGCAGCCAACTAGGGACAACCCCACCAAAGGCTCAATGCCTGTAGACATTGACCAAGGTCCCGGGTCAGTAGGCTTAACCTTCCTATCTTTTACTGACCTTCTCTTAAAAACTAATAAAGAGATAGCATCTCTCCATGGCAATGAAGTTGATCTACAAACCCTCTTCAAGATCAATAGAGCCCGGAGAAATCCCTTATCTCTAGCCCCCATCAGCAACCTATAACTGAGGTGAGTCCCACTGATGTGGAATGGACTCATGCAGATTCAGCTGCCACTAAAGAAGGTGCCTCAATGGAGCTTGTGGACAGTGGTAACATATCTCAGACTGAATCTATGGCAACTGTGCCCTTTGATGACTTTGAAAGAGACATCATTGAGCACAGGAAACCAGGGTGCCAAGAAACCACATCTGGTGGTGAGGCTGAACATACCAGGTATGTTATCTTATCTCCCCTTGATTCTTCAAAAGAAGATGAGGGAAGCATGCAACACCTCATACAAGACCTTCTATCTAAAGTCTCAAACCTTGAATTCTTGGTTAAGACTTTAGAAGAAAGGTCTGCCGCTCAGCAACTTGAGATTGACAATCTCAAGGCTAAACTAGCTGAGAAACAGACAGAGAGGTCTGTTAGGCATGTATCTATTCATGTCTCATTGACTTCTTCCTCTAGCTCATCTAGCTCTCAAGATGATGCTACCAAAAATAGGGAGAATGTTCAGAGACAAACATCTGAGGAACCACAAATCTAGAGGTGGCAAAATGGGCGGGTTGGATTGGTAGGTTGTTAGGTCAAGATGGGTTTGGGTTAGGATGGGTTCTGGTCAGGATGGGTTATTTAAAAAAAAGGTCAGGATGGGTTTGGATAAAGATGGATTCGGGTCAGGGTGGGTTCGAGTTAAGATCGGTTATTTTAAAAAGTTCTATAAATTAAATCTAAAATTACCAAAACTAATCAAGCAACTTTGTGAAAAACTCGAGAAAAATAATGATTGCCAAAGTCAAATGCATTTATCAAAAATCAACTAACATTGAAGAAATCACAGGACATAAATGGTGATTGGGTTGGTTACCATCAATAAATTGACAATTAACGGTTAAGGCAACTTTGATGGTGAAATGGTGTTGCAGAAGTGCTGCGGTGGTCAATCTGCTCCATGATTCATCGAGAGAGATTGATACCAATTGATGTAGGTGCGGTGGTTGATGTGCTTCAGTAACATCGGTCGATTTGAGTAAGCAGAGGTTGATCAATGTGGGTATGGTTGTCGATTTGTTTCAGCGGTTATTGATTTGAGTTGTAAATGCTGAATCAATATTTCAGATTCATTGAGCTTGGATCTTAGGATTCATCATGTTCAGATCTAGAAATCAAAATTAAGATGGGTGGACGTGTGTGAATCATAGAACAAAGAGATGGACAATAATAATGTTATGATTTCATTGATGTTCATAAACAAGTTACAATGAGAATCATAGATGGCTGGTGAAATCAAACCCGCCCAAAGGAGAGGATTTCTCCTTGGGTGGTGATTCACACCATTGGAAACATACACAAAAGGCCACACTTGCATAAATGCACAAGTGGGTCTATTTATACTAATATTACAACATGATGTAATTTTGACTTTCTAATTGTCTTGATGTTGACTTTGTCATGTTGAATTGTCTTGTTTTGATGTAATCAACTTGGTCTCTGAACTTGTACAATGAGATCTTCAGTTGGATGTAATTATGATTTGGTAAGCTTCAGTTTATTCCATTGTTGAATCCCAACAGTAAAGTTCGATCGTGTGGGGCGCGGTGGTCGATTTGTATCAGTGGTTATCGATTTAGGTTGTGGAGTTCGATCGATGTGGGTCAGGTGTTCAATTTGGGTAGCAAAGGTGTGGTCGATATGAGTGTGGTGGTCAATTTGCTTAACCGGTGGTCGATTTGCTTAAACGATGATCGATTTGTGATACGAGGTTCGTTCAATGTGGGTGCGGTGGTTCGATTTGGGTAGCGAATTAGGGGCTTTAGAGTTTGGCATTTGAGATGGTGATGGGTAGATTTAAAATTTAAGATAGGACAAATACTCATCTTGACCCATATTAGTTTTCTTATGTATATTTTCAACCCATCTTGACCTATTTATCTATTTTTTTAAACCCATCCTAAGCAACATCTATTTAAAAAAAACCATTCAAACCTAAAATAAGACATTTGGGTTTCTTTTGCTAGGCCTACACAGATCCAATCTTCAACTTCAACATCTTCTACTCCTATCATCACAGTGCCGGAGCCATCTCAAGTTATTCTTCAGATTGACTCAAAGATGCTCAGCAATCTCTACAGACTCTTCACTAAGTTTCTGTAGAGATCCTCCACTGATCAGCCAAGCCCTGATGTTGCAATGATTTACTTCGGAGCTGAGGAGCTTCAAAGGCTTACTGTACCTTCTACCACTGTGGAAGAAGTTGGTCAACCTAAGGTCCACATGGAACCTAAGATTCATTTTGAAGGGGAAATGGGGACTGATGGCCCAACAACTGAGATAGTTGGGACAGAATCTGCATCTCCTCCAATTTTTGAAGCTGAAGTTAAAGCCTTGGAAGAACAAGCTAAATCTTCTGAAGCTGAAATGGAAGCTATGGAAGGACTGTTCAAAATGTCCAAGGAACTGATCATCACAAATGCAATCCTTGAAATGGCATCTGAGGTGAATAGCGAGGACTTTCTGAATCTACCTCCATCCTAGACACCATCTCTGCTTCTCTCACAATCAGAATCCACTCTCCAAGAACCACCACAGTCAGGCTTTTCAAAAGATAAAGGAAAAAGAAAGATGACTACAGAAAAGCTTCAGGAAGAGGAGAAGATTGAGAAACTCAAGAAGAAAGGAAGACTTCCAACTGAGAAGTTGCTAGCTGCCAGTACAAAAGTAGCTACAGCCAATCAGGAGGCTGTCAACAACAAGAAGAGATCATTGACCAGCTTATCCAATTGGGAGCTGCCAATGAAGAAACACTCCTGTTACCACTAGAGGAGTTGGTGAATCTGGAGAAGGCAACCCGGCTGAAACCTGAAGAAGAAGCCAGGTTGGCCTTGGAAAAAGAAGAAGAAGAACAGAAGGAAGCTGAATTGCAGCTGAGGAGAGACATGATAAATTTCCTAATCTCCAGAGGCTTTAATCTTCAAGAACTTTCTCCACACAATGATGAGACGATCCTTTGGATCTACAACATAGAGCAGGATCAAATAGAGAAAGAAAGAAAGAAGGATGCAAGAGAAAAGACAAAGGAGAAGAAGAAGAATTAGAAGGAAGAAGAAGAAGCTAGGATCACTGCAACCAGGAAGCTCACTGAAAAGGCCTGGATGAAAGACTATCTTCGGGACCATGGCTTCTCTAGAAGGCAGGTAGGTCCTATGTCTAAGAGGACACTCCAACGGATTGTTAGTGAAATCAAGGCTGACATCGGTTGGGAAAATGGAAAGAGATGTACAGAAGGATAAAGGGGATGACCTTCACTACTACCACCCACACACAACCTGAATCCTCACCCTTATCCTTCACCATCAAAACCGAGCCTTTCACCCCTGAACCCACACCATTACCCACATCCACTCCCTCACCTCAACCACCCAAACATCCCATTCTTCAACCCAAAACACTCGCCAGAACCTCTGAACCTCAACCTACCCAACTACCATCCAAACCATCCCCTCAGCCTTCTCAACATCTCTCTCTTGAGGAGTTCAAGGCAATCAAGATAAAGCTCGCCAACTATACTACTTTGAGTGAAGTCTCTTGTGAAGAAGACTCTGTCAACATCACCTATGTTGATGGATCTTCATGTTCCCTTACAAGAGATAAGTTCCTTGATTTGCCTAGAGGAACATTAGACCAGGCTGCTAGACCTCTAGGCCTCAACTCAGATTCATTAAATGATGAAGAGAAGAAACTTAGAAGGAACTGGTGACTCTGTCGGATACCAAGAAAGAGGACAAGATTCCCAGACAGTCTCTTGTGCCTAGAAAGAAAATAATCCAGTGGAGGTTTGATGAAACTTCTCACAACTTTGTTGTAGAAAGGGAGAATGGTGAAGTCAATAGACTTAATGCAACCTCTCTGCTACACTCCAGTAGATTTGATATTTCTGAGTTAGCAGAGAAGACATTCTCCAACCCCTCCAACTCTAAAACTGCTGCACTCATCAAAAATCATCTCAGCAGTCTTCATCTAGCCGAGCTAACTGCAAAAGCCAAGATTGAAGAAGAGTTGAAGTTGAGAAGACAGGAAGACAAGGAAATATCTCCCACCAAAGGCGCTGCCTTTCTACAGATGGTGGAGGGTCCCGAATTGGAACCAATAGTTAGATGGGAATATGATTACAGTTCCCATCAACTAACTCTTTTCAGAGGGCAACAACAGAGGGTACATGTCATCCAAGGTGACAGACTGGACTTCCTATCTACCAAGGATCTGTACAAACTTCTCAGCACCACATCAGGGAAGAACAAGGAGACAGACAAATATTTACTCTCCTTGGTGCTGAAAGTTTTGAGAAGGAGAGACAAGTGAAGTTTTGGTAGCATCAGCCTAGGAGGAGTTTGTTGGATCAAGAAGAAGGCTAGTGCAACCAAACCCAATTCACTTAGACAATTTTGATACTACATGCAAGGGCTTCCGAAGCTTAGCATGAAACTTCCGAAGGTAGTAGAGTTCTTCCGAAGACAAAGTGAAGAATAAACTTCCGAAGATAGAACTCTATTTCCGAAGTCAAGAGCATGCTTCCCAAGGTCAAGTCTTAGAAGAATAATCTGAAGACCACTTTCGAAGTATAATGAAAAGAAGAAGTCTTCAAGCCTTCGAAGAAGTAGCTCTTCCGAAGTATAAGTGGCTTCGGAAGTGCTTACTCTTCCGAAGCCATTTAACCTTCGGAAGAACTGCTACGAACCAGTGGACACAAGTATGTTCTCTGACACTCTGCTACAGACCTCTGATACTGCATGGCTTCTTCCTAAAGAACCATGTTATTGACCATACTTTATTCCACTGTTCACCTTTTTATGATAAAACATGTTACCAACTTTAGTTGGTGACAAAATGTAAGTTAGGGACATGTCATGACCACCATATCTCAGATAAGACTTTATCCGAGATACCTTAAGCTATAGTCTTGTAGTCTAGGCTTTAGCTAAAAGATCCCAGCTGGTATCAAAGTATATCCGCCTGTAGGTAGTATTATATATAGGTTCTCTTTGTAACTCATTCCACACTGCTTGTAAGAGTCTTATATTATTGATTTGAGAAGCAATATATAAAAGTACCTTGAAAATTACTTCTTGTGTTCTTTATTACTTTCTATATTGTGATCAATTCTTACTGATTCTATCCTTACCCGAGTGTTGTTCTAGGTGAGTTTGAGAGAAAAACATTGTGTTAAGTGACAAATATCGATCTTGCATAGACAGTTGTTGCACCTTTAGCCTTAAATTCCCCTCATCTTCATCAGAAGAATCATTAGGGGATGAGATGATTGGACCAAAGTCCTCACTCTCACCACCAGCTTCAAGTTCTTGGCTGCTAGATTTTCACTGCTCACTGGCAATCTCAGTTGAGATGTCAGTGGGTTGAGTTGCCATGGTTGAGTTCTTAATGATGTAATCACTTTCAAAAGTGAGAGCCTCTTCTATATAGACATCCTAAACAGGTTCAGAAGTGTCCATCTCAATAGTAGGTGACTGATGTGGGCTAGAAGTAAAAGTCTCAGGAGCACTCATCTCTCTTTGAGTAGGGGAAAAGAAGATAGAATCATAGTACTCACTGAAACCTAGATCTTCATCAATATAGAAGTCAAGGTTAGGGATAGGTTGATTTAGATCTAAAGGCTGGGGATGGCAACTATCCCCTGAAGGTTGATCACCTGAGTGTTGATACTCAGAGTGATGGCTAATGATCTTATCAGGTTGAGCATGAGGAACCTCAGCACTGATCCTTGAAGAGATGGGAGTGGTTTGTTCTTCAGGAGAAATAGGAGCTTCAGTGTCCACTTCCTCTTGTATAGGTGAGTGTATAGGGACCTCCACAGAATGAATAGTCTGAGCAGGGGTTCGTTTGGATTTTTTTGGTAAGTGAGGGTAATTTGAGGCTGTTTGGGTGGTTGGGATGTAGTAGGTGTGGGTTCAACACTAGCTGGTGCTGCTAGGTTGTCACCTTGAGCAATGAGCTTCTACCCCAGAGAAGACAACAGTGGGCTTTCTTAGAATTTTAAAGATATCGGTCTTCATCTATCCCAGTTTAAGAATGTTACCCGTTCCCCTTAACTGTGAGCCCAGTTCACAGTTAAGAATGTACTGGACATATCTAGGAAACATGTAATATTCTAAGGAGTCCAAGTTTGCAAGTAATTAGTATAAACAAATTGAGAATACCTGAACTTGACCCCCTAAATCATTCCATGGATAATGAAGGAGAGATCCTCAGGAATCTGGTCCCATCCACCATGCTTGTTTGATAAGTTGTGGATAACCACATGGAGCAGGAATCTCCACTGGGATAAGACCTTCCCTTTCCTGAAGGTCTTGACAGAGTAATATCCCTCATATCCCATCTGCTTAAAATAATGATTGACAACTTCTTTTGGGAAGAACATCTCACCTTCTTCATCATCCAGCTGAAGATGCAAGTTGATGATGACCAGAGGTATGAAGACTGTTCTCCCCCGCACTATGGTAGACAGTGCCTTCTCCCCATCCATTACGACCTCTTCAGGTCTTCCAGAATTCGAGCAGATGATCCTCATAGAGTGGAAGATCAATGGTTAGGAAGGTGAAGTAGTTAGAAAAAGCTAAGAAATGACAAACCTCTGAGAAATGAGGATCTTTCTCAGAGCTTAACAGAGCAACTTGGTTTTGTTGCCTGTGTAACTGCATGGTAAAGTTTGGGTCATTTCTATGAATAGGGTTGGTTATTGTGAGGTAGCTTAAGGATGAAGAAAGATGAGAGAAAATAATTTCAGAGAGAAATTTTGGGGTTTTAGGTTTGGAGGAAGAAACAGATGATAGAAAGGGGGAAAACCGTGGGGTTTATATGTGAAAAGGATTTCAGATAAAGTTTAATAAAAGAGAACAAACTTTCAAATCCGGATTTTGGTCCCACCTCTGAAAAAGTAGTTTACTTTTGCTCAAAAAGTAGTTTTCTTGGTAGTCAAAAAGCTTCCAAAGGTAAATTATCTTCGGAAGTTTTAATGAAAAAGTTTCCGAAGCTAAATGACTTTGGAAGAATTTCCAAAGAGTTGTGAAGATTTTGACTTTGGAAGTAAAACAAGACTTGAAAATTTTGTTCAAGAACAAAACTTCCGAGAGTTAATTTGCTTCGAAAGAAAAAGGTCTTTGAAAACATATAAGTGCCAAAGAAAATTTTAAGCTTCGAAAGATATTTTAGAAATTTCATACGAAGGTAAAATACTTGGCCATTTATTTGTTTTAAAAGCATAAATTCCTTCCGAAGTTAAAAACATAACTTCCGAAGGATCAAAATTTTCATAAATCTAAGGAAAGTCTACAAAAAGATTTTCATCCAAAGAAAAATAAGAGCTTATGAAAGTGATGAACTAGACAACTTAGGACACATATTTTTTAAGAAATAATAAGAATTAGTTTTAAGAAAAATCTACTCAAAGTTGATCATCCCAATAGCTGATACAAGATATTTAAATCTCTGTTCATCAAAAGCCTTTGTAAATAGATCAGCATATTATTCATCTGTGTGAACTTTGACTAGTTAATTAATCCCTTTTCATAATTATCTCTAATTAAATGATACATGATGTTGATGTGTTTGGTCCTTGAGTGCTGCACAAGATTTTTTGTAATTGAGATAGCACTATTGTTGTCTATGTGAATGTGAGTCTCCTTGAAGTTGAACCCATAGTCTACCATCTGATTTTGAATCCAAAGCACTTAAGCACAATAGCTTGCAACAGCAATGTATTCAGCTTTAGCAGTTGATGCAAAGACACAAGATTGTTTCTTACATTGCCATGAGATAACCCTTCCACCCCAAAACTGACATCCCCTAGATGTAGACTTTGTAGTCATGTTGCAACCACCATAATCACTATCTGTGTAAGCATACAGATTGAAGTCAGGATTCTTAGGATACCATAAACCAAGTGTTGAAGCACCCTTAAGGTATCTTAGAATCCTTTTGATAGTGGTAAGATGAGACATCTTAGGGTTGGTTTGATATCTTGCACAGATGCAAGTGGCAAACATAATATCAAGCCTGCTAGCAGTAAGATACATAAGAGACCCAATCATAGCCCTGTATAAGTGTTCATCTACCCACTCCCCCTCAAGATCAGGTCTAAGGGAGTGGTTTCTAGCTATGGGTGTCTTAGCAATCTTACAATCAGTCATGTTGAATCTCTTGAGTATGTCCTGAACATACTTTGATTGACTAATGAAGATGACATCTTCAACTTGCTTCATTTGAATTCCTAGAAAGAAATTGAGTTCCCCTGTGGCACTCATTTCAAATATGTCCTTCATCAGCTTCTCAAAGTCTTTGCAAAGCTTTGGATTAGTTGAACCAAAGATGATGTCATCCACATATACTTGAACTAGCAATATGTCAATTCCCTGTCCTTTGATGAAGAGAGTTCCATCTATAGTACCTCTCCTGTATCCATGTTTACAAAGATACTCAGATAGTGTCTCATACCACTCCTTGGGTACCTGATGCAACCAATAAAGAGCTTTCTCAAGATTGTAGACATAATCAAGATGATCAGGATCTACAAAATCAGGTGTTTGTTTGACATACACGTCCTCATCAATCACTCCATAAAGAAAAGCACACTTCACATCAAATTGAAAGACCTTGAAGTTCTTGGATGCAGCAAATGCCAGGAATATCCTAACAGCTTCTAGTCTTGCTACAGGAGCAAAGACATCTGTATAGTTAACTCCTTATTCTTGTGTATATCCTTGAACAACTAGTCTAGCTTTGTTCTTGATGATAATGCCTCTATCATCCTTCTTATTCCTATACACCCATTTGGTTCCAATGGTAGTCTTCCCATGAAGAAGAGGACAAAGGTTCCAAACTTTCTGTTTTTGAATTAAAGCAGCTTCTCTTGCATAGCTTCAACCCAACTTCCATCCTTCAGAGCCTCATCAACTTTCTTTGGCTCTATCTGGGATAAGAAACAAGAGTGGAGACAAACATTTGCTTCATGGGTTTGTCCTCTTGTTCTTACCCTTATGACAACATCTTCAATGATGTTTGTGGTGGGGTGGGACTTGTGGATCCTTAACTGAGGGATCATAGCAAGTTGTTGAGAAAGATCTAAATTAGAGAAATTTAGATCTGGCATAGAATTTTCACCCACCACATCAACACACTTATCAAGAGAGACTTGATCCAAGGAGTGTGTAACATCATTGATGTTGTCATCTATGGAGTGGTAATCAGCATCAAGAAAGTCTTGATCATTTTCACTACTACCATCATTGTCTTCTACAATTGAAGCATCTTTATCTGGTTATGGAGCCTCTGAGCTACAATTTGAAGGCATACTAGATGTGTCAGCTGAGTTTATCATTGTGGTGCTGATAGAAACCTCATTTGCAGAAGTAGTTCCAACTAGAGCTGAAGATGTGTTACTTGAAGGTCTTCTCAGCTCAAATCTTGGATCAGGATCACCTGTATTTAATTTTTTTACAGATCCTGAAACAGTCTCATGATATTTGTTAACACGATTGGTAACTAAATCAAGATCAAGGAGCCAATCAGGACCAGAACCAGCCACACAGGGTGTGTGTTCATTGAAAGTCACATTGGCTGACTCCTCATCAATTCTAGTTCTAAGATTGTATACTCTGTAAGCCTTAGCTTGGGAAGAGTATCCAATGAAGTGCCCATCATCTGATTTCTCAGTAATATGGCAATTTGATCCCTGGTATTCAAGATGGTGCAAGGACAACCAAATGACCTAAGAAAACCAATGAAAGGTTTCCTTTTGTGCCAAAGTTCATAAGGAGTCTTGCCATGAGTCTTAACTACTAAAACTCTGTTCTGCCCATAGCAGACAATGTTGACTGCCTCTGCCCAGAAGGTGATGGGCAGTTTAGAGTCAGACAGTATGGTTCTTGCAGCTTCAATTAGTGTCATATTTCTTCTCACAGTAACACTATTCTGCTGAGGGGTCCTGGGAGCACTTTATTGTCTTGTAATACCTTTTTCATCACAGAATGCATCAAGGATTTAGTTCTTGAATTCAGTTCCCTGGTCACATCTTATGATTTTGACCTTGTGATCAGATTGATTCTCAATCTTTAGGATGAAATTCTTTAGAATCTCAGGAGTCTCATCCTTAGTTCTAAGGAAGAAGACCCAAGTGAATCTTGTAAAGTCATCTGTGATCACTAAATAGTAAGAGGTCCTTCCTAGACTCATTACACTGATGGGGCCAAAATTAGGATACACTCAGAAGATTGTACCCAAGCTCCTTGACAAAGTTTACCTTTTCAATGCTGAGCTTACCATTTATGACCTTGCCCCTTCCAGAAATGTAACCACATTCATCTCCTCCAAAGGCAACTGGCCCTCCATCAATCCTTTCAAAGTTCTGGAGTAGTGACCTATTGTCTGTCATGTGCCTGGAACAGTCACTGTCAATGATCCAGATATTTTTGTTTGTCTTCAGTTGTCCCTGCATAAAGAAAATGATTAGTTATATTTGGAAACCCAAGCCTTACTTGTCTTGGGCTCACAAAGTGAACAAAAGGAAATGCAACAGTAATAGATCCTATGGTTGTGCTAAGAGGATCTTGAGCTGTTGTTGATGTAGAATTTTCAGTCACTTGGTCTTTCTTAGACTTCCACACCACCTTTGGAGTTTTGGACTTGACCTTCAATACTTCGGAAGCTTTTGATACTTCGGAAGTTTTGATGACTGATCCTCGGAAGTTTTGATGACTGATCCTTCGGAAGATTCTGCAGACACTGCAGCAGACTTTAGTGCTTCGGAAGTATTCCTTCCTTCCGAGACCAACTTTTCTTCCGAAGGCAATTTCCACTTGCCTTCTTCTTAGATTTCGAGCTACCGAAAGAAACAAATTTTCCTTCCGAAGCCTGAATCTTCTTAGAACTCTTGGAAGTCTTTGGTTTGATCATGTGAAGAGTACCCTTAGGATTGTATGGACAATCCTTAGCAAGATGAGCAGTACTCTCACACATAACACACTCCATTTTCTTCTTCCCAAGAGCCTTTTACTGGGAATAAGACTGACTTTAGTCACATCTCTTCTCCACCCTCATCTTTGTAGATGCTGAGACAGTCCTTTTGGGCTGAGGACTGTTCTTAGAGTTTGATGGTCCAAGCTGTGTAGCAATGGTACACAACAGATCAGTCTTCTTCTTGGTACTAAGATGATTTGAACAAGAACCAGAACTCTTAGAAGAAGAGTTTAGGTTGATGTCTTCAGTCTTTACTACTTCAAACCCTGTAGAGATAAACACTTGTTTTTGCTTGGAGTCAAAAGTAGCCTTGATATCTTCAGCCTTCCTTGCTTTCGTTTTGCTCTTTCTGATCAAGTTCTTCCTCATTGACTTGGTCATCATAGTCTTCTTCTTCTCCTCAGAAGAATAGTGGCCCTTCTTAGAATCCTCCTCTTCATTCTTCTTAGAGGAATTCTTCACTATCACTCTTCATCCTCTTCACTCAAAGGATCTATGAGAGGAAGCTCATCTTCACAAGTTCCACACCTAGGTGATCTTACAGACAAGATTGTGTGTGGAGGAGCTATCTCATTTGATCCTAGTCCCTGCTTGTTTTGATAGCACACTTTGTTGTGCAGGGATGAGGATATCATGTTCTTGAAGGTCTTTTCTTCAAGAACACAGTTGTCTGCCTTGGCTTTGCTAATCACAAGCTTAGCCTGGCATTTAGTTAGCTTGGTTATGAGATCCTTGATTTGAGTCCTAAAGTCTGTATGCTCATGTTTTAGAACTGAAATTGTTTTCTCTAAGTTCTCTATCTTTAGTTTATAATCATTTTCAGACTTTCTAAAATCAGCTTTTAAAATGTTTAAGGACTCAAGGTCAGATCTCATCTCCAAGTTATAGGACCTATATCTATTTACTTTAGCAATGCATTCAGGGGTGCAGAGATGTTCCAATACCTTGACTTTATCATGATCTGCCATCAGTGCTTGGTCCGGAGAAGCATCTTCCACCTGAAAGCTCCAGTCAAAGCTTCCTTCTTCAACAGCAACAGCAACCTGCTGCTTTGGCTTTTCATTCTAGGGAGCTTTGTCAGTGTAGTTGGGTCTGGACTGTGTTTGGCCACCATTTGTTCTAGGTGCCTTACACTCCCTAGCAAAATGGCCCATCAAGTTATAGTTGTAACACTTGAATTTGCCTTTGTCCAGGCCAAACTTTCCATTGGTTGCATTGCTTGGAAACTTCCTTCCAGTCCGCTTATAGAACGTCTGGCCCTGTGAGTGAGGAGAGCCATCAGCTGGACTATCTCCATGTACTCGAGATCATCTGAATGGATACAGTCCAGGTCTTCAAGGGTAAACAGAAAGCTGCCACAACTTTCATCAGAAGACACAAGTGCTTGAGAAGAGCTTGTCTCTTGGAATGGGCTTCCTTGAGTGTAGTTCTCTCTTGGTGTCTCTAGGAAGGTGATGAAAGGACCCTTTGGTGAGTTGTTAGGGTAGCATATAAGATGATGTTGGGGTTCTATGCTATCCCTTTCAACCACATGCAGGGTTGAACCCATTTGATTATTGGAGTTGCCAGATGAACCTTGCATGTTCATCTCCATCTGGTAGCCACTAAGAATCCTATATAACTCTGTCAGAGTAAGAGTTTTGAGATTTTTAGTTCTCTTGATCACCACACAGTAGTGTGTTCACTACCTAGGAAGTGAGGACATAAACTTCCTTACAATGTCCCTGTTCTCAAGAGGAACTCCTCCATCCACAAGGGTATCCACAATCTCAACATACTTGAAGTATTGCTGAGTCATGATTTTTCCTGTTTTGAAGGTGAAGTTTTCAAACTGCTGCTTCAGGAGATCCTTCTTCTTCTCCTTGGCTTTAGAGGAACCCTCATACATAAGTTTCAATGCATCCCACAACTGTTTGGCTGTTTTGCACTTCTTGAAACCTCTGTATACAGAGTTTGGAAGAGCAGTTTGAAGGGCTGACATGGTTTTTCTATCAATCTCTACTCTCTTCTTATCTTCATAAGAGTAGTTTGCCACAGCCTTGGGGATCATACCAGCACTAGTAGAAGAGGGGGTGCTAGGTATCTAAGGTCCATTCTCAACAGACTCCCACATTCTTGAGTCTAGAGACCTGATGAAACCTTCCATTCTCAGGCACCAGGTATCAAAATTATCAAGAGTGATTAGTGGGGACTTGTTCATGGTTCCAATTTCCATATCAGTCTTGGAAATGGCTTCCATTTGAAAAGTTTAGTATTTGTGTGTGTGAGGGATCTTATGATGGTGAGATCTTATATCAAGAGCCTGGAAAGCTCTGATACCAAATGCATAGTCAATAGTCACTAGTCAAAAAGCAATCTGCCATTTGACTCTACAATTGATTTTATTTGTGTCTAGTCAATTGTTTCCAGCTGGCTTTCATAGTATGGCTGGTTGTAGGATGTAGTATAAGTATCTCATGTTCTTGTATCTTTCTTTTATGCTTTGTAACACTTGTAATCGAACATAGAAAAGGTAATATACTGCATTCTTGAAAACCATATACTTGTGCTCTTATGTTCTGTCTCTTACATTACTTGTGTTCTTAGTATCTTACTTGTGGCTAATCCAGTTTACTGTTTGATTAAGTTTTGGTTAATCTCCTCTTTGTGTTGTTGTGTTGTAAGTGACCCCCTTCATCGGTCATGCAATCTCAACTACTGATTAAAAATATGATGATTAAGATTAATTATTATACATTTTAGTTTTAAAGTCCTTTGTATTTGAACATTTTCTTATTTAATTACCACGAATATGAATTCTAAAAAAATTCTTAATATTTTTAGCTAATATTAAAAAGGTACAATTTAAAATAACACTTGTTATAAATGAAAACCATGTGTTACATATATGTAAGTACGTGTTATAAAGTGTTACACCTAAGAATTACGTACATGTAGGGTTTATGTATATGTAATTACGTGTTAACAAGTGTACAACTAATAGTTACGTACATGTAACTCATATAAGTTACGTACACGTAAGTCGTTTCGTTATCATCATCGTTTATTCGAGTTTTAATCAAAAAATATATAATGACCTCAAAAAATAAGAATGAACTTTAATTAAATTTATTTTAAACAATAAAAAAACTAAAGCATTAATAAATTATGTAATTAAGTAGTGGTGGTTTTTACGGTTTTTAATATGCATATGCATATGTATATGCATATGCATATGCATATGTATATGCATATGCATATGCATATGGATATGCATATGCATATGGATATGGATATGCATATGCATATGCATATGGATATGCATATGCATATGCATATGGATATGCATATGCATATGCATATGGATATGCATATGCATATGCATATGGATATGCATATGCATATGGATATGCATAACGAACCTTGAGTGTATCGGGACACTCACAATTGATAAAGGTATTCTCCATGCTTTCGAACCACTCAAGAAGGCCAGTGGCTCCTTCCTTGCCACTAAAACTAGTGGGCTTGTAAGAGCTGAAGTGTTTGAAGGTGCAAGTTTGATTATTCCCGTGTTGATTGTTCCCGTTTTGGTTGTTGCTATTTTCTCCATGACCATTTCCATTGTTGCTAGCATTGGTCATTAAGGTGCTATTAAGTTCAGCAACCATGGTCGGGATGACAACAGCCATTTGGTAACGCATCACCATTTGGAAACGTTGACACGTCAAGGTAAGTTGACCCACTCGCCTTAGAAATTTGTGTATGTAGACCATAGTTTATCACTCATCCCAGAAATCCCCAGGTAAGCATAACTAGTCCCGTAGGATTTATGCAATACGCTTGCCTTAGCCCGAGGGCTTTTTGCCAGGAAATCCAGAATACAGGTGTCTATGTGTCACACAAATTTCTTAGGTTCATGTAATCAAAACCTTGATGAGATTTAACTTAGATTAGACATAAGTCTAAAGATTCAAATCATAAACATAAGTTCCCACGTTTTGACGAGAATAAGATTAAGAAGTTTCATTTGTCGGGGAGAGTCAAAGAGTCAAAGTTAAGTTTAGGGAGACTAATAACAAAGTTTAAACAATTACAAGGCAAACCTATGCTAAGGCATCAAGTTGCACATAAGTAAGGTATAGCATTATGTAGCATGTAACAATATATATATTTCCAAGAGTATAAATATTATCCTATGAGGTTCATGCATAAGCTATAGTCTAGGTCACCATTTCCAATAACTAAATCCCTATAGTTATGGGCTCTGATACAATCTGTCACACCCCAACCTTGACGGCGGAAACGTCAAGATGTGAGGGTTAAGATTGTTCACAGCCACATAACGCTATATTAAAATGTAAATATTATTATCATAAGTCTTGAAGTGAAATACAATCATAAGTATCAAACAAATAATAAGCTCAAACATAACATAACATGAAGAAAAACTTTTTATTTCATTATCTAGGTCCAAGTCCTAGATTATAGCATGCTTCAAAAGGATCACTTTAAACTTGAGGTTGACCTGAAACATGATAAAAATAAGTGTCAACTAAAAATAGTTGGTGAGTTTCCAAGGTTTTTATACATAATATAAAAAAAGTTACAAGTAGCAATTCAGGTCATAGGTCATAAGCAAGTAAGGTTATAGAACACATATCGTTACAACCAAACCTCGACTTGATTACAAGTATAAAAGATTGGCTAAGTGTATTTGGTTCCCATGATGAACAAGCATACGTCATCAGGAGCCGGCAATACCTCGGCTTTAGCACCAAATAGGCTTGTCAGTCCCAAGATCTAAGACGTCGCCAGGCTAGCAATAGTTAATGATTGTAAACAAACTATGTATCTCATATAATCACTTACAATACACAAAAACCATGACAAAATAATAAGTTGAATTGCATGTGATTTACAGTCTCAAATGAGTATAAGTGTATCAAGTATAAGCTATCATGTTTCACCCCAAATTAGTGTGAAAATATGAAAAAGGGGCAAGGAAAACTCACTTGTCAAATAAGTATATAATGAAGATTAATAAGAATAAAAATATGCCGATCCAAGATAAAACGTCACTAGGCACCTAAATATATAAATATTATAAGATTTAGGTTAATAATAAGATTAACGAATTAACATGAACTAGAGTATTAGAATTTTGGGAATTTTTATAAAGTAAATAAGTTATTATAAAAATACCATTTATAAATTTATTTTTAAAGAAATTGATCCTTTGTAAATAACTTGTGATTTTATTTATAAAATTATATTTAAATTCTATAAATATCATGATAAATCCATAAATATAAGGTCTAATATTAATTTAATGTCTTTAAGTATTATATAACAATCTAATTTTTATAAAATATTTAATTAATACATTTGTAAATAATTTTATATAAAAGATTACAAAGTTTTACAAGAATAAATTTCTAAGAAATAATTAGATGACTTTAAAAATATTTAGGGTTTATAAAATTCATTTTTATAATTATTATAATTTTCTATAATTAATTTTAAGCCAGAAAGGCTTTAAAAAAATTACATGAGGTGCCCGGGTTCGAACCCGTGACCTCATGTATGGGGAACATTGTCTTAACCAGTGAACCAGGCTTCCAGCCGCGATAAAACTCCACTTTTAATTCTTAAAAGCAAAGTTTAAACAAAACCCCCAATTACATGAACCCTAGATCCACAATCGATCAAATTGAACATCAATTCAAAGTTATCAATCATTTAAGTTTAAGGCTTTTGTTCCTCATGTGAAATCGAGTATATGTATGTATTTAACTTACTTGATTCGTTTGATATTCGATGCTCGCGTTATGGACCTAGGTCACGACTGTGGAGAACCGATTCAAGATGAAATCGTCGATGAAACTCAAATTCCTTTTACAGTAAGCTTCTAGTGATCCCCACGATGAAAAGCCCTCTGATAATTATAAGTTAACAAGCTCGAAAAATGGTCTACGGGTGTTGTAGGTTGCGATGAAAAGGGTGTAATCGAACTGATTGTTTGTGGTTGTTTCAGGTGTAATTGGTGGTTGCAATCGATTAGTGATAGATAGATGATTGGTTATGTTGAATTAATTGAATTATTATGGTGTTTTAATGTTCGAACGGTTTTGGAACTTATCGAGTTCAGTTATGCCTTCGAATGGGTTGATAACCGACGTGTATTCTCAATTATTAGGTGCATTCAAGTTCGAAACACGTATGTGAAACGATTCATATCGGTTATGGGTTACGAAATCGTCTGATTTGGTGTATAAGGGCTCGCCAGAGCCGGGCGGTGGCCGGAAGTACGGGGAACAAAGGGGAAGGGGGTTGGGTTTTTTAAAATAGTTACACAAATGGTCCCCCAACTTTGAATTCTTATTATTTTATGCAAAAACTTAATATTTTAAGTTTCTAATTTGACAATTAGGCCCCCTTGAACTTAATTAAGTTTTAACTTGTTAACTTTGATAACTTATTATTATTATCTTTATTATCATTATTATTATTGTTATTATTATAATTGTATTATTATTATTATTATTTACTTAATTTAGAAACTTAAACAAAGAACCATACAATAATAGCCCAACAAGATTCATAAATTGTCTAAATAACCATATAAGAATTAATAAAATTAACTTTTAATTAACGAAAATACGAGATGTTACATCACACCCCTAGCTCTCTCAGGATGAAACCTATTGCTAAGTAAACCCACTGGCTCAACTTTAAGGATGCTTTTGGCTAGAAGAAATGAAATAAAATGAAATAAATTGAGAAAGTAATATAATTTTCAAGTAAAATTGTGTTTGAGTGAACAATTAAAAGTAAAACCAAGGAAATGTTTCACCTCAAATTCCTTTGTTTGTGAGATTTTAAAATCCTTCCACCTAGAGAGGGAATTTCAAATCCCACAACCAAGGAAATTTGAGGTAAAGCATTTCTTTGGGTATTACATTTTATAACTCACTCAAATATAATTTTATTGAAAATTATACTAGTTTTTTAATTTAATTTTATTTTATTTCATTTCATTCATTCCAATCAAATACCCCTAAGCATTTTGCTGAAATTGAAACTTAAATCCATGACCTCCCTTATACATATGTCATGAGTAATTTAACTAGTTGGATTAAGATTCATTAGTTTATTAAGTAATTTATACATATGTAGTGGTTTGTTGAGTTAAGTTTAATTAAGACATGTGAGACAATAATGGGAGTTGGATAATGTTTGGTATATTTTCGTTAGTCACTTCTTTATATATCTTAGGTGAAACTAACGCCTCCTAACATTGCCGGTATTCGAAAGAAAAATATCCAACCTCTTAGTTTTTTTTATTTATATTTTTCTTTCATCTATTTAATCATGCTACTTGGTATTTTATATATTTCAGGGAGAGAATTTATACATGATAAAGTTTAGAACAGATATAGTTAAGATGAAGATAGTGAATATGGTAAGATCAAATGTAAAGTTAATCTTCTAAAATCTTGTCGTTTTAATTACTCCACGTTTATTCTAAATCATTTAAGATGCTTTGAAACTATTTCTAGTGATTTACGTCTTTAATAATGTTCTTTTTTATCATGTCTCATTGTGTAATGATGGCTGCAACTTTTTAAGTCCATTATACATTGTGATCGAATTAAATTTTGACATCTAGAGCAAGCAGGAATGACAGTTTCCAGATATGTGATTAAATGTGGTAATTCTAATATAAATTAACTAAAACGTCATAGTTTTTAGAATATATATATTTAAATTTTGATGCCTAATAGTATCATATTCACATTTCATTTTATATATATGTGCTTTAAACTATAAATAAACCCTCAAAATATCATTCATGTGGCCGGTTTATCTAGAATTTAATTATGGGCAACAATAAGATAGGTTTAAGAAGGGTGTTTGGCAATCCTATTCCCCTACTTGATCTTTAAAACGGTGTACTAACTTGTTATCATACCTTTTTAAAACAAATTATTACATGTTAAGATTTCCAAAACATTCTTACTATAAGTAATTTATATATAATTTTATACACCAAAATTTAGAAATATAAAAACTAAAAAAGCCAGTGGATTAATATATTCTTTTACTACTTATGACAACGCAAAACAAAATAATAAAAAGAAACATTTACGTTTACATGTATATTTCAGGCAAATGCATATATATATATATATATATATATATATATATATATAATATATATATATATATATATATATATTATTATATATATATATATATATATATATATATATATATATATATATATATATATATATATATATAATATATATATATATATATTATCTAAGTAAATGAGTATATATATATGTTTTTTCGTAATTGGATATGATACGAGTCATATGACATATCACAATACTCGTTTCACATCCTGATCCTACACCCAACTGTCGTCTTGTTATCCGTCCTTGAATGTTACATCTCTCAAGGATGCCTTTTATGATCGTGTTCGTTTGTCATCATCCCTTAAACAATCATTTATTTCTTCATCTCTCACCAAAAGTAGATAAATACAATTTGTATAGGAACGCAAAAAAGTATATCCATTTTCAAATGACAAAGTACGATCGACCACACCGTAAACGGTATCAGCCCCGCCGCACCGAAACAGAACCGTTCGTCAGTTATTAGCCACGTTGCACCTCCTTCAGCTCATCAGTGATCATCCCCACCTCTCTCTCTCTCTCTATATATATATATATATATATATATACACACACACACATATGTAACTGCCCTCGCCTCATTCATTATCCATTTCACACCACTGGTGAACACACTTTCTCTCTGTCTCTCAAACATCATCACCATCACCATAACAAAATAACAAAATCAGTTGAATGGATTATGCCTCGTCCGTACAGATTCCTCTCAACCGTCGTAAACTCATCGTCCAAGGCGGTGCCGGAGTCGCCTGAAGAAGTCTCCGTCGAGTCCGATTTCGTCGTCATCTTCGCCGCTCTCCTATGCGCTCTCGTCTGCATCGTCGGTCTCATAGTCGTAGCTCGTTGCGCGTGGCTCCGGCGCCGGTCGATCGCCGATCGGACGCCCGGCCAACCGTCGGCGAACAAAGGCCTGAAGAAGAAGTTCGTCGAGGCGTTGCCGAAGTTCGCCTACGATTCCGGTAAGGACGACAACGGCGGAAGGCTGTGCTCCGGCGACTGTGCGATCTGTTTGACGGAGTACGCTGACGGAGATCAGATCCGTGTGCTGCCGCAGTGCGGCCACGGGTTTCACGTTGTGTGTATTGATAAGTGGCTTGGATCTCACTCCTCATGTCCGTCGTGTCGACGGATTCTGGTGATCAGTAGGTGTAACAAGTGCGGTGAGTTTCCGACGGTTGGCGCCGGTGGAACGTGAAGGTAGGCAGCAACGTGATGATAGTTGTAGCTCTAGTTCTGTTTAGATGATTTGATAGAGGTTGATTAGTTTGCAATGATACCTAATTATTCCGTTAATCGAATGCGGAGCTTGTTAATTTGTCTTTTAGCTAAGGCTGATATGTATATTTGCATCAAAAACTAGAAATAGAGAAAAATACGTTATTTAATTCCTATAGATCTGGCCTCTCGTCATCGGTATCATCCTCCTGGATTTCTGTGAGTCTGTGGTTCGTCAATGGTTGAAGAAACACTAGCTGCCATTAATGATTTTCGAGAAATTTCGTCGTTTGCGACGGTATTTGTGACGAAATATAACCTACAGTTTTATCAACGGATTTTTGGAGAATTGTTCTTCTGTGAAACAATATGGAGTGAAATTGGGAATTAGGAATTGATTTGGGGGTATTTTAATTTTGAATCATCGATGGCGAAGTTGCGCCTGTTGCAGTGATTGATTGGAGGTTCGAACGTGACGTATATTTATATGCGTATATGAAATGATTTAAGAATTATGAATGCAATAATAGTATAGAATGAAGATGCTATGGAACTATGAAAGGAGGTAACTATAAATCTTTGGTTGTCTTTTTCGCCATTAAATAGGTGGTTGGCAGTTCGTTAGGTGTCATGCTGATATGCATAAACGCCTTGTGAATGGTTATATTCAAATTATATAAAGTGAAAATTGTAAAAATGTCTATGGTATTGAAACTTTAGTACTTAAATTTTAAAATCTAGAAATATAATACAAACATTGTAGATATGTTCCTAAGCTTAATTGTCATCCTTAGTGTCCGTCCGTTAGTAGATAATGATATAAGTATTAAATTTACTATACAATCACCTATAGTGACCAATTGTGTAATTGTTTTAAGAATAGAAAAAATCTATAAAGATAAATAAAATCAAATAGTTAAAACAAAAACGCAAATATATATATATATATATATATATATAGATATATATATATATATATATATATATATATTATAAAATTAAAACCAATTGGAAACAAAGTTTAAGAAATTTAAATAAACGCTAATAAAAAAATAATAATGCTTAATAAACTAAAATACATGTTAAAAAACCAAAGTAATTTAAAAAGTAAATAACAGTAAAATTAACTAAAAAAGTAAATAAAATACTAAAACAGAAGAGGAGTATGCTCAAGTCTTTTTTAACTTTTGATGAAATCTAAAAAGATAAATAAAATCAAAAATTCAAAAAAGTTAAAACTAATTTAACTCAAAGTTTTTTGAATGACAAATGTATCATACTTATACTCTTAAATTACTTCATATTATATCATTATATAGGTTTGAATACAACACCTCCCTCTAAAAAATTAAAATAAATGTTAAAAACCCAAATTATTTTTAAAAAGTAAAATAAAATATTAAGTAAACAAAAAAAAAAGAAGTATGCTTAAGTTTGTTTTCTTTTTTATTTTTGATGAATTGCGTATGTTATGTTAAAACCGAAAAATATAAAATCCATTCGAAAGTTCAATTCCAAAATGCAAAAACATGAAATCCAAGTTTTTTTAAATATTAATTTGTATTTTTAAATATTTACTTATAATTTTATATACCTTTATTTGATTTTATTTATAAGTTTATATTAAGTTTTTTAAACATTATATTCTAACTAGTAGTTGAAGCCAACGCTTCACGGTGGGTTTCATTTCATGTTACGGCAAAAGTAGTGGCTCTCCTTTTAGTTCTGATACAAATTTTAAGAATACAAAAGGCCCTGAATATTGTAGCTTGCATATTACATAATATATTATATTCTTAAATTTTAAAACTATTTAATTCTTAGAGAACATCAAAATTGGAATTTGCTACACTCAAAACAATCATGCTCTACAAATAGTCGATGCCTTAACTCGTTTTAATAGTTATACAACCGTATTACTATTATATACACATGCCTAGAATTTAAACTTGACGTTTTACATGGAGTTTGGACTTACTACGTGCATACAGAAATTTGGCAATGTCTTAGATATATTTTTATGAAAAGCATCAAGGACATAAAAATTCGGTTAATAGAAAAGTACTTGCAATTTGCTTGGAACCAAAATGAAATTTTTATGGGCCAAAAGTGACTTAATGCACAATCCCGTAGCAAAACAATCATAATAACTACAAACAACATGTTGTCATTTGCAAGCAACCGCCATCTATTTCACCAAAACACCCTAAATTTTAAATTTTTGTAAATTAGTGTGATTGTCGATTTGTTCTGTAAAATTTGCAATTACGTACGTCTAAAACTCATGCATACTTGTGTCTGTATTATTTTTAATCTTGTGGTGTAACTTAATTTTAAGTTATTGAAGGGAATTGAAGATATTTTGTCGATAGCTGCTGTATTGCCTCATGTCTTCAAAGCAGTGGCGGATCCGATTTTTTTTTCACGGGGCGGAAATTAAGGGTCATTTGGTTATCGCAATATAATATTTTAGTCCGGTTCAAGGTAGATCGGGTCGGGTCTGTTCAATAACGTAAAAAATCGTTAAAATAGTTCCAAAACTTGTGAATTTGCGTATATGTATATATATAACAAGAATAGTATTGAAGCAATTATACTTACAAAAGTGATAATTGTGATATTTGAAACAATTATACTTATGATATGCTTAACGTCTTTGATATTAATCTAGAAACTAATTTAAATTCAACTTGCATTATTATCAAGTATATTTATCTTGATATAAATTTTTTCTTCTTTATTATTACACGATTATTTGAGAATGAAATTTCAAAAATCCATTCGATTACAGACCCGGCTAGTGAAAAATATAATTCGCTGGATTGTCGAAAGATCATCAGACCCCATTGTAGTTCACTCCAAACAATGTATTTAAGATAATTTTGTTCTTTCTTTAGTTTCAAGAATTTAAAGAGGGACGATTCCAAAATTTTATAGGGGGCAATCGAGATTTTCACGTATATATAACACTGAATAATAAAAAAAATTAGATGGGCGGCTGCCCACGGATTTAAATACGCCCCTGCTTCAAAGTTGGGAGCTAATTTTATTCAATTTGAGATGGTTTTTTTAACTGCATTTAAGTTTATGGAAAATAGTATAGAATACAATAGAAACTTCAGTGTTGGATATACAGACGTATGTACATCAGGTCGATTAGAAAAACAAACAAGTTTGATCTCAATAGTCAAACTTACTTACATGCCACCCCTCAATTTTAAGCAAGAGTGTGCATAGATAATTTGGTTTTATTTATTTGATATAGATTTTTACACTCAAACTTAATGGATCAACTACTTTTCATTTTGGTTACATTCCATATTATTATGATTATTTGGTTACTAGTAAAATGAGCTTTTCAGGACCTTAAACTCAAACTGAATACCATTCAAACGAGTCATTCATTTTTGCAGGTAAACGGTGGTTTTATAATCGATCAAGACATCTTGTATTCTCATTTACCTATATGTTAAAAAAGCAAACCCATGAACAGTACCCGGGGTATTATGAGAATTTTGCTTTCTTTCTCGACTGATGTGTTGGTCTGTTTATTATCTGTCCACTCTTTTTCCTTTTGGTAGTCATTAAAGGTGGTGGTATTGGTGGTTTGGCTGTCATTGTTGTCCCTCCGCCCCTATGTCTCACTGCTATCTTTTTAGGGTTTTTAGATCCAACCCTGGCATGGTGTAATTCAGTGTGTAGATGCTAACATTCGGCCGTGAATATTGTAAATTGTTGTGTTCATCAGTTTTGCATGTTATGCCTTGTTGTATTTGTGTGTCGATGATGAACCATTGTTCATCTGAGATTTTCCATTGTTTTGGTACCTCAATGACTGATGTGTCGATGATGATGAAGTTGACTTCATGTGAGACATTTGGCGGTTACAAGGCAATGATTGTTTTGCGCAAATTAGGCCAACTGCTTTGGCGTGGCATCCCTTCGTGGTGTGCAGCTGTAACTATCTATTAGTTATAAGCTTTGCTATGCCTGTATCGTTATAGTTTCAACCTGTTCGGTTCGTTGTTATTATGACAATAATGTAGTGATCTGATCTGTTAATTGTTAGTGTATGCATTGCATGTTGTGCCTCATTGTATTTGTGTGTCAATAATGATAAACCATGTTCATCTGAGACCTTCCACTGTTTTGGTACCTCGATGACTGATACGTTGATGATGATGAATTCATCTGAGATATAGGCGGTTGCAAGGCTATGATTGTTTTGTGCAAATTAAGCTAGTTACTTTGGCATGATGTCCCTTCATGGTATGCAGCCGTGACTAGCTATTAGTTATGAGCCTTGCTATACCCGTATCATTACAATTTCAACATGTTCGGTTCGTTGTTATTATGACAATAATGTGGTGATTTGATCTGTTAATTGTATAGTGAAAGCAATAGATATTTGGATGTTGATACTAATATTATACTTGGCACGTCTGTGGCTATGAATGTATGTCTGAGCCCTTGGTTGCCTAACTGAGAACTCCTTCGCGAAGCGCACGTTATAAAACCAACTAGTTATTATTATTTATTTAATTTTCATCACTTTATGAAATACATGATTTAGTCCATATATAGTCTTTTGTTGTGGTAACTTTTGTAGTTCAATTACAGAAGTAGACAACGTGCTCCCAACTGAATTACTGACAAAAAGTCAAACTTCATGCGCTTATTTTACATCACATTTACCTGAAGACACAGATGAACGAAGGTAGATGATCTAACCCATGTATGTAAGATATTTCAAATAAACAAACTAAATAATCTGAAAATCGTGACAATCACTGCCAGATCAAAATTATTTGGTGGTTCAGACGATATTTCAATCGGATACAAATCAGAATAAAAAACGTAGTATAGTATGTGTTTTGTGTGTGTTTCGAGAACAAAGAAAAGAACAGATGACAAATTTTTTCGAAATATACATTTACATGGAATGGTTGAAAACTATCGATGCAGTTTTCATATCCAAATAATACACATTTTATCCCTCAAATTTCACATGTAAAATTTTATGAAAATCAAATTTCGTGCATTTTTTATAAAACTATTTTTGAAATTCAAAACTGCTCGATGAGGGATTCTGCCTTGGACCCTGCCGGGGCTACAGCCCCTTGGACCCCACTCCTAGGGGCGCTACCCCCGCACCCCCGCTAAGGAGGCGTTGCCCCTTGGATCCCCTATTACTTAGGGGCTTCGCCCCTAAAAATATTTTCAATTTATAAGATCACTATAAACTCAAACTAGTGTGCATTTCGCATGTAACACCCCGAATTTTTATAAAGAAAAGGAAAAGAAAAGTAAATAGAAAGAATATATAATATGCACAAGTGGAGGGGGATAAAATGTACAAGTGGAGGGGGATAAAGTGTACAAATTGAGGGGGATAAAGTGTGTAAAGTACAAAAGTTTAATATTTTATATTATAAGTGGGTATGGTCGCCCATATCAAAAGCAGAAGACTGCTTTTGCTTTCGGGGGAAGAAGAAGAAGAAACTCTCGGTTTTTAGAGAGAGAAAGGAAGAAGAAGCTGTAAAAGGTAAGCTTTCTTGATGTTTGTTGGTTTAAACCGAATTCACAACCTCTTGACCGAGATTCTTGATGATTTAGAGTTGTTTTCAAGAACTTGGAGTTTAATTTGCTAGTATAAGTGACTAGCACGAAGACCTGCTTCAAGGTGAGTTTCTAGAACCCCTCTTTATTGATTTTCAATAAAGTAAGATATTTCAAATAACAAACTGAAGACACAGATGAACGAAGGTAGATGATCTAACCCATGTAATGTAAGATATTTCAAATAAAAAAACTGAATAATCTGAAAATCGTGACAATCACTGCCAGATCAAAATTATTTGGTGGTTCAGACGAATATTTCAATCGGATATAAATCAGAATAAAAAACGTAGTAGTGTGTTTTGTGTGTGTTTCGAGAACCAAAGAAAAGAACAGATGACCAAATTTTTTCAAAATATACATTTACATGGAATGGTTGAAAACTATCGATGCAGTTTTCATATCCAAATAATACACATTTTATCCCTCAAATTTCACATGTAAAATTTTATGAAAATCAAATTTCGTGCATTTTTTATAAAACTATTTTTGAAATTCAAAACTGCTCGACTGAGGGATTCTGCCCTTGGACCCTGCCAGGGGCTACAGCCCCTTGGACCCCACTCCTAGGGGCGCTACCCCCCCACCCCCGCTAAGGAGGCGTTGCCCCTTGGATCCCCTATTACTTAGGGGCTTCGCCCCTAAAAATGTTTTCAATTTATAAGATCACTATAAACTCAAACTAGTGTGCATTTCGCATGTAACACCCCGAATTTTTATTTAAAGAAAAGGAAAAGAAAAGTAAATAGAAAGAATATAAAATATGCACAAGTGGAGGGGGATAAAATGTACAAGTGGAGGGGGATAAAGTGTACAAGTGGAGGGGGATAAAGTGTCTAAAGTACAAAAGTTTAATATTTTATATTATAAGTAGGTATGGTCGCCCATATCAAAAGCAGAAGACTGCTTTTGCTTTCGGGGGAAGAAGAAGAAGAAACTCTCGGTTTTTAGAGAGAGAAAGGAAGAAGAAGCTGTAAAAGGTAAGCTTTCTTGATGTTTGTTGGTTTAAACCGAATCACAACCTCTGACCGAGATTCTTGATGATTTAGAGTTGTTTTCAAGAACTTGGAGTTTAATTTGCTAGTATAAGTGACTAGCACGAAGACCTGCTTCAAGGTGAGTTTCTAGAACCCCTTTTTACTGATTTTCAATAAAGTAAGATATTTCAAATAAACAAACTGAAGACACAGATGAACGAAGGTAGATGATCTAACCCATGTAATGTAAGATATTTCAAATAAAAAAACTGAATAATCTGAAAATCGTGACAATCACTGCCAGATCAAAATTATTTGGTGGTTCAGACGAATATTTCAATCGGATATAAATCAGAAAAAAAACGTAGTATGTGTTTTGTGTGTGTTTCGAGAACCAAAGAAAAGAACAGATGACCAAATTTTTTCAAAATATACATTTACATGGTATGGTTGAAAACTATCGATGCAGTTTTCATATCCAAATAATACATTTTATCCCTCAAATTTCACATGTAAAATTTTATGAAAATCAAATTTCGTGCATTTTTTATAAAACTATTTTTGAAATTCAAAACTGCTCGACTGAGGGATTCTGCCTTGGACCCTGCCAGGGGCTACAGCCCCTTGGACCCCACTCCTAGGGGCGCTACCCCCGCACCCCCGCTAAGGAGGCGTTGCCCCTTGGATCCCCTATTACTTAGGGGCTTCGCCCCTAAAAATGTTTTCAATTTATAAGATCACTATAAACTCAAACTAGTGTGCATTTCGCATGTAACACCCCGAATTTTTATTTAAAGAAAAGGAAAAGAAAAGTAAATAGAAAGAATATATAATATGCACAAGTGGAGGGGGATAAAATGTACAAGTGGAGGGGGATAAAGTGTACAAGTGGAGGGGGATAAAGTGTATAAAGTACAAAAGTTTAATATTTTATATTATAAGTAGGTATGGTCACCCATATCAAAAGCAGAAGACTGCTTTTGCTTTCGGAGGAAGAAGAAGAAGAAACTCTCGGTTTTTAGAGAGAGAAAGGAAGAAGAAGCTGTAAAAGGTAAGCTTTCTTGATGTTTGTTGGTTTAAACCGAATTCACAACCTCTTGACCGAGATTCTTGATGATTAGAGTTGTTTTCAAGAACTTGGAGTTTAATTTGCTAGTATAAGTGACTAGCACGAAGACCTGCTTCAAGGTGAGTTTCTAGAACCCCTCTTTACTGATTTTCAATAAAGTAAGATATTTCAAATAAACAAACTGAAGACACAGATGAACGAAGGTAGATGATCTAACCCATGTAATGTAAGATATTTCAAATAAACAAATGAATAATCTGAAAATCGTGACAATCACTGCCAGATCAAAATTATTTGGTGGTTCAGACGAATATTTCAATCGGATATAAATCAGAATGAAAAACGTAGTATGTGTTTTGGGTGTGTTTCGAGAACAAAGAAAAGAACAGATGACCAAATTTTTTCGAAATATACATTTACATGGAATGGTTGAAAACTATCGATGCAGTTTTCATATCCAAATAATACACATTTTATCCTCAAATTTCACATGTAAAATTTTATAAAAATCAAATTTCGTGCATTTTTTATAAAACTATTTTTGAAATTCAAAACTGCTCGACTGAGGGATTCTGCCCTTGGACCCTGCAGGGGCTACAGCCCCTTGGACCCCACTCCTAGGGGCGCTACCCCCGCACCCCCGCTAAGGAGGCGTTGCCCCTTGGATCCCCTATTACTTAGGGGCTACGCCCCTAAAAATGTTTTCAATTTATAAGATCACTATAAACTCAAACTAGTGTGCATTTCGCATGTAACACCCCGAATTTTTATTTAAAGAAAAGGAAAAGAAAAGTAAATAGAAAGAATATATAATATGCACAAGTGGAGGGGGATAAAATGTACAAGTGGAGGGGGATAAAGTGTACAAGTGGAGGGGGATAAAGTGTATAATGTACAAAAGTTTAATATTTTATATTATAAGTGGGTATGGTCGCCCATATCAAAAGCAGAAGACTGCTTTTGCTTTCGGAGGAAGAAGAAGATGAAACTCTCGGTTTTTAGAGAGAGAAAGGAAGAATAAGCTGTAAAAGGTAAGCTTTCTTGATGTTTGTTGGTTTAAACCGAATTCACAACCTCTTGACCGAGATTCTTGATGATTTAGAGTTGTTTTCAAGAACTTGGAGTTTAATTTGCTAGTATAAGTGACTAGCACGAAGACCTGCTTCAAGGTGAGTTTCTAGAACCTCTTTACTGATTCTCAATAAAGTAAGATATTTCAATTAAACAATCTGAAGACACAGATGAACGAAGGTAGATGATCTAACCCATGTAATGTAAGATATTTCAAATAAACAAACTGAATAATCTAAAAATCGTGACAATCACTGCCAGATCAAAATTATTTGGTGGTTCAGACGAATATTTCAATCGGATATAAATCAGAATAAAAAACGTAGTATGTGTTTTGTGTGTGTGTCGAGAACCAAAGAAAAGAACAGATGACCAAATTTTTTCGAAATATACATTACATGGAATGGTTGAAAACTATCGATGCAGTTTTCATATCCAAATAATACACATTTTATCCCTCAAATTTCACATGTAAAATTTTATGAAAATCAAATTTCGTGCATTTTTTATAAAACTATTTTTGAAATTCAAAACTGCTCAACTGAGGGATTCTGCCCTTGGACCCTGCCAGGGGCTACAGCCCCTTGGACCCCACTCCTAGGGGCGCTACCCCCCCACCCCCGCTAAGGAGGCGTTGCCCCTTGGATCCCCTATTACTTAGGGGCTTCGCCCCTAAAAATGTTTTCAATTTATAAGATCACTATAACTCAAACTAGTGTGCATTTTGCATGTAACACACCGAATTTTTATTAAAGAAAAGGAAAAGAAAAGTAAATAGAAAGAATATATATGCACAAGTGAAGGGGGATAAAATGTACAAGTGGAGGGGGATAAAGTGTACAAGTGGAGGGGGATAAAGTGTATAAAGCACACAAGTTTCATATTTTATATTATAAGTGGGTATGGTCGCCCATATCAAAAGCAGAAGACTGCTTTTGCTTTCGGAGGAAGAAGAAGAAGAAACTCTCGGTTTTTAGAGAGAGAAAGGAAGAAGAAGCTGTAAAAGGTAAGCTTTCTTGATGTTTGTTGGTTTAAACCGAATTCACAACCTCTTGACCGAGATTCTTGATGATTTAGAGTTGTTTTCAAGAACTTGGAGTTTAATTTGCTAGTATAAGTGACTAGCATGAAGACCTACTTCAAGGTGAGTTTCTAGAACCCCTCTTTACTGATTTTCAATAAAGTAAGATATTTCAAATAAACAAACTGAAGACACAGATGAACGAAGGTAGATGATCTAACCCATGTAATGTAAGATATTTCAAATAAAAAAACTGAATAATCTGAAAATCGTGACAATCACTGCCAGATCAAAATTATTTGGTGGTTCAGACGAATATTTCAATCGGATATAAATCAGAATAAAAAACGTAGTATGTTTTGTGTCTGTTTCAAGAACCAAAGAAAAGAACAGATGACCAAATTGTTTTCGAAATATACATTTAAATGGAATGGTTGAAAACTATCGATGCAGTTTTCATATCCAAATACACATTTTATCCCTCAAATTTCACATGTAAAATTTTATGAAAATCAAATTTCGTGCATTTTTTATAAAACTATTTTTGAAATTCAAAACTGCTCGACTGAGGGATTCTGCCCTTGGACCCTGCCAGGGGCTACAGCCCCTTGGACCCCACTCCTAGGGGCGCTACCCCCGCACCCCCGCTAAGGAGGCGTTGCCCCTTGGATCCCCTATTACTTAGGGGCTTCGCCCCTAAAAATGTTTTCAATTTATAAGATCACTATAAACTCAAACTAGTGTGCATTTCGCATGTAACACCCCGAATTTTTATTTAAAGAAAAGGAAAAGAAAATTAAATAGAAAGAATATATAATATGCACAAGTGGAGGGGGATAAAATGTACAAGTGGAGGGGGATAAAGTGTACAAGTGGAGGGGGATAAAGTGTATAAAGTACAAAAGTTTAATATTTTATATTATAAGTAGGTATGGTCACCCATATCAAAAGCAGAAGACTGCTTTTGCTTTCGGAGGAAGAAGAAGAAGAAACTCTCGGTTTTTAGAGAGAGAAAGGAAGAAGAAGCTGTAAAAGGTAAGCTTTCTTGATGTTTGTTGGTTTAAACCGAATTCACAACCTCTTGACCGAGATTCTTGATGATTTAGAGTTGTTTTCAAGAACTTGGAGTTTAATTTGCTAGTATAAGTGACTAGCACGAAGACTTGCTTCAAGGTGAGTTTCTAGAACCCCTCTTTACTGATTTTCAATAAAGTAAGATATTTCAAATAAACAAACTGAAGACACAGATGAACGAAGGTAGATGATCTAACCCATGTAATGTAAGATATTTCAAATAAACAAACTGAATAATCTGAAAATCATGACAATCACTGCCAGATCAAAATTATTTGGTGGTTCAGACGAATATTTCAATCGGATATAAATCAGAATGAAAAACGTAGTATGTGTTTTGGGTGTGTTTCGAGAACCAAAGAAAAGAACAGATGACCAAATTTTTTTCGAAATATACATTTACATGGAATGGTTGAAAACTATCGATGCAGTTTTCATATCCAAATAATACACATTTTATCCCTCAAATTTCACATGTAAAAGTTTATAAAAATCAAATTTCGTGCATTTTTTATAAAACTATTTTTGAAATTCAAAACTGCTCGACTGAGGGATTCTGCCCTTGGACCCTGCCAGGGGCTACAGCCCCTTGGACCCCACTCCTAGGGGCGCTACCCCCGCACCCCCGCTAAGGAGGCGTTGCCCCTTGGATCCCCTATTACTTAGGGGCTACGCCCCTAAAAATGTTTTCAATTTATAAGATCACTATAAACTCAAACTAGTGTGCATTTCGCATGTAACACCCCGAATTTTTATTTAATGAAAAGGAAAAGAAAAGTAAATAGAAAGAATATATAATATGCACAAGTGGAGGGGGATAAAATGTACAAGTGGAGGGGGATAAAGTGTACAAGTGGAGGGGGATAAAGTGTATAATGTACAAAAGTTTAATATTTTATATTATAAGTGGGTATGGTCGCCCATATCAAAAGCAGAAGACTGCTTTTGCTTTCGGAGGAAGAAGAAGATGAAACACTCGGTTTTTAGAGAGAGAAAGGAAGAATAAGCTGTAAAAGGTAAGCTTTCTTGATGTTTGTTGGTTTAAACCGAATTCACACCTCTTGACCGAGATTCTTGATGATTTAGAGTTGTTTTCAAGAACTTGGAGTTTAATTTGCTAGTATAAGTGACTAGCACGAAGACCTGCTTCAAGGTGAGTTTCTAGAACCCCTCTTTACTGATTCTCAATAAAGTAAGATATTTCAATTAAACAATCTGAAGACACAGATGAACGAAGGTAGATGATCTAACCCATGTAATGTAAGATATTTCAAATAAACAAACTGAATAATCTAAAAATCGTGACAATCACTGCCAGATCAAATATTTGGTGGTTCAGACGAATATTTCAATCGGATATAAATCAGAATAAAAAACGTAGTATGTGTTTTGTGTGTGTCGAGAACCAAAGAAAAGACAGATGACCAAATTTTTTCGAAATATACATTTACATGGAATGGTTGAAAACTATCGATGCAGTTTTCATATCCAAATAATACACATTTTATCCCTCAAATTTCACATGTAAAATTTTATGAAAATCAAATTTCGTGCATTTTTTATAAAACTATTTTTGAAATTCAAAACTGCTCAACTGAGGGATTCTGCCCTTGGACCCTGCCAGGGGCTACAGCCCCTTGGACCCCACTCCTAGGGGCGCTACCCCCGCACCCCCGCTAAGGAGGCGTTGCCCCTTGGATCCCCTATTACTTAGGGGCTTCGCCCCTAAAAATGTTTTCAATTTATAAGATCACTAAAACTCAAACTAGTGTGCATTTTGCATGTAACACACCGAATTTTTATTTAAAGAAAAGGAAAAGAAAAGTAAATAGAAAGAATATATAATATGCACAAGTGGAGGGGGATAAAATGTACAAGTGGAGGGGGATAAAGTGTACAAGTGCAGGGGGATAAAGTGTATAAAGCACACAAGTTTCATATTTTATATTATAAGTGGGTATGGTCGCCCATATCAAAAGCAGAAGACTGCTTTTGCTTTCGGAGGAAGAAGAAGAAACTCTCGGTTTTTAGAGAGAGAAAGGAAGAAGAAGCTGTAAAAGGTAAGCTTTCTTGATGTTTGTTGGTTTAAACCGAATTCACAACCTCTTGACCGAGATTCTTGATGATTTAGAGTTGTTTTCAAGAACTTGGAGTTTAATTTGCTAGTATAAGTGACTAGCATGAAGACCTGCTTCAAGGTGAGTTTCTAGAACCCCTCTTTACTGATTTTCAATAAAGTAAGATATTTCAAATAAAACAAACAACTGAAGACACAGATGAACGAAGGTAGATGATCTAACCCATGTAATGTAAGATATTTCAAATAAAAAAACTGAATAATCTGAAAATCGTGACAATCACTGCCAGATCAAAATTATTTGGTGGTTCAGACGAATATTTCAATCGGATATAAATCAGAATAAAAGACGTAGTATGTGTTTTGTGTCTGTTTCAAGAACCAAAGAAAAGAACAGATGACCAAATTGTTTTCGAAATATACATTTACATGGAATGGTTGAAAACTATCGATGCAGTTTTCATATCCAAATAATACACATTTTATCCCTCAAATTTCACATGTAAAATTTTATGAAAATCAAATTTCGTGCATTTTTTATAAAACTATTTTTGAAATTCAAAACTGCTCGACTGAGGGATTCTGCCCTTGGACCCTGCCAGGGGCTACAGCCCCTTGGACCCCACTCCTAGGGGCGCTACCCCCGCACCCCTGCTAAGGAGGCGTTGCCCCTTGGATCCCCTATTACTTAGGGGCTTCGCCCCTAAAAATGTTTTCAATTTATAAGATCACTATAAACTCAAACTAGTGTGCATTTCGCATGTAACATCCCGAATTTTTATAAAGAAAAGGAAAAGAAAAGTAAATAGAAAGAATAGATAATATGCACAAGTGGAGGGGGATAAAATGTACAAGTGGAGGGGGATAAAGTGTACAAATTGAGGGGGATAAAGTGTGTAAAGTACAAAAGTTTAATATTTTATATATAAGTGGGTATGGTCGCCCATATCAAAAGCAGAAGACTGCTTTTGCTTTCGGAGGAAGAAGAAGAAGAAACTCTTGGTTTTTAGAGAGAGAAAGGAAGAAGAAGCTGTAAAAGGTAAGCTTTCTTGATGTTTGTTGGTTTAAACCGAATTCACAACCTCTTGACCGAGATTCTTGATGATTTAGAGTTGTTTTCAAGAACTGGAGTTTAATTTGCTAGTATAAGTGACTAGCACGAAGACCTGCTTCAAGGTGAGTTTCTAGAACCCCTCTTTACTGATTCTCAATAAAGTAAGATATTTCAATTAAACAATCTGAAGACACAGATGAACGAAGGTAGATGATCTAACCCATGTAATGTAAGATATTTCAAATAAACAAACTGAATAATCTAAAAATCGTGACAATCACTGCCAGATCAAAATTATTTGGTGGTTCAGACGAATATTTCAATCGGATATAAATCAGAATAAAAAACGTAGTATGTGTTTTGTGTGTGTCGAGAACCAAAGAAAAGAACAGATGACCAAATTTTTTTCGAAATATACATTTACATGGAATGGTTGAAAACTATCGATGCAGTTTTCATATCCAAATAATACACATTTTATCCCTCAAATTTCACATGTAAAATTTTATGAAAATCAAATTTCGTGCATTTTTTATAAAACTATTTTTGAAATTCAAAACTGCTCAACTGAGGGATTCTGCCCTTGGACCCTGCCAGGGGCTACAGCCCCTTGGACCCCACTCCTAGGGGCGCTACCCCCGCACCCCCGCTAAGGAGGCGTTGCCCCTTGGATCCCCTATTACTTAGGGGCTTCGCCCCTAAAAATGTTTTCAATTTATAAGATCACTATAAACTCAAACTAGTGTGCATTTTGCATGTAACACACCGAATTTTTATTTAAAGAAAAGGAAAAGAAAAGTAAATAGAAAGAATATATAATATGCACAAGTGGAGGGGGATAAAATGTACAAGTGGAGGGGGATAAAGTGTACAAGTGCAGGGGGATAAGTGTATAAAGCACACAAGTTTCATATTTTATATTATAAGTGGGTATGGTCGCCCATATCAAAAGCAGAAGACTGCTTTTGCTTTCGGAGGAAGAAGAAGAAGAAACTCTCGGTTTTTAGAGAGAGAAAGGAAGAAGAAGCTGTAAAAGGTAAGCTTTCTTGATGTTTGTTGGTTTAACCGAATTCACAACCTCTTGACCGAGATTCTTGATGATTTAGAGTTGTTTTCAAGAACTTGGAGTTTAATTTGCTAGTATAAGTGACTAGCATGAAGACCTGCTTCAAGGTGAGTTTCTAGAACCCCTCTTTACTGATTTTCAATAAAGTAAGATATTTCAAATAAACAAACTGAAGACACAGATGAACGAAGGTAGATGATCTAACCCATGTAATGTAAGATATTTCAAATAAAAAAACTAAATAATCTGAAAATCGTGACAATCACTGCCAGATCAAAATTATTTGGTGGTTCAGACGAATATTTCAATCGGATATAAATCAGAATAAAAGACGTAGTATGTGTTTTGTGTCTGTTTCAAGAACCAAAGAAAAGAACAGATGACCAAATTGTTTTCGAAATATACATTTACATGGAATGGTTGAAAACTATCGATGCAGTTTTCATATCCAAATAATACACATTTTATCCCTCAAATTTCACATGTAAAATTTTATGAAAATCAAATTTCATGCATTTTTTATAAAATATTTTTGAAATTCAAAACTGCTCGACTGAGGGATTCTGCCCTTGGACCCTGCCAGGGGCTACAGCCCCTTGGACCCCACTCCTAGGGGCGCTACCCCCGCACCCCTGCTAAGGAGGCGTTGCCCCTTGGATCCCCTATTACTTAGGGGCTTCGCCCCTAAAAATGTTTTCAATTTATAAGATCACTATAAACTCAAACTAGTGTGCATTTCGCATGTAACATCCCGAATTTTTATTTAAAGAAAAGGAAAAGAAAAGTAAATAGAAAGAATAGATAATATGCACAAGTGGAGGGGGATAAAATGTACAAGTGGAGGGGGATAAAGTGTACAAATTGAGGGGGATAAAGTGTGTAAAGTACAAAAGTTAATATTTTATATTATAAGTGGGTATGGTCGCCCATATCAAAAGCAGAAGACTGCTTTTGCTTTCGGAGGAAGAAGAAGAAGAAACTCTTGGTTTTTAGAGAGAGAAAGGAAGAAGAAGCTGTAAAAGGTAAGCTTTCTTGATGTTTGTTGGTTTAAACCGAATTCACAACCTCTTGACCGAGATTCTTGATGATTTAGAGTTTTTTCAAGAACTTGGAGTTAATTTGCTAGTATAAGTGACTAGCACGAAGACCTGCTTCAAGGTGAGTTTCTAGAACCCCTCTTTACTGATTTTCAATACTCTTGAGGCTATTATGCATACTAAGTAAACAATTTGAAAGTAACTGTGAGTTTCGGCCTATTGTTCGATGATTTTCTGTATGTATGCATGTTTTAGAGTATGATTATGGGCTAGTGTAGATGATTAGCATGTTTAGGTTCCCCCGGTATGTTAGATCTATGCTTGGGTAGTGTTAGAATGATAATCGGGTGATGTTAGTAGCATGAGAAATATTTTAGAATGTTCTGATGCGCCTAAACAGTGGCCCATGCGCCCAGCTTGTTGGCCATGTGTCTAAGTATTGGCCATGCGCCCGAGAGTGGGCCATGCGCCTAAATAGTACCCATGCTCCCAAGTGTCAAAACGGCTAAGTGTTGATGCGCCTGAACAGGTGCCATGCGCCTGCATAGTGGCAAAGCGCCTGAATAGGGTAGAAATGCCCAAATAGTGTCCATGCGCCCAGACTGTTTTACACTTAGAATTTTTATGCTCATGCGCCTAAAATGTCCCATGCGCCCAATTTGGACTTAGGATTTTCTAAATGGTTTTAAGGGGTTAAATAAGGAGATAGGCCTTATTATGATGTGTATATGTGTGAGTGATGTGTTATCTTTCTTCGTCAAAGCGTTTTCAAAACGTACGTATTATGTTTTATAATACATTACGTATGACTACGTGGTGTGATGTATGAACGAATAAATTAACGAACGTAAAGTATTATGTAACGAAGTAAAAGATAACGATAGAGTACGAGATGAACACATGAGATGACAAATGGTGAACATGAAAGTGACGGATGATAAGATCCGTGTCGTGTACCCGGTACTATGTCAGTCTTAGGACATGAGTCGGGGGTTGTTTATCAGGCCCCAACACAGTATCAGTCTTCGGACATGAGTCGGTGGTTTGTTTATTAGGCCTCGGCACAGTATCAGTCTCCGGACATGAGGCGGGGGTAATGAGATCTTTGTCGCGTGTCCGGTGTTATGTCAGTCTCCGGACATGAGTCGGGGGTTTGTTATCAGGCCCCGGCACAGCATCAGATTTCAAGCATGAGTCGGGGATATTGCATGAGACAAGATTCGAGTAATGAAGAGTAATGAGTGAAGAAATGAATGAATGAAGGAATGATGATGAAGATAATAATAATAATTATTATCAGTATGAATGTATGATGTATGACAATTGGCGAAATGAATAAAGAACATAGATTGAGTGTACGTATGTTGTGTGACCACGAATGAATGTAAAGATAGTTTTTAAAGGAAATGAAGTATTCTATTATAAAAACTAGAACTCACTCAGCGTAGCTGACTTTTGTATGCATGATAGTTGGCAGGTATTTTGTTGATGCTGAGGAGCTGCAGGCATGGATGCATAAGCTACTGGGAGCGTTTTGAGGCTGGCATCCGTATTTTGACATGCCATTGTATTTTGAGATGAAAATGAATGTTGTAAATGAATGTAATGCCATGTTTTTAGTTATTAATGAAAATTTTAAATTTCGCTGCAAAATTAAATGTACGTTTTAAAATATTTTATGTGCGATGAATGACCAGCTGTAAGCGTCCCAGGAACGGGGCCTTACACCGCACCTCCTAACTTGTCTGATGGATATTATGATCAAATAGGTCATTATTTAATCTAATTACACTAAATATATTTAACATTCCTCCCCTAATTTAGTGTAATCCTTGATTAACTAAAACAAACTCGCACAAATAACAAAATTATGCATAAATGAAATATCATGACGATTGGACTTCATCTTAGTATATTACAGATCTCAAATATTCGAATATAAGAGTGTCGTTACAGATTGAACCCTTTCTATTTATTGAGAATACATCAAGATAATATATATATATATATATATATATATATATATATAAGTTTACATACTTATATATTCTTACTTGACACTATATTTTACTAGCATGTGTCCTTATCCTTCATAAGCATATCAAAACCAAATCCAAGCTTTTGAAGCAACTAAACTTTATGCTCATATAGGTAGCTCTTTTTCTCTTGCAACCACATATGCAATTTTTCAAAAAAACCATTAAGAAGTTAGACTTTAACCTCGTCAACTTGCATGTCTGAACATATACATTGGAATGTTGCTACTAATATTGTGACATCTGGTAATTTTCTGTTACCAAACTCCGTTATTTCCTCTAGGTCTTGCAAACATGTGTCGTGAGCACACACTAGTTGTCGTTGAACGTCGGTGCCTTAATAACAATTATCTATGATAAACAAATAAAAATCTAATTAATAATGTTGATTATTAGGTTGGATTATGTGATTCATGGATTTTAAATATTATTTGTGATTTTTACTATGTAACGTGCCAACATGTGATTTTTACTATGTAACATGCCAACATGTGATATTGATTCATGTATTTCGTTACTAATTGGAATAAATGATTATTATTTTTGATTAATAGTATATGTGTTTTGTAGTTAAAAGTTATTAAAAAGTGTTTAAAATATTAGTTTTTATAAAATTTAAACAAGGAGGGTTGTTTTGTAATTACCCTAAAACTAAATATTACGAAAATTAAGCAAACCCTAGCCCCCTTACACCCCAAATTCGGCCGAACCCCTTTCCCCATCCCCTACCTTTTGAATTTGAACAAGAACAAGCACCAATCATCGATTTTGATTAGTTTCAAGAGTTAGCAAGTTCAATTCTTGATTTCTACGTGACTAATGGTTAGATTTTGATTAGTTTTTCATGGTTTTTGATTTTAATGAACCCTAGTTCGAAAATCATATCAGAAAGTTTAAATTGATGATTCTTTGATTATAATATGTCATTACTTATATTGTATGAGTGTTGGGTTATGATGATTATGCAAAGAATCCATGGTTTGATCATATAGTTCATATGTTGCCTAAAGTAAAAACTTTTTCTTTATGAAATTCATGTTTTGATCATTGCAATATGTTAGATGGATTGTTATCATTAATATGAACTAGATCATGGATGTTATTGAAGAATTTGGGATTGAAGTTAATGAAAATAAGTATATGTGTTTTGTATGTGTGTTTTGTAGTTAAAAGTTATTTAAAAAGTGTTTAAAATATTAGTTTTTATAAAATTTAAACAAGGAGGGTTATTTTGTAATTACCCTAAAACTAAATATTACCAAAATTAAGCAAACCCTAGCCCCCTTACACCCCAAATTCGGCCGAACCCCTTTCCCCATCCCCTACCTTTTGAATTTGAACAAGAACAGCACCAATCATCGATTTTGATTAGTTTCAAGAGTTAGCAAGTTCAATTCTTGATTTCTACGTGACTAATGGTTAGATTTTGATTAGTTTTTCATGGTTTTTGATTTTAATGAACCCTAGTTCGAAAATCATATCAGAAAGTTTAAATTATTGATTCTTTGATTATGATATGTCATTACTTATATTGTATGAGTGTTGGGTTATGATGATTATGCAAAGAATCCATGATTTGATCATATAGTTCATACGTTGCCTAAAGTAAAAACTTTTTCTTTCTGAAATTCATGTTTTGATTATTACAATATGTTAGATGGATTGTTATGATTGATATGAACTAGATCATGGATGTTATTGATGAATTTGGGATTGAAGTTAATGAAAATAAGGATTTTGGATATTACTTTCCCCAGATGGAAACTTTATTTATATGAAACATGTGATTTTATGATTTTATCATGATTAGGATATTAGGATCATGCTAGAATGATCGTGGATGATGTCTAATGTGTTAGATTATGATAATCGGGTTAGTTGGTTGGTTGATGAATCTATAGAAAAATCTAGGTGTTCTTTGAAAATATGCAAGTATGGCACTATGTACAAGTTTATGAGTTGTGATGTAATGTAGTAATTGTGAACATGTTTAGTATAATAAATTGGTTTGCGTGCAATGTATGATAACCTAAGTCAGCTGATCATGACCTCTGATGTGATGAAGCAAGTCAAAGAGTTTCAAGATAAGGCACTGAAAGAAGATCATCTTAACTCTAAAAGAATGAGAGGCATGGTCGCAAAATTAGGTGTGAACACGCTTGGCGTTAGAACTCGATTCGGGAGAACGTGGGTTCATCGTTTTGGGGATCTAAGGGTGAAGATTTTAGATGAAGCTCATAAGACTCGATACTCCATTCATCCAGGTGCCATGAAAATGTATCAAGATATGAAGAAAGATTATTGGTGGCCGGGTATGAAGCGCGATGTGGTGGGGTATGTGAGTAACTGCCTTACTTGTTTGCAAGTGAAGGCCGAGCATCAAAAGCCATATGGGAAGATCCAACCTTTGGATATACCGGAATGGAAGTGGGAGCACATCACCATGGATTTCATTACGAAGCTGCCACGTACTCCGAAAGGGTACGATGCCATATGGGTGATCGTGGACTGTCTGACGAAGAGTGCTCACTTCCTACCGATTTGCGAGACATATCCATCCGAGAGGTTGGCTGATCTGTTCATCAAGGAGGTTGTAACTCATCATGATGTGCCGGTGTCTATTGTGTCCGATCGTGACACCCGGTTTACATCTAAATTCTGGAAGAAATTCCACGATGCCATGGGAACGAGGTTACATATTAGCACGGCTTATCATCCCCAAACGTATGGTTAGTCAGAAAGGACCATTCAGACATTGGAAAACATGCTTCGGGCATGTGTGATCGATTTTGGTGGAAGTTGGGATGACCACCTACTGTTAGCCGAATTCTCCCACAACAACAGCTATCATGCCAGCATTGGTATGCCACCATACGAGATGCTATACGGTAGGAGATGTAGAACACCCGTTTGTTGGGGTGATGTTGGGCAGAAGGAGTTAGGGAGCGTCGAGGTAATCGAGGCTACAACTGAGAAGCTTGAGAAGATCAAGGCCTTCATGAAGGTAGCTAAAAATAGACAGAAGTCGTATGCCAATAAACGACGTAGACCGATTGAGTTCCAGGTGGGTGACCGGGCTATGTTGAAGGTCTCACCTTGGAAGGGTATCATTTGTTTCCGAAAGCGGGGCAAGTTGAGCCCGAGATACATAGGCCCTTACCAAATCGTTGCTCGAGTAGGAGAGGTGGTCTATAGACTGGAGTTACCAGAAGAGTTAAGTGGAATTCACCCGACATTCCATGTATCTCATCTGAGAAAGTGCTTAGCTGATGAAGACATGATTGTTCCATTAGAGGATATCGAAGTAGACGAACGGCTCAATTACGTGGAGCAACCGGTGGCAATCATAGATTGAAAGGAAAAGAGGTTGAGGAATAAAGTGGTTCCCCTTGTACGTATCCAGTAGAAGCGCATGAAGGGATCCGAATCTATGTGGGAGATTGAAGAAGAGATGAGATGGCATTACCCACTATTCTTCGAGGAATAACAGGTTTCGGGGACGAAACCTATTTAAGGGGGATGGACTTGTAACACTCGGTGATTTTAAAGTCAAGAAAAGAATGAATAAAGTGAAAGAAAAGAAGGAAAAGAAATAAAACCCAAGTCTAGGGGGTAAAAAGTGTCTAGAAGGACAAAATGTTTGAAAAGTGGGTGTAAAAAGTAGCATGGCCGCCCATGCCATGCCACTTTTAACTTTTGAGTTCGGATCTTAGAGAGAGAAAGAACAGAGCTCGGGTTTGAAGAAGAACAAGAAGAAAGAATTCGAATTCAAGGTAAGAATTCATGCTTTTATGGTGTTCTTAACTGATCATATCTTCAGGTTTATGCTTATGTGTGTTTGTATGTGTTCGGGTATGTTTTAGTGGGTTTCTAGGAGGTTTACTTCAATTTGCAAACAAGTTTGGAAGAAGCCATACTCAGGAGCTGCAAAGGTGAGTTCTAGGACCCCTCTTTTATTGGTTTTTAACTGATTTCGGGGCTCGGAATGCATGAACGTATGTTTTTATTAAACTGGGTTTCGGACCCGTACGCTTGAATGTGTGTATGATAATGTTATGATGTGATGTGTGACTATGTTCATGCTTGATGTTGTATGACTGTGTTTCTAAGGCTTAGAGGATAAGATTTAAGCTTAGAACATGATGAATGGTGCATGGAAATCAAATATGATGTTTTAGGCTCGCATGTTAAGTTTTTTTAAATCTGCCTAAGTGTTTGGAAGTAAATGCGGATGGAAAGAGTTAATGCGGATGAACATTAACCATTGAGTAAGCCAATGCAGATGAAGTCAAATGCGGATGAAGTCAATGCGGATGAACATTGACTAAGTGCATGAAATGCGGATGAGCATTTGACTAAGGCTGGGAAATGCGGATGAGGTATGTCAATACGGATGAACATTGACTAAGTACATGAAATGCGGATGAGCATTTGACTAAGGGTGGGAAATGCAGATGAGGTATGTCAATGCGGATGAGCATTTGACTAAGGCTGAGAAATGCGGATGAAGTATGTCAATACGGATGAGCATTTGACTAAGTACATGAAATGCGGATGAGTAAGTCAAATGCGGATGACAAATGCGGATGAAGCAATACAAATGCGGATGAAGCAATACAAATGCGGATGAAGCAATACAAATGCGGATGAACAAGAGGGTCAATGCGGATGAACACTTAGAATAATTCTGAATTTTTGGTGGAAAAGGAGTAATGTAGGCTTTAACCTAGGAGATTCCCGGGGTTTATGTAAGTTGACTTTTGGGGTCATAGATGGTATGATGGGCATGTAATGATATGTGATTGATGCTTAAGCATGATGATGATGATGTTGCATGGTTATACATGATGTATATTATGTATGTATGATGCCCTGCATGATGATGTATGAATGATATGTTATGATCCTTATGATGATGTATGTTTATCTTTCCTATGACTTTACGTGTTATGATAATGAATGAACGAAGTATTATGTAACGTAAAGTGAAAGATAATGAAAGAGGAACATGATGATGAATGCATGCATTAATGAATGAATGAATGAATGTAAGAAGGCTTGCAAACAAATGTATGGAGGTGCACACCCATTGTAGGTGTTAGCTCAACGGTGTGCGAGTTAGCTACCCCAAAGGATGCACATTGGGGTCTTTCTTTGTGATTGACCATATGGATGAACCATTGTTGCGTGCCTTAGGTACTGTGACCACTTGGTGCTGGGCACCACCGATGAAGGTCTTTTATAGGCTTAGGTCCAGTATCATGAGCATGAAGGGCATAGCATATGACAATGGTATACCTGAACTTTACCTTAGGTATTGTGACCACTTGGTGCTGGGCACCACCGATGAAGGTCTTTTATAGTCTTAGGCACAGTATCACGAGCATGAAGGGTAAAGTTCATGGTGATGATGAAAGTAATGAATGAAATGATGAATGAATGAAAGTATGAACGAAATAATGACGAAGATAATAATAATATTAGCTATATGTACGTACGATGTATGATCACAAACGAATGTAAAGTATAATATGATTTTAAGAGAAAGAATGGTTTTACGAATGAAAAGTATGTTTTATTATAAAACTAGAACTCACTCAGCAACACTACCTTTTATGTGTTTCCAGTTGGCAGGTAATGTTGCTGAGGATGACACGAGGCAGTTGCTCAGCTCTTTTGGATGGCATCCATTTATAAAAAGCTTTTGTGATGTAATACAACAATGTAATTTTGTAATCGACAAACGATGCATTATTTTGCAAAAGTTTTTATGATAAAAATGAAATGCCATTTTTGAATGTTTCTGCTGTGAATGTTTATTTAAAATAACTACACATGTATGTTTATGTGCAATGGTTGACCAGCTGTAAGCGTTCCGGAAACGGGGCCTTACACAATGCACACACGAACCTTATATCATATTCTAAGGCATTATGTGCCTAAATCAAATGGTTCTCCAAATAAGCTTTGAATTGTTATTTGTGGTTTTCAAGTCTCGTCAAAGTCTATGTCCTATAACTTGAAACATGTAATGCTGGAAGAGTGGGATGCCTGTATCTCGAGGTGTTCTGTCTAGGCAAGGTATTCATATAAATCCAAATCAACCAATGAATCCGTTTCCTTACCTAGGAACCCTTGGTGTGAGTGTCCGCTTATAGGTACACATGTATTCATTAAGGTTGTACTTGACCTAATACTTTGATAAGTCAGCGTAATTTCTTGGTTTGTAAACCGAATGTTACAATCGAAACATCTTGTTATTTTGAATTGCTTCATCATTGATTTTGTCCCCCTGAAACTTAAAACTCATTATCCATTTTTCTTAATGACCCTTAAAAAAATCTTCCTAAACACCTTCCCCTCAAAACCACACTTATCCTGAAAACCTATTACAATGATGCTCTCATTCTAAATTGAATCCTTAATCATAACAAACACGATTCTCGTATCAACTTTAAGCTAATAAAACTTTAAAGCCTCAAGGACATAAGTAAACAAGAATTGATCATCTAGAAACCCCGTTAAAGATATTTGCTTGAGAAACTCTTATGAATTCCATATCCCATTCAAGAGCATCTTGAACTTATTTCTCATGTTCGTTAAGCCAAGTCCCGTTTCGATCTAATGTTTGGTGTTTCACTCGTGAAAAAACTTTCCTAACCATCTTGAACCGTTTAAAATACATACATTTATCAACTAAAAATTCTAAATTAATGACTTTACACACTTTGTCAAGAAGCACATGAAACCATGAATTAAGAAATTTAACAACTGAGTCCCGTATCGATATAATGTTTGGTGTTTCACTCGTGACAAAACTTTCCTAACCGTCTTGAACCTTTTAACATACATACTTTTATCAACTAAAAATTCTAAATTAATGACTTTACACACTTTGTCAAGAAGCACATGAAACCATGAATTAAGAAATTTAACAACTTAAGCATAGCAAAACATCACAATTAAACTTGTTGAATTTAAATGCCTCTAAGAGTTCACTTGCGAACACGAAATAAAATTCAAGTCTCCTTATATCCTTGAAATTAGTCCCCTCGTGATTAAATTTCGGGTAAAATCTCTTAAAGTAGGAGAGACTGTAACATCTGCCTAATTTCAAATTTATAAACCCGAAGTCATTTTGAAACTTTCTTAAAAGGGAAAATTCATTATTAAAGTAGGTTATTCATTTAGAAGACCAAACACTACAAATATTTTATTTAATAAATATTATGAATTGGGCTATTAAAATTTTAAGTAGTTTTTTTAATCAATTTATAATAATAATGATACTTCATAAAATTTATTATTTTATAAATTTCAAATGTGAATAATAAGTTTTAACCATTAAAACATCTAATTAAATTACAAGATGTTATTAATAGACTCATTTAAAATTATAAAGTTTTATAAGATATTTGTTATTAAATAGTCAAATGAGGACTTTAATAGTCAAGGGGCTAAAAATGTAACTGAAGAAACTTTGTTTTAAAAGTTTTTGACATAAAACAATGAGTCCTTAAAACATCAGGGACCAAGGTGTAAAATTGGTTTTACCCAAACCGCCCCTCACCATCCCGTCGATTTCCCATCTCCGGCCAACCTCTACCCATCGCTCCGGCGATCATCAAAACCACCAAAACGCCCGATTAACTTGCAATTAAACCGTTTCTTAACCTTCGAACTTAAGTTTCGAACTAATGAGTCATTTTAATGTGTATTATAGGATGGTTAATTCGTTTGAATTGAAAGCGAAACTCACATACCAAAGTTATAACTCGATCAAACTGAAACAACCAAAATTGAGATCATATAATTTTTGGAAAACATTGCATTATATCCCTTTACACCATTTGAACCTTCAATTCCATCTGAACACACACGCACCTTGTGTTCGATCACCATCATCTTCTTTGACCTGCAACTCATGCCAAGGCCCCGTTCTGAGATTTTTAACATGCAATTGATTGAGGTCTTTTACCTCCAATCATCCAAAGAAGCTTACTCTACAAGAAATTTGGTTTTTATCAACAAACTTATCCTGAATCAAACATCCTCTATCGCGACCTGGTTCTTCTTATCACCATCGGATCAGCCTCAATTCAGGTAATTAAACGCATACACAAGCTCGATTTTACATGTGTGATCAAAGCCCTAACCTTGATTCCATTAACTTGTATGATTCTGTGTTCAATTGGAAATTGTATTGAATTTAGGGTTCTTATGAATTGTGGATTATTTGAAAAGTTAATCTTATTAAATAATTTACATTTTAAAACAAGCGTTGGGCTTTGGCCCGCTGGTTGGTGGCAACTATGTTACATAGAAGGTCAGGGGTTCGAACCCTGCCTCTACCATGTTTTTATTTTAGTTGTTTTCTTATAGATTTTAAAATCAGAAAATTATTATTATAATAATAAATCTAAATAAAACTTATTTTGTTAACTAAAACATTTTAGAAATTATTAAGTTAATTTTTAAAGATTTTAAAACTTATAAATTTTAATTTAATTATTTTTTTAAGAATAAAAAGGTTATAAAAATCTTATTAAGTCATTTATATGTTATAGATATATTATAGTCCAAACTTGGATTATTTCAAAACACTTCAACCTACATATTACAAATACTTTAAATGTTTAATTATATAAATGATCATTTAAATAAATATTTAAATAATTAATTATCCATCTAATCATGTTATATCATATTTAGTTAATCTTCTCTAAACTTTTAATTAAACTCTTGAAACTTATAAAACAATATATTATACTTTATTCTTATTACAAAAATCCTTTATTATAATTTTTTATAATAAATCAATTAAAAGTTCAAAACTTTATAAAATAAATTTAAATAATTTGAAAGTCCTCTAAATAAGTATTCAATTAAGTACCTTTATCAAATTTTAAATAACTAATTTCTAAATTAATTTTTTCTTTTTACACATCATATTTAATCCTTGTTGGATCAAGAAGAAGGCTAATGCAACCAAAACTAGATCACTTAAGTTATTTTGGTGCTGCATGCAAAGGCTTCCATAGCTTGTCATGGAACTTCCGAACGTTGTAGAGTTCTTCCGAAGACAAAGGAAAAGTTCAACTTTCGAAGACAGAACTCTACTTCCGAAGACAAATGCATAATTCCGAAGACAAATGCATACTTCCGAAGTTCAAGGCTTAGAAGAATAAAGTAAAGACCAATTCCGAAGTATGATGAATAGAAGAAGTCTCCAAGTCTTGAAAGAAGCAGCCTCTTCCAAAGTATAAAGTGGCTTCGAAAGTACTTACTCTTCCGAAGCCATTTAACCTTCGGAAGACACTGCTATAACCAGTGGACACAAGTATGGTCTCTAACACTCCGCTGCAGACTTCTGATACAACATGGCTTCTTCCTAAAGAACCATGTTGTTGACCATATTTTATTCCACTGTTTAGCTTTTCATGATAGTACAGTTGCCATCTTTAGTTGGTGACAAAAGGTAAGTCAGGGACATGTCCTGACTACCAAATCTCAGATAAGACATTATCTAAGATACTTTAACTATAGTCTTGTAGTATAGGCTTTAGCTAAAGGATCCCAGCTGGTATCAAAGTATATCCGGTTGTAGATAGTATTATATATAGGTTCTCCTTGTAACTCATAGACATAATCATCTGCTTGTAAGAGTCTTTGTATCTTGAGTTGAGAATCAATATATAAAAGTATCTTGAAATTATCTTTCTGTGTTCTTAGTTACTTTTCATATTGTGGTCAACTCTTATTGATTCTTACCCGAGTGTGATTCTAGGTGAGATTGAGAGAAAACCTTGTGTTTAAGTGACAAACACCGATCCTGCAATTGGTATCAGAGCTTCTCAGGCTCTTGATTGCGTGATCTAACCATCCAAATCAACCTGTTTTCACTCCTCCCTACCACCCACTCCCTCAAATGGCCCTCAACAAATCTGAAGTAGAAATGGGGACGATGACCAAAGCACCAATCATCACCCCTGAAAACTTCAGGTCTTGGAGTAGAAGAATGGAAGGCTTCATTAGATACCAAGACAGCAAAATGTGGAACTCGACCGTACAAGCCAAAGGTGGTTTCACCTGGTGGAAACGGTGCCATGATAGAAAAGGCTGTCGAGGACTATTCTGATGAAGACAGAAAGAAGATGGACATCAATAGCAATGCTATGACTATTCTCATTACTGCAATACCGAACTCTATTATGGTGGGGTTCGAGCATTGCAAGACTGCCAAAGAATTGTTTGATGCACTTGCTCAGATGTATTCTTGCTCCAATGACTCAAAGAAGGACTCACTGAAGCAGTAGTTCGAGAACTTCACTCATATTGCTGGAGAGACCCTCAGCCAGCAGTACTTCAGGTACATGGATCTTATCTCTTCCCTTCAGTCTGTAAAGATCACTCCTGAACTTAGAGATCTCACCAGAAAGTTCATGAGTGCTCTTCCAAATGAGTGGACATTCTACTGTGTCTCTATCAAGAGAACATAAAACTTGAACACTCTTTCCATGACTAAGCTCTATGGCATCCTTGATGGATACCGTCTAGAGATGGAGAGTAAGAAGGGCCACCAAACAAGCAGATCTGTGAGTCTTCCTGCTAGCAACGCTTTAATGGTTGCTGAAGGCTCATTAACCCCTCAACCTCAGCACTTCCTGACTTATCAGCAGCCATCCTGCTCACCTGGTCCCTACATCACTTATCCTGAGACTCCAAGGTCTCAACAGGCTCAACACAATCCTTTCCAGGAAAGTTGTGCCTTTGTCTTAGGAGGTGGACACTCAGGAGATTTTCAGTACTACTTTGATGATCTTGAGTGCTTCAGCCCAGATGACGTAGAGTACTTGGACATTGTCCAGCAAATGGCTCTCTTAACTTACAAAGCAAAGAAGTTCTTTAAGAGAACTAGAAGGCATTTCCCTCAGAACCCAACTACCAGCAAGTTCGGGTTTGACAAGACCAGGGCAAAGTGCTAACTGTAACCAAATGGGTCATTTTGCAAGGGAATGCAAGGCTCCCAAGAACAATCCAGGAACCCCACAGGCCTCCACACATCCCTCAACCTCAAAGCCCACTGAGAAGTCAATTGAGACAGCCGCAATGGCTCAAGAAGTTGACTGGAGCTTCATGGTACAGGATGTGACTCCTGCTCAAGCTCTCATGGCCGGAACAGATGATGCCCAGGTATATGAACATCTCTGCACTCCAGCCTGTATAGCTAAAGTTAAACTCTATCAGGATTACAATATGGAAATCAGATCTGACATTAAGTCTTTAAATATTCTAAAATCTGATTTTAAAAGAGCTGAATCTGACTATCAAAAGAAAATTGATGAGTTGGAGAAAACTATATCTATTTTGAAACATGAACACACAAACTACAAGACTCAAATCAAGGATCTGATATCCAAATTGTTTGAGGCTCAAGCCTAGCTTGTCACTGCTAAGGCTCAGGCCAGGAAGCATGCTATCTCTGAGCAAAACTTCCAAGCTATTTTTGCATCATCCTCCCATTCCAAACTCTGTTATCAGAACAAAGAAGGGCTGGGAACCAATGAAATTGCTCCACCACATTCCTATGAGTCTATCAGACAGCCTAGATGTGGTACTGAAGAGCAAGAGGTTCCAACTGCTGACCCTTTCTTTCCAAAATTAGAGGATGAGGCACCAATAGTGGCCACCACAGGGAAGGAATAGGTAGATAAACCTATCGCCTCCTGTGATGATCAAATCCTAACCACCAAAGCCAGAAGAAGCAGAGCTAAAGCTGCTAGGAGAATTGCTAAGAAAGTGGCTGAATCCAAACTGAAAATTGACCCCAAACAAAAGGGTGTCTTTGTTTCAACTGGTTTCCAAGTGTTAGGTACTTCTGATTCAGAAAAGGAATGTAATACCAGCATTCCTGTCCTACCAAAGGATCAGAAGTTAAAGGCAAAATGTTAGGACCTGGTATTCGACTGAAATACCTAGAGATCACGTGTATACCGGATCAAATAGTGCGGAATCCTATTTGATTGGCGATCCAATCAGTGAGAACACACGAAGAATCAATCGAGGATTGAAACTAACGTTAGAAATCGATAAGGAATCGATCTAATGTGTTCTATGAACTTGGAGAACGATTTGGAAGGTTTCTGGACGGCTAGGGTTCGTATGGAATTGAACTTGAACGAATCTTCCCTGTTTTTCACGAATTGAGTTGTATTTATAGGTTGGCACTCTTCAATCGTGCGACTGAACCATTAGTTTGGTTCAGTCGTGCGATTGAACCATGCGGTTGGTTCATTCGTGCGACTGAGTGTTCAGTCGTGCGATTGAGCCATTCTTATGTTACAGTCGTACGACTGATCCAGTCTCCTGGTTCAGTCGTGCGACTGAGTCAATCGTATGAGGTTCTTCATGCTTATGGTTCATTCGCATGAGCCATTCGCATGAGAACTTCATTAAGTTAAGTTTGAATGTTTTAGTTAATTAATATAATATTATATGTAATCATTCAAGTAATCATAAACTCAATCAATTCATTTACGACTCATTAATGAACTATTAAATATTATAACCAACAGACTATCAATATCAGTTCATTAATCATACCAAACAAGATCTATTACATCACATATCACGATCTAGGGACATACATGTATCAACAAACTCCACCTTGGACCTAGATCTCTCTAATGTCTTATTTTCTTCATTACCTTCTCATATTTCTTGTACTTGTCCTCTTGTGTGACTCCCGCGTGAATATCAAACGCGAAGCAAAGTCGTATAACATTTTGGAACTGGAGGGCTTGTACAATGTCTTGTGTGTCATAGAACAGTGGCCACTTGTATAATGTATAGACATCATTAGCAGACAAGTTGGTTAGCCACATTGGGTCGAATACCCTGACAGTATCCATTTGATCCCCTTTGTTTAGAACTATGACAGCTTCAGCAGTTCTCCAATCATAGTACCACCATTTGAAATGTGGAGTGAAGTCCTGTGGCATTTCCCTGAGAGGGATTCTCGACATAGTGCGAGGAGGACTCCACTTCAACACAATTTTAGGTTTTCCAGTAATGGCATCCATCTCAGACCTTCTAATATACCTTGTAGGTTGTTGAGGTCTGAAGTTAATCCATCTGGTGTGGTACTCTTTCTTGAGGGCAGCCTCAAACCAGCCTGACATTTTTCTCGTGTCAGCATACAACAGCTTCAACTTGGCCAGCTGGTTGAGCTCAAATCCAGGTAGAGTCTTTAGATCATGTGGAAATCTAAAGTACTCTATGCCCTTTTCCCTCTTAACGGCATAAACGTTAAGATCATCAAAATATGCCCATGCTATAATCCTGCCTGACACCGTAAGTTTTCTTGACGCTGTAGAACTTGGTGTAGGCATCCTCTCTTTGGTGCGCATCACGTTGGGCTCTGACTTCCTTAAAACATTCAGCCCATTCAGCCTTTCGAATGTATACATCTTCGTTGAGGCTTGGGCTGTTCCTTCGTTCTTTCCTGCTTCCTGTTCCATCTTGGCCAGTACCTCAAACATATCACTGACTAGGGACTCACCCAGATTGGGGACCACATTACCCGCGTTGTCAGCGTATTGAGGGTACTCTTCAGCAGTAATATCTTCAACCTCAACTTCATCAACGTCGTGTAGTTCGTCGTCACTGGTTGAATCAACTGTTGGAGCATCCTTGACAATATCATCAGGATTGAGTCTGAACATTTCTGCCAGTTGCTCGTTAGATAGGTCGTGAATTATTTCACCTTCTTCAGGAGTATAACTCACTGACCTTCTGACAATCCCTTGCAGATCAAGAATCATAGTGAGTTGAGACTTGACCTGTTGAAGGGGAGCAATATCAAACTCATCTCTGTGGTACTTTGGATCTGTTTGATTTACACATTCACATTCAAATCATTAGTAATATATCAAACAAAATGCATTAAGTTAATATAAACATTCAGTACATCGTTTTCAATACAGAATACAAAAGTAATTAAATACATAAACATCACTATTTACTTTTATCCTGTATGCTAGTCTCTTCGTGTGAAGGTGCAGAAGTAGAAGCTGACTGATCCTATCGGTTCTTTGTTCTCTGCTCTTGACCGGGAGCTGAGACAGAGTCAGCTGCTTCTCCTTCTTCAGTCTCTTCATCAGCACGCCACTCTTCTGTTTTCTCTTCATCAGAATCACTGTCATCATCATCATCATCATCACTCTCTCTTTCTCCATCCTTTATCTTTAGAGGTTCCTCCTTTGATCCTTTTAACTTTAACAAAATGGACCTCTTTGCCTTTTCCAACTCTTCTATCTGCTTACCTGATGTGACGCTTTGTGCTCGGAGTTGGTCCAACTCAGTGTTCTGAGCAGCCAATTTCTGGGCCTGCTCCTTAATAGCTCGATCCTGCTCTGCGATTTTCTACGATTGTGCAGCAGTCAGGTCGGTGAGCTGGCGGATCTGAGAGGTCTTTTCCTCATCAGCCGCCAGCAGTCGTAACACCATTCTGTTTAAGGCTGCCAGCTGTTCCTCTACCCCGATTGGAGGTAGAGGAGATCTAGAGGTGTGTGAGGGGTAGGCTGAGGGCTCGGTTTGGTGGCTAGTGGTGGTGGTGGAGGTGGTGAATATCGGGTAAGGTCTGGATGATGGTGGTGGTGAGTGTGGGGTGAATGTAGTAGTGGTAGCAGGGGTCTGGCTTGTGGTGATCGGTATGGTGGTGGTTGTGGTTGCTGTGGGGAGAGGTATGGTGGTGGAAGGTGTGTCTGCAGAGGTGGTAGTGGTGGAAGGTATGGGGGATGTGGTGGTGATGAAGGTTACCTTACGTTTTTTCTTTTTCTGGCCATGGGGTTGAGCCATCCGCTTTCTCCTCGTTCCCCTCGAGGTGGATGCTCCCCCTTCAATCCCGCCTGAGGACTCCAGAGCATATGATGGATCAGTCTCTGTATCTCTGGATCCTCTCGGTTGTTCACCGACAACCCTCAACCCGTGTTCTGTAGGAACCACTTTCCTTCCCACAGTTCGGGTCAATGGCTCCTCATCAGATTCATCTTCATCTTCCTCGGTAAGCACAAAATCTTGATGGAATCCTGCTGACTCAGTTACCTCAGCAGGTGGGCCAGACACCGAGGGAACAGAGTCAGACACAGTGCCTCGGGATGGAACAGCCTCATCCTCAATGTCATCCTCCTCAGAGTCATCAGTAGGGAGGACAGTCGGCTCCACATCGGAGTCACTGTCCTCGTGACGCCATTGGCGTCTCCCCGGTGCCAGATAGCTTTCATCTTCTAAGTGGCCAATCATACTCTTCACTTGGGGCTTAATCTGCTTTCCCCTGTAAACTCTCATTCTGCCAGAGTAGTATCATCCATTATTTCCAGAGCCACTGCGTCATGACTCTCTTTGGCAACTGTGGCAGCTTCTCGTTGAAGATAGCTGTAAGAATCTGGGGTACATACAGAACCCCTCTTTTCCTTTATCTCCAAATTCTCCACCAAGTAGGAAAATCATGCTGGAAAAACTAAAGGGGTGGTTCAGAACCAGTGCCACGTAGGCATTTTGAATCTGGTCTGAGAGGTCGTCAAACCCACCCTTCCTCGAAGCTACACACTTTAGAATCACGTGAGCTAAGTACTTGTACTGGGGGCTCAGGTTGCTCTTGTTGAGCACACCTGAGTTGATATCCCCAGCGTACTTTAGCCTTAGGAAGCATCCTCTTACAGTCAAAGGATGTAGTTTTGTAGGATGATCAGCATCCTCCCCGAACTCTAGGACCCTCTGAATATCGGCGGCAGAGATCTCAATACCATGGCCCAGTATGGAGCTCCTGATACAGTAAGGCTCATGAGAGCGGTCCACCGAGGCATTTTACCAGAATGCCTGATGGAGTGATCTGTAAGGCGTGCAAGGAGTGGAGATCGCCTTATAGATCCGGGACCGTCTCAGGAATGCAATTATTTCGGTAAACTCAGCCCCGTTCCTGGTGGTGTGATCCAAGTGGGCACAGATGTTGTGCTTGGGATTTATGGTCCACTTTTCTGCCATTTATCTGTAACACACAAGACTAGAACTATAATACATAAGACATGAAAACTTCTGTTCTAAGTGTAAAGTTGAAAGTCATTTTGATTCATTGTGCGAATGAATCATGCGATGAAGTCAGTCACCTATTTAAGACATGCGACTGAGTTCAATCGGGTGTTTGAGACATGCGATTGAGTTCAATCGGCTGATTGAGCCATGCGATTGAGTTCAATCAGCTGATTGATGCATGCGATTGAGTTCAATCTGTCGACTGGACTCATTCGGGTGGTTCAGTCGGTCGAATGATCCAATCGCAAGGTTCAATCGTGCGATTGGAGTTCATTCGAACGTCCTCGCTCGCCCCACTGTTCGATCGCCTGTGGTCGAATCTTGACCAATCTAAGTCTTTTAACAGTGTGTACTGGTCCATTAGCCTCGTCTACTTGTCACTAATAACCTAGTCAACTCAATTTTAACATATTGCTTCATTTACATAGGCAATTAGGTCAATTCAATGTTTGGTTCTTGATTCAATCCAATGTAGATTTTGTAGTTCGGTGATGTACTGATTTTGATAGGTTCAAGGAGTAGTGTACCTGTAAAACGTCACTGGAATGAAGAATCTTAAGCGCAAAGTATATCAGAATCGGAGGCAATTTCGACAGGGTAACGGTAATGAGCGCGATTCGGGGTTTTTTGGGAGTGATGAGTGATATGCGATCGATTAAGACCTTTAAATACTAACCCTAGGTTCATTCGGCCGACTGGCCTCAGTCGCTCAGTTCAATCGGGCGACTGAGGTTCAGTCGTACGATTGGCCTAGTCAATCGCATTCAGTCGGCCGACTGAGTCTCAGTCGGTCGACTGACTCATTCGGTCTCCTTCATTCGCCCCTTTAGTTGACTGACTGAGCCTCAGTCGGTCTCCTGTTTCATTCTCCCCCTTCCATTCGGTCGAATGAAACAATTTCATGTCCATTCGGCCGATTGGAGGCCATTCGCATAGTTGGTCGATAACCATGATCCACTAGTGCGAATGGGTCACACTTTGTGAGTTTACAGTCATTTTTACATTTACTATTCAGACTCTTTTCACTTTTGATAATAACATTGTAAGCTCTTAACCAATTCAGTCACTTCAGACGTGACCATTTAAACTTTAAAACCATGTGGCCATCTCAGACATGACCTTTTCAGGTGAGTTAATTCCCTTCTGATTTCCTTGATGTAGTCCGACAGACACACAACTCAAAAATAAACATAGTAACTTAAACTAACTACACAACTAAAGTTTATGTTTGGACTTTTTGTGAGAGATAAAACCCTAAGATGAAAATCTAAGGTATTTGATTAGGAGTAGACAGCTTTAACTTAGATTGATCATATCTGGACCAAATCAATTTTGAAATCATACAGGAATATCAAATCATTTTGGGACTTGTTATTAAGCTCTTTGACGCTTAATTCTCGGTATTCATCCAGAGTCGTTAGCAACTTAAGGAAATCATACTGAAACTCTTAGATCTTCACATTGAGTTGAACTTTTGAGAAGGTAGCCACTAAGATTGTCAGTATATTTGTCCACTTAAATCCATACACAGACTTTTGACGCAGACTGGTGACTGATTTAGTTTAATTATTTCAGCTAACATTTGTGGATCCCACACTTATATGGTAATCAACATTCCTCAGAGGTTTTGAGCGGTCTACGGGTATTATACAAGAAGAGACTATTCTTAGAGCTTTCAAAGAGAAGCCTGTCCTCAGGTCAGTGCCATCGCACAGCAGAGAGGCGGCAAACAACAATGAATTCTAGAATATTAAGTTATGCTTATCCTCAGGTCAGTGCCATCGCACAGCAGAGAGGCACACAACCTATCTCCTTGTTAGAGCAGCTTACTTTTATTTTACACAAAATGCACCACAACATGAGCCATTAGCTTTATTGCATTTGTCTTTCATTTTTCTTGCTTTGCTCTAATTTTGGTCATCCGCACACTTTTGTGGCGTTTAAATGCTCATTGCCCCTTATTGGAATATAATTGATTGTGTTAACCAGTGATAAGATGGAAGTCCACAGTCAGTTGAACATCTTAGTTTGATCTTGAGATCACCAATCAGGTCTAATTGTCTATTGTGTTGAATCTACCAACATATCATTTGTGGTCTAGCAGCCTCTAAGTCTACTTTCTCTGTGTCACCTTAGGAGTTGCCAGTTTTCTATCATTTTCCCTTTTATATTGCTTAGACTACGCAGACTATACTTTGAACTTTTGCATCTTTTCAAACCTTAAATTTTAAATCCCTCTCGATTTGTTCCTGTGTACTATCATATTCCAAGGTATTGAATTAGTATCACAGACACAATCTACCTTATTTCAGCTAGTTACCCCTTCTCCCTTTTTTTTTTTTGATTTAATGTTAACTTGCTGACCTATTCTCCCCCTAAAATACTAAAATCATTTCGGATTTAATTATTTTTGGATTTTAATAAACAACAAGGTAACATGAAGTTAAATGTAACAGACAAGAAAAAACATAACATAAATAATAAACATTAATGAAACCTACCCCGGACTACACATTATGCTCATCAGGAATTACCTCACTTTTCTTTTTAACGCCGTTGACCTCTAGCAAGTATTGAAACGTGGTTTATCAAAGCTTTTGTATAGAGGTCAGCACGTTGAAAATCCGTATTAATTTTAACCACATCTATTAAGTTCTTTTCAAAACAGTCTCTTATGAGTGGTATTTAATACCGATGTGTTTGGTCTTAGGATGTTGAACCGGGTTTTTGGTTACTGCAATTGCAGCAGAGTTATCAACAAAAATAGGAGTAGACGAGAATTTCAAACCGTAATCCCGCATTTGCTGTTGAATTCAAATGATTTGGGAACAGCAACTTGCAGCAGCAACATATTCGGCTTCACAGGTTGACAATGCAACCGATGTCTGCTTCTTACACTGCCATGTAACTAATCTTCTCCCAAGAATTGACACCCTGCTGATGTAGACTTGTAGTTCATTTTGCAGCCTCCATAGTCCGAGTCACTATACGCTGTGAGCTCAAAATCGTCATCATGAGGATACCACAACCCCAGGGTGGGTGTACCCTTTAGATAGCGAAAGATCCTTTTGACCCCGATTAGATGATTGACCTTAGGTTTAGCCTGATATCTGGAACATAAACATGTAGCATACATGATATCAGGTCTTGAGGCAGTGAGATACATGAGGGATCCAATCATTCCTCGGTACATAGTGGCATCTACAAGATCTCCACTCTCATCAGGTGCTATATCATGATTCGTAGCAAGTGGAGTCCCAGCAGCATAAGCATTCTCCATGTCAAAGCGACTGAGAATGTCTCCTACATACTTGGTCTGATGTAGAAAGATCCCATTAGGTGTTTGATCCACCTGTAACCCGAGAAAGAACTTCATCTCCCCCATTGCACTCATCTCAAACTCTTTCTTCATCACTGCTTCAAACTCTTTGCATAACTCTTCGTTCTTTGACCCGAAGATTATCATCAACATAGATCTGTACAAGCAGTAGGTCACCATCCTTTTCTTTAATAAACAGTGTACAGTCAATGACTCCCCTGCGAAAGCCGTGTTTCACAAGATGAGTCGAGAGTTTCTCGTACCAAGCTCGAGGAGCTTGATGAAGCCCATATAAAGCTTTGTCGAGCTTGTAAACTCTATCCCGATGATAAGGTCTTCAAATCCCTCGGGTTGACTGACATAGACTGTTCCCTTATTTCACCAGGAAGGAATGCACTCTTCACATCTAATTGGTAGACTTTAATCTTCATGTACGAGGCATAGGCGAGGAAGATACGAATAGCTTCCATCCTTGCCACGGTGCAAACACTTCGTTATAATCATACCCCACTTGGCGAAAACCTTGAACCACCAGTCGAGCTTTGTTCCTTATGATGACTCCTTGGTCATCCTTCTTACATTTTAGTACCCATTTGGTGCCAATGACTTTAGCACCTTTAGGTCTATCTACCAGTGTCCATACACCTAACTTCTTAAACTGCAGAAGTTCTTCTGCATGGCACTCACCCACGCCTTATCATTAGTGCTTCACTGACATATTTTGGCTCAACCTGCGAGACAAAACAGCGATAAGCACCATCATGTATGTAACCCTTCTCCATAACTGAGGCGTAATCAGCTGAGTATAGCTGATTTCGGGTTTGTACTCCTGATCGGACATCTCCAATAACATTGTCAAGGGGATGATAGACGTTTAGTCGTGATCCTGGAGTAGTCGGCACAGTCACCTCCGAGCCAAGATTGTGAACATTTTGGTCTACATCGGAGGAGGTTGGAGTTTGAGGTTCCGAAGTCGAGGGTGCATCCCTTGTGGATGCTTGTGGACTTTCAGGAACTGGAACCTGTCCTCCTGACCATTCTGGTCATCTGCTTCAGTTCATTTTCAGAGGAGGAGTCACTTTCATTGACTACCCCTTCTGACTGAGTAGATGACTCTCTGTGTGCTGGATGGAGTGTTTAGTATATCATACATCATCCTAGTAGCTAACTCATCATCCGAGGGAGAGAGAGGGATGTTGAAGGATTTGAAGAATCCATCATAATCGAAGAAGTATGCAGGTCCTTTGCCTGTAGGTGGTGTGGTATATCTCTAAACATCGACATTACACCAACTTCACAAGACCCGTTGAGTTATTGTAAACTCTCTTGTTCGGTATGTTGTATCCTAGAAAAATTCCTTCAACTGCCTTCTCGCTGAATTTTCCTTCTTGTGTCTTCTTCAGAAGTGTACACGGTGCGCCAAAAGGTTCAAGATACTCCAATTCGGTTGCGTCTTTGAAGTAGCTCATAACTTGTCTTTCCGTGGCGCTTGACTATTAGGACTCGGTTCAGTGTATAGCACGCATTTGCCACTGCCTCGTTCCAGAATTGGATAGGCAGTTTCGAGTCTGCCAGCATAGTCCGGGCAGTCTCTATCAAGCTCCTTCTTTCTCTCAGCAACTCCATTCATCTGAGGTGTGTAGGCAGAGGTGAATTGATGCACAATTCCCTTTTCCTTGCAGTATGCCTCCATCCCTTAATTCTTGAATTCTGTCCCGTTGTCTGAGCGTATTTGTCGAACTTTGAGCTTGTAGAGTGATTCCAGTGTGGTGACTAATTCTTTGAATGTATCCAAAGTTTCTGATTTTGATTCAGAAACATTACCCAAGTGAACCTTGAGTAGTCATCAGTGACCACATAACAGTACGCGTCGCCTGCGATGCTCCTTGTACTAACTGGACCGAACAGATCCATGTGAAGAAGCTCAAGAGGAAGTTCTATTGAATGAATTTTCTTTCCTTATGAGACTTCTTGGTCTGTTTGCCCTTCTTGCAAGCTACACAAAAGTCAGGAAGTTGGAAGTTCTTGACATTCACTCCTCTAACTAAATCCTTCTGAATCAAATGATTCATCTTCCTTTGACTAATGTGTCCCATTCTCCGATGCCAGGAGATGGAATCCTTCTCAGTAGCTTTAGATAAGAAACACTGAACCTCATGATCCGTTGTGGCAGCTGTTGACAGATCCAAGACATAAGGTCTTTATATCTGAAGCAGTCATCAGAACTTGGTCTTCTGGGATCATATATTCTTTCTTCAGCACGTAAAACTTCTGATTATCGAAGACGACTTTAAAGCCTTTATCACAGATTTGGGACACAGAAAGTAAGTTGTTCTGAAGTTGTTGAACGTAGTTCACTTTATCAAACTTAACTTTCTGATTTCCCACTTCTCCCTGAGCTGTGATATAGCCTCCTTTGTTTCCTGCAAAGGAAACATGCCCTCCTTTATTTGTTGACGTTGGATAATAGGGCGCTATTTCCTGTCATGTGCCTGGATGCTCCGCTGTCTATAATCCACGTGTTAGTCTCAGCGCTATATCGAGCACCCTGCGCATACAAAGTGAAAGGATCAGTTTAGGTAGGAACCCAAGCTTTGACTGTCTTGGTTTCCCTGAGGCATCACACATCATAAACTCCACCCATTGACCCTTAGAAGGTGAGGGTAGCTCAGGTTCTTCTTGTTATCAGTATCAGACGCGAGGGTGGATTTTTCTTTCCATAAGCCAGATTTGTGCAGTGCCTGTTTATGAAACAGTCGTCTGGCTTACAGGTTGGACTTTAGGGTCACTAGCTCTTCTAGGTGAAGTTAGAGAACTCCGCTTAGAAGACCTAGGTCTAGAGTCCAGAAGATCAATCTTCTTCCTAGGTGTCTGATAGAAATGACAGTCGGAAGCAATGTGTCCACATTCTCCACAGTGTAGCATGACCTGCTATCAACTTTATGAGTAGACTTTCTTTGTGGAGAAGTGCGTGACACTCTAGTAACATCAATCACTTTAGTTTTTGACTCTTGAATGTTTGATGTTTTCTCTGGTATACCAAATTTTACTGATTTAACCTGTTTTCCTTTTGGTTAGCTGGTTTTTGACTTGAAGCTTGTGAAAAAGTAACATTTGAAGTCCTTTAGGTTCTGATTTGACTCTATTTGACCCTGACTGTAAATTAACTTTTTCAAATTCATTTTCCAGGTTAACACATGGCATTTACCTTTGCCTTTGACGTGGCCTCTTTGTTTTCTTACCAGATTCAGTAGATGAACATGAGGTGTCTGGATCAGTAACAAGAGGAGTGGTCACCACATGATCCTTGATGGATTATCATTACTGGTCTAGACTTGGTGTTCATCAAGGTCTCAGGTGGTGGTGGAACCACTTTGTAGCCTAATCCCTCCTCGTTATTCCTTTCTTTACTAAGTGTGACTATGTGTGAAGAACTAGTCCAACTATGCAGTTTCTGTTTTAATGAATTAACTTCGACTCTAAAACTGCTCTTTGTTTCTTAGTGTCTTCTAGAGAGTTAAGATAGTACCTAATGTCGTTTGCTTGGTTAAAAGCCAGCTTCAGTTTCCCTAAGTTGTTTGGTCAACAGGTCTATCTTTTCTTTATAACACTGCTTTTGTTTTAGCACTCTATTTGCCTTAGTACACAGACGTAAATCTTTTACTAAGTTATCATTATGGTCTAATAACCTAGCAAATTTGTCATCTATGCTCTTTCTAACGTGTCACAATCAGAACAAGCATGGTTATTAAAAAGTCGGTCAGTGGTACTTACCTGAGTTGGACCAGAAGTATTAGCCATCAGTGCTGATCAGATGATCTAGTTCTGTCGACTCTGCTTTTCAGTCTCTGAGGTGGAGACTTCCTCATTGGCTTGTGGCTGACCTCGGCTGCAGTTGTTTCTTCACTATGTGACATTGCAATTTCAACTGCTATATCGCCTTTCACGCAGAATCATCGTCAATATCCTCGACACTGGCAATGTTAGATTCTCCGGGTGAGACAAACCTGAAACTCCAATCCTGTCCTTCATCATCATGAGCAGTTAGTGCTTTAGGGTCCTTTTGATGAAGTAGAATTAGAGGGTTGCTTGTCCTGGCGAGTAAATGATGAGAACGGGTTCCCATCCCCGTCTTCTTTGGCTTGACACATTCTCGTTTGAAGTGCCCCTCTCACCACAGTTAAAGCAGGTCACTTTACTCTTGTCGAAGCCAAAGGTGTGTCCTTAGTAGCAAACAAGTTCGTCAGTCTTTTTCAAAAACTTTTTCGCCCTTCGAACACACTTGCTAAGGCCCACATTATATCCATCCTTTCGGCTCCATCTCATCCACCTGCTCGTAGTCCTCATCTGCCAGATGGTAGTTTCCAATCTTCCCAGCAACGAGTCCATCATATGAATGAACCACTGATGCTAGGAGATCCATATGCTATCGTGCTAATTCCACGGTAAATTAACGAAGTTCTCGGTCTTCAGTTTAGAGCGTTAGCTTATGATCCAATATGAGGGGTACATGATGACCCAGCGTGTTGATCCAGAAGTAGATGCATGTGAGGAAGAGAGCTAGAAAAAGACAGTCGGAGAGGTGCTCCATGACTTTGTTGAGGTGTGGTTTTAAGCTGGATTTGTGTGTACGAGACTTCTGAGCTCTATACTTCATCCTTAGGCTTCTTCGAGCAACTTCAGAATGAAGTCATTTATATCCAGCTTTACAAGGGGATACCAATTCCTGTTCAGGTGTAGGAACGAAAAATGTAGCCCATTATCCGGAAACCGTCTGCGAGTTGACTTACTTTTTCTTCCATGGTAGTACAACTCATGGCTAGCAATTCGCTAATCAAGTGGTAGCATCTATCTATGACGTCGTCACAAGCTTTCTACAATTGAAGAGAAGTTATCGAATGCCTCTTAACTCCTCTTGCTTTGATTGAATTCTGTGGACCAAAAGAACCAATGAGCCTGATCAGAGAAACCTCTAAGTCCCACAAGACATCACAACAGCTGAAGAAGACCTGATCAGCTGTTCTACAAAGTCTGAAGAATACAACTGCTGAAGTACGTCTGAAGTACTGAAGACAAAGACTGAGACAACAGCTGAAGATCTAAAGTCTGAAGACTTCAACAAGTACTGAAGACAAAGACTGAAGATCAACAGCTGAAAGACAAAGTCTGATGTTAAGTACTGAAGACATCAGCTGATGTTAACAGCTGATGACAACAGCTGAAGAGGGCTTCTTCAGTTGTTGTGATGGTTTTCTCTTTCAGTAGTTTCTTTTCCTTTCAGTAGTTTGTTTACTTTTCTTTTCAGTACTTGTAAACAACTGAAGAGGTTGTTCTTCAGTTGTTGTAGTTTCAGTAGTTTTATGTTTTTCAGTAGTTGTAAATAAGATGTTTAACACTTAGGAACATTTGTAAGAAGATGTCAGTTGTTGACATCTTCAGTAGTTGTTAAACATCAGTAGTTATAAAACGGTTACATGTCACTTTCAAGTGACATCAGCCTACGTCATTCTTTCCTTTATAAGGAAAGATGACTCACCTGTAATCGTGCCTTTGAGGCCGACAATCTTAATGCAATATTCCTTTTGTCGGATATTTCTCTCTCTATAACAAAATTCTTATTTTATCGTTTTATATCAATTGTTCTTGTTTGAATTTGTCTAATTCTGAGCTATTCCGCTGCTAATCTGTTCAATCGATTAACCAAGGGCTGAGATCCTAACAAATGGTATCAGAGCAGGTTAATCATTGATCGATCTAACAATTGATCATTGAAACTGTTCAATCGCTCTAAGTTTAATCGAATTAGCAAAATTCGCAAGGATCTGTTATAGAGATTGAGAGTGTATCGCTTCTGGCCGTTTTATTTGAGGTTCTGTGTGGTTTGAGCTAAATTTATTGTGATTTTACTTGAATCTGTCTGATTTCCACAATGACTACTTCTTCGAATGATCCTTTCAATACTGGATCCTCTACCAAGCCTCCGATCTTGGTGAGGAATGAGTATAACATTTGGCAGAGAAGATTGCTCCATCACCTGTCTGTCAATAGCTCAGGTTGTTGGACATCTGTGGTACATGGACCACATAAGCCAATGGTGAATGATCCGGAAACAAACCAGTTGGTTCCAAAGAAGAAGGAGCAATACTCCGATGAGGACAAGAAGTTGTTTGAAATCGATGCAAAAGCCCATGGAATTTTGGCTATGGCTATTCCTAATGAGATTTACTCTGGGCTTCTGCATTGTGAGTCTGCTCATGACCTCTGGAATGCCATCAAAGAACAATTTGGTGGTACTGATGAGGTTTTAGCAAACAACAGGGAAATCCTCGCCCAACAATATGAGACTTTCTCTCATAGAAAGGGTGAGACTCTGACTCAACAATTTGAGCGGTTTTCATGTTTAATCTCTGAATTGAAAATGGTTAAACATGAATATACCAGGAGTCAGATGAACCATAGATTCTTAAGATCACTGCCTGAGAGATGGAACACATATACCATTGTTCTACGCTCAAATGCTGATGTTGATCGCCTATCTCTCACCCAACTTCATGGGAAACTGCTTACATTCGAGAGAGAGATAGAGCAGAAAAGGAAATTGGTTTCATCTGGCAAGCTCACTGAGGATTTTGTCCAAGGGAACACTGCCTGATTGGACATCAAGAGTCAGAATATGCGTCATCTGAAAGCCAGTATGATGAGCATATTGATTTCTCTACAAACACTTCTGAGCCTGCCTTTGTGAGTGTTGATAGTTATTCTGCTGGTAGTAATAGTGACAATCTATGTTCATCATGGATGATCTCAAGGGGATTGCTGATGATGACTTAGAAGAGATGGATATTTTGAGCCAAATGGCCTTGATAAATATCAGATCTCAGAAGTTCTACAAAAGAACTGGAAGGAAATTCCCAGGACTCTCTGGCAAAACCAAAGTTGGTTTTGACAAGAGTAAGTTGAAGTGCCATAAATGCCACAGGCTTGGGCACTTTGCAAGAGAATGTAGATCATCTGGATCTAACTCTCCTGCACCTTTGTGACTTTCCCTGGCAATAGTCAACAAAACAGAGGGCAACAACCTGTCAATTCTGGTTATCATCATCAACCACAATCTCCTGCATATTTTTTCACAGGGGCCAATGCCATATCCATACCCCTGCTATTACATGCCACAACCAGGCCAGGTTCAAGCACCCACTGCTCAGCAACCACATGCACTCCCTGAGCCTCAACCATCCCAATCTCATCAACCTAATCAACTTCAACAACACAGCTTCTTCACACCAGGAGTGTTGACTGGAGCAGTTTACCAGATGATGTGTCTGGTAATGAACAACTGTTCTCAGGTGCTGGTCAACATGGTGGTGAGCATCCTTTTGGAAATCTAGCTCTCATGGCTTTGGAATCCTCTGATGGATCATCCTCAAGTACCTCTTCAACACAGGTATCACAGGTATCCTCTGAGGCTAAGGCCAAATTATGTTCTGAAACTTGCATAGCAGCATTTGCCTCTATTAGAGAAGCAAATGTGGCTTTAATCAATAAAAATGTAGAGCTAGAACAAACAATTTCCAAAAATAAAGCTGAGTTTGAGTCTGTGCTAAAAGAGAAAACTGATGAGATTTACAAATTAAAATGCCAAATTTCTGATGATAAGGCTAGGGAGGATGTACTCTTAGAGAAGTACAAAGACCTCAAAGATACTCTTGCTGTCACCCAGGTAGAGTGTGATCGATGGGTACAATCTTGCAAGGGCTTTGAAATGCTTCTTAGTAAGCAAACAGCTTCCAATGTGAAGTTTGGAATTGGTTATAATCACACTGCTCCTCCTACAGTTTTTGCTTCAAGAGCAGGAGCAGAATCTGATGGAGAAAGTAATGACCAATCCACCTCATCATGTGATTCACTACTTGATAAAGCACCATCAGTAGTTGAAGTCAGTAGTAATCCCTCTGTGAACCTATCAGCTGATATTGATGGTTCAACTGCTGACACTCACATGATCAATGAGTTGATCAACCAAGTGTTATCCCTAGAAGTACTGAGGGTACTGGAGAGCAGGGGATAACATCTGGAGTTCAAATCCTAATGACTGACAGCACTGAAGAGAAGAAAACTGTCAGTAGGAAGGATTTGAAGCCTACTAAGGAAGTTGACAAGAAGGCAAAAAGTGCTTCTAAACTGCTGAAGAGCAAGTCTTCAGTAGTTTCATCTTCTTTAGTTGATGATCAACAGAAGATGAAGAAGAAACCATGTGAAATATGTGGTCTATTCAATCATCTCACAGATGATTGTTGGTACAAAAAGGGATCCAAACTCAAACAAAAAGAGAAAATTAAAGAAAACTTGGCTAAAATGAAAACTGAGTTTGAGTCCAAGTTTGTACCAGCAGCATCAAATCCTGTTACTCCTATGACCAAAAAGAAATCTAAAAAGGAAGGAGTGCAACAGGCAATAGCTGAGGTTGCTCAAAAGAAGATGGTGCAACACAAGAACTCATCATCAAACACCAATACCAATGTGTCTGAAGAGCTGAAAGCTCTCTCCCAGAATCAGACACAGCTGGTAATGATGGTTCAACATCTGTTGGGAAGAGTTAACCAACTTGATGGCCCTGTGTTGAAAACCCAGAAAAGGAGATCCAAGCCGAAGGATTCCTCTTCTACACCATCTCCTTCACCTCAAGCTATTGTGTCCAATAAACCTGTTAGTTTACCATCTGTTGATGAGACCAGGCCCAAAACCAAAAAGGTTTGGGTCTCCAAAACTAACTGATTGTTTATTTATGCAGGTTTCTTCAACATGCCAAAGTAGCATCTGGTATGTAGACAGTGGGGGATCTATGCATATGACTGGGAACAACTCACTTCTTAATGACTACTCTCCAGGAAGGAAGGGATTTGTTTCCTTTGGCAATGATGCAAGAGGTTACATCATCGGGAAGGGCTTTGTTTCCAATGGGGAAATAAAGTTTGATGATGTCAACCATGTGGAAAATCTCAAGTATAATCCTTTGAGTGTCAGTCAATTGTGTGACAAAGGCCATGTTGCCCTTTTCACAAGCCAGAACTGCAGGATTCTGTCATCCAAAGTTCTGAGTTTGATTGACAAGGTATTGGATGCTCACACTCTCCTGAAGGCCAACAGGACAGGAAGAGTGTATGCCTTAGATCTTTCCAAGAAAATTGATCTCAAAGGCCATCCTTGCCTATTTTCCAAGGCCTCTCCTCAAGAATCTAATCTATGGCATAGAAGGCTGGGACATGTTAATTCAAGAACATGAATCAGCTGATACACCATAGTTTAGTAAGGGGAATGCCTATGAAGGAGTTCAAGTGTGAAAACAACTGCACTGCTTGTTTGAAAGGAAAACAGCACAAGGTTTCATTTCCACCTATTGAAGAACCAAAGTCCACTGCCTGCTTACAACTTCTTCACATGGATCTCTTTGGTCCTGTGAGAGTGATGAGCATGGCACAGAAAAAATACTGTCTGGTAATTGTGGATGATTACTCCAGATTTGTATGGACTTTCTTTCTACATTCAAAGGATGAAGCTGCACAGAAGATCATAAACTTTGTGTTGTATGCTGAGAAGCAGTATTCCCTCTCAGTCAAGTGTATTAGAAGTGACAATGGAACAGAATTCAGGAACAATACACTTGATGAGTTCTACCTTTCCAAGGGAATAAAGAGACAGTTTAGTATTCCAAGAACTCCTGAACAGAATGGAGTTGTGGAGAGAAAGAACAGGACCCTCATTGAAGCTGCAAGGTCTATGTTGGCTGATTCTGGACTGCCATTGACCTTTTGGGCTGAAGCTGTCAACACAGCATGCTATGTGCAGAATAGAGTGCTAATAAATCAGAGGTTGATGAAGACTCCATATGAAGTTCTACATCATTTGGCCCCTCTCATTTCATTTTTAGAGCATTTGGGTGTCCCTGTTTCATTCTCAACACAAAGGATCAGCTCCAGAAATTTGATCCTAAGGTGGATGCAGGGTACTTTGTTGGTTATTCATCAACTTGCAAGGCATACAGAGTCTTCAACTGCAGAACAAAGATGGTTGAAGAGACTTTACATGTCAAGTTCAATGAATCTCCAAAGGACAAGATTCCACAAAGCCCTGTGGAGCTCTTTGATTTGGACATACTGCAATATGTTCCTTATCAATCCTGCTGTTGCTCCTGTCAACAGTTCACCACCTGGTGTTACTACTGAAGATGATGATGATAGTAGTAATCACCTCTTCAGGTTTAGTGATCAACTGCCTGAGTCCTCTAAACCTGATGCTCCTGTAGCTCCAGCCGCACCATCCACAACAAATGCTGATGAGATTTCTGCATCCTCAACTTCATTTGAGTTGCCACCATCTTCATGGTTTCAAGAATCTGCATCAACATCTGCTGCTGCTGAAGACCCTACAAACACTTGCACAGATTTGATTGTTTACCAAGAGCTGAAAAATCACCCAATATCTCAAATCCTTGGTGATATCAATGCTGGTGTCTCAACCAGAAGCCAGTTGTCCAATTTCTGCTTCTATGCTCTCTTCATCAGTCAGCTAGAGCCGAAGAACTATCATGTTGCTTTGAGGGACAATGGATGGGTTGAAGCCATGCAGCTTGAGCTTCTTCAGTTCAAGAAACAGCAAGTGTGGGAGCTTGTTCCTCTACCCCCAGGTAAGTGTGCAATAGGCACTAAATGGGTGTTTAGGAATAAAACTGATGAAAATGGGCTAATTGTTAAGAACAAGGCCAGACTGGTTGTGCAGGGGTTTGCACAAGAAGAAGGTATTGATTATGATGAAACCTTTGCCCCTGTAGCCAGACTGGAGGCAATTAGATTGTTTTTAGCCTATGCTGCACTCCACAATCTTAAAGTTTTCCAAATGGATGTCAAAAGTGCTTTTCTATATGGTACAATAAAAGAAGAAGTTTATGTGTGTCAACCACCAGGCTTTGAGGATAATAAGCACCCAGAATGGGTATATAAGCTTGATAAAGCTCTTTATGGGTTGAAACAAGCACCTAGAGCTTGGTATGAGACCTTATCAAACTTTCTTCTACAGAATAATTTCACTAGAGGCTCCATAGATAAAACTTTATTTATTAAGAAGGTGGATCAGCATAAGCTACTTGTTCAAATTTATGTTGATGATATTATATTTGCATCCTCTGATCCCCAATTGTGTGAGGATTTCCAAACTTAATGCAACAGAAGTTTGAGTGCAATGGGAGAATTACAGTTCTTTCTAGGTTTGCAAATCAAACAAAAAGCTGATGGAATTTTCATTCATCAGTCTAAATACACAAAAGATCTTTTGAATAAGTTTGATTTACAAAACTGTAAATCCTGTTCTACTCCCATGTGCAACACCACACAATTGGATGTTGATCAGAAAGGTAAAGGTGTTGATGAAACCTTTACAGATGTATGATTGGTTCCTTGATGTATTTAACAGCTTCTAGACCAGATATTATGTTTGCTACATGTGTTTGTGCTAGATTTCAGGCTGCACCTAAGGAGTCTCATCTGATTGCAGTCAAGAGGATCTTTAGATATCTGCAAGGCACACAATCTCTAGGCTTATGGTATTCCACTGGACATTCTTGCAAATTAGTTGCTTTCTCTGATAGTGACTATGCAGGATGTAAGTTGACCAGGAAATCAACTTCTGGTGGATGCCAATTCCTAGGCAACTGTTTGATTTCTTGGCAGAGTAAGAAACAAACATCTGTTGCTACATCCACTGCTGAAGCCGAGTACATTGCTGCTGCAAGTTGTACATCCCAATACTCTGGCTTCAGAATCAACTTTTGGATTATGGCATTACAGAGACTAAGACTCCATTATTAATGGATAGTGCTTCAGCTCTTTGCATTGTCAAAAATCCTGTCCAGCACTCTAGGACCAAACATATAGAAATTAGACATCATTTTATAAGAGATGTTTTGAAAAGGGTCTAATTAATCCTATGTTTGTGCCTAGTGCTGATGAGCTTGCAGACATTTTTACTAAGCCTTTGGATAGTTCAACTTTCCACAACCTGGTGTTAAGGCTTGGTATGCTGCAGCTAGAATAAGTGACAACTACTGATGATCTCAGTAATTACTGATGATCATTGGTAACCATGTCACATATAAGTACTGATGAGTTATTTTACCCTCAGTAGTTTTATAACTACTGAAGGCTAAATGCTTTAAGTACTGTACTTTATCTGTTCTAAACTACTGATGTAGTTACAACTACTGAAATCAGTAGAAACAGATAAGTACTGATGTCCTATGAAACAACTGAAAACAGCAAAAAGCTGATGAGTAAGTGTTGAGGACAGTATGAAACAGCTGAAAGGCTATGAATTGACGACAACTACTGATGAGTACTCTCTCTTCAGTAGTTCACAAACTGCTGTTTCTTATAAACAACTGAAGCAATACCATGTCTTCAGTAGTTTCACAACTACTGATGACTAACACCAAGTCTTCAGTTGTTTACAACAACTGATGGCAAAACCACGGTCTTCAGTAGTTTCACAACTACTGATGACTAATACCAAGTCCTCAGTTGTTTCAACATCTGAAGTCCAACTTGTCTTCAGTAGTTTTTAAAACTACTGATGCCTAAATCAGAGACTTCAGTTGTTTCAACGTCTGATAGTAAACACCATGTCTTCAGTTGTTTTATAACTGCTGACCACACCAATACCATCAGTCGTTTCAAACTTCTGAAAGTTAATACCACGTCATCAGTAGCTTCAAATACTGATGACTAACACCAAAACCTTCAGTCGTTTCATAACCCGTACCCTATATATACCTGATCCCTCTTTCAGAGTTTTTCATTCTTTCACGACCTAACTTTTCAAAAGCTCTGAAAACCTTTCACCTTCATTAATGGCGACCATGCAACTCAAACCTCGACACAACTGTGTCGCGTACCTCACAAAATCGCCCTTCTGGACCAAATTGAAAATGCTATAGATCTTATGGTCCAATCCCCACTAAAAACGGCTTTCCTTTTAAATCCAATCATTTATGCCGATTCGCTACGTCAGTTCTGGATGAATGCGACCGTTAATGGAGAATCTATCCATTCATCTATCAACTCGCATAAGGTGGTCATCTCTACTGCTACCATCCGCCAGATATTACTGTTAGATGATGCTGCCTACCCTGTTGGATATCCTAAGCGCCAACTTGATCTTTCTTTGGACAACATGGATATCAGGGTGATCTTAGTGCTTCAACAATCCTGAAGAAACATTTTCCAGATGCTGAACGATTTTATTTCATATGGTAAATGTTTGCCTGGCTCCGAAGACTTCCTCTTGGGATCAACTGTCTTCCAGATGGCAACAGGTATGTTCTCTATCCTTGAACAAGAACCACTAAACTTTTCTGAAATAATTTTTCTTGAACTCAAGGATATGGCCACAAAACCACTTTCTAACCGTTGGATACTATATCCTCGGTTTATAATGGCCATAATAGAGAATCAGCTTTCTGCTGAGGGACTAGTTGGTCTGGGAGTCCCTGCTTTGGCTGTATTGGAGGTATACTCCCGACACAACACTGACCAAACTCTCAAACAGGCTGCCAAGCTGCGCAAACCCACGCAGCTGGAACCCACAGCCTCCACCTCCACATCCAAAGTCCCCTCCAAACCCACAAAGAAGAAGCCTAAGAAAGCTACTCAGGGAATTGAGTCCCCTGTGGATGCTCCTGCTGCACCAACGCAGGTTATCTCTGCTGGAAATAACCCCCCAGTAGAGACTATGACTCCACCAACTGAAGCCGCTCAGGTTTCCTCTCAAAAGGAACCTGAAGCAACCACTCAAAGGGAAGCCACAATGCTGGGATCCTCCTCACTTGAGGGGATTACCATTGAAGAGCACCACTGTCCCGGGTGCACACTGCTTCCACACCCTCTCCTGATGCAACCGCCCCTCAAAGCCCTACTATCATTGTTGCAAAAGTGCTGACGCAGTTGCATTCTCACCCCCCACCCAGACACCAATTACTACTGGGATAACCTCAACACCTGAGGGGGAGGATCACAATGCTTCTGTCAACCCACAGCACAGGGGTTATCATGTTCCATCTTCTAGTGTAGATAAGGAGGTGCGAACTTCTGGTGAGGCTGCCACTGCTCTGACTCAGCAAATGACCAGGATGCAGTTGGTAACATCTCTAAGTCCTCACCAGCGGCAACAGCTGATGAAGGACATAGTCCTGAGGCTGGAAGTCCCCAGAACGAGAAGAAAGGGGCATGCTATAATTGATCTACACTCAAGGCATGTTCATTCTGACTTTGTCAGGAGGTCAGGTGATTCAGTATCAACTGATGATGACCTGAGCTTCTTCTATGATGTAGTTGCTCAAAACACCATTCTAGAGGATGAGGTTAGCAGACTCAAAGAGCTGCTGGCCAAGATGTCTCAGGATGCAAGTCCATCTGCCACCACAATACACCCACAGATGGCACCTTCTTCTGAAGGTCCCCTACACACTGAGCCAGTATATACTTCCAAGCCACCAGCCTCTGCTTTCGGCACTGATTCTCAGGAACAGAACCATCCTGATCAATCAGTTGCTACCCTTCAAAAATCCCTACCTCTCATCACTCCCATGATCACAGATATAGTGATCAAAGCCATTGATGAGAGGCTTCCTACAATAATACAACCCTTGGTGGAGGAGTTGGTGACTAAATCCCTTTCTACTGCTCAAACCCTTGCACCCAATGCAACCAAAAGGGGGAGAGTCAGTTAGTTAAAGGAAAAAGGAAGAGGATAGATGGGGAGAAGGCGAAAGAATCTGAGGTTGTAAATGAGAAGGAGAAGGAGGTGTGAAGGGAGCTGAAGTGAATGAAAGTCAAAAAGACTTTCATGTCACATATCAAAAGAGAAAAGGAGAGTCTGAGAAGGAGAAGGAGCTGAAGGATATGGTGAAAGAAGCTGACGCCAACCATAACCGTTCAATGGATAAAATCATTGAGCAGTTGTATAGGCAGGGTTTTGACATCAAACAACTAGACTCCGAGATCAGAAGGATGGAAACAGAGGAGATCAATTCAAGATGGGCTAGCTATGATGCCTTAGAAAGAGAAAGGCTGGAGATAATGATCAGATTTATAGCTAAATACTTGGGAAGATCTCTAATGAAATAAGGGCCTGGACCAGGGACAACATCTTGGCAATAACCACCAAGATTTGTTCGTCTGAAGAATACTCCAAGGTTTAGTGATTGAGGTATTGAATGAAGCTGGGGTTGGGAATCGAAAAGAACTGACAAAATTTACCAAAGCCTCCCTTACAGCCAAAATGCTAAAACAGTCTGAAAAGCCTCAATCCTCAAAATCACTATCTCCACAACCCACTAAAACAACCCCTTTACCCTCTAAACCAACCATCCAACCCACAAAACCAAATCCTTTACCCCTAAAACCCACTGCCAGTGATGTACCTAGCCAAAAGAAAAGAAAGGTACTGAGGCCTGATGAAGATGAAGAGGAGGATGAAGACAGACTGCCACTCTCTGCAGTCATTACTTTGCCTAAGGCTAAACCAATGTCCATCACTCCTGCTTCTCAAATGCATGATGTAATGATAAAGATTGAAGAGGAACAGATGCAAAAACATGATGAGGAAATGCTGAAAAGCATTGACAAAGCATATGCTACATCCTCTTCAATGATCAGCATGAAGAAAGAAGTATAAGATTGTACACCCTTGCTAATACCTTTCAATACCAAAGGGAAAGAGTAAGGATATGGCCTGATCCTAGGGTGGCACACGGATTGTCAAGAAAGAAATTCCTTCAAGATACAAGGGCCAAGTGAAGAGAGTTGTCGACGAAGACATCACTGTGGTGCTTGTAGTGTCCCCTTGGGAAATTGTTGAAGAGTTCAAGAAAGCCTATGAAGCCAAACAACCACCTCAAAAGATGTTAGAGAACAAAATTATAAAGAAGGGATTGGTTTACAAACGACTTGAAAACTTCAAACAAGAAGAGCTCAACCTGCTCTTAGAAGGGACTCATCCAGATGAGTTTGCTTATAGACAAATAACCACGGTTGAGCTCAAGAATGGAAAACAGGCCAAGTACATATCTGAAGTGTATGGCCGAGAAGGATTATTTGATGGTGTGCCCGAGGTGCTGACAATGGATGAGCAAATCATGTTTCTAAGGGCTTACACCAGGGAATCATATAGGCTGATACACGGGAAGTAGATCTCATGGTTGGGGCAACAGCTCGGTGTCCAAGTCCCCAATACAGAGCTCCCAACCATATCATGCCAAACAGATCATCAGAGACTTCTTCCCAGGCCGGTGCTGAAAAAGGGTCACTTCTCATCTGATCAAGAGGATAAAGAGACCAATCTATCTGCCAAAATAAGTGGGACTCGTCAATAACTTAGAGGTTTTGGCTGCATTGGTTCAGGGGGAGTTTGTTGGACCAAAAGAACCAATGAGCCTGATCAGAGAAACCTCTAAGTCCCACAAGACATCACAACAGCTGAAGAAGACCTGATCAGCTGTTCTACAAAGTCTGAAGAATACAACTGCTGAAGTACGTCTGAAGTACTGAAGACAAAGACTGAGACAACAGCTGAAGATCTAAAGTCTGAAGACTTCAACAAGTACTGAAGACAAAGACTGAAGATCAACAGCTGAAAGACAAAGTCTGATGTTCAAGTACTGAAGACATCAGCTGATGTTAACAGCTGATGACAACAGCTGAAGAGGGCTTCTTCAGTTGTTGTGATGGTTTTTCTTCTTCAGTAGTTTCTTTTCCTTTCAGTAGTTTGTTTATTTCTTTTCAGTACTTGTAAACAACTGAAGAGGTTGTTCTTCAGTTGTTGTAGTTTCAGTAGTTTTATGTTTTTCAGTAGTTGTAAATAAGATGTTTAACACTTAGGAACATTTGTAAGAAGATGTCAGTTGTTGACATCTTCAGTAGTTGTTAAACATCAGTAGTTATAAAACGGTTACATGTCACTTTCAGGTGACATCAGCCTACGTCATTCTTTCCTTTATAAGGAAAGATGACTCACCTGTAATCGTGCCTTTGAGGCCGACAATCTTAATGCAATATTCCTTTTGTCGGATATTTCTCTCTCTATAACAAAATTCTTTTATCGTTTTATATCAATTGTTCTTGTTTGAATTTGTCTAATTCTGAGCTATTCCGCTGCTATATCTGTTCAATCGATTAAACCAAGGGCTGAGATTCTAAACTTCAATGATGCATTACCATCATATCTCTTCTCTAGATCCCACAGTTTCTTGGATTGCTGTTCTCGGAATACTGGATAGTCTTTGGGGATCGAATGAGTGATCAATGCATATACTCTTTTCTCGGCATTGTACTTTACTTTGATGTGCGTCGGTCATCCCGCTTAATTGTTAGTTAACCCATCAGCTCCCACCGGTGTACTATAACCTGTTTAAATGGCTTCCACAGATTAGGATCTACCTCAATTAGGTAGATATCAAACGTTGTTTCCAGGGGGAAACTCATCTAAAGTCAAGAGCTTGAGTGGTTTATTGTGCTCCCAACTATCTCAAGCAGCAACAGATTCTGTATCCTTGGTCTTTTAACAGCAGTAAAGGCTGAACATTGATCTGCCATGATGAATAAACTTATAATCTAATCAAACAAATGTTTACTGATGCGACTGAAGGATGCGACTGAGCTAATCGTGCGTAGAAGCTTGACGATTGGTTCAATAGTGCGCATGAGGGCGATTGGTTCAGTCGTGCGAATGAATCTGGTAGTATGAGCTATGCGGAAGAAGGTCAAATCGGCCGAATGAAGTGCGACTAGGTCCAATCGTGCGTATGAGTAGTACGAATGGAGTCCAGTCGTACGATGAGTCAGTAGTGCGATTGAAAGCCGCGGTTTGCGAAAATTTCTAGTTTGACGGTTTTCAGCCATAAAAACTCGAACTTTAACAAGTTGGGATTGCCTGAGTCCGTAGAAGAAACCAAAACGTCGATGGAGCAGGGAACTTCCAAAATCACTTTTGAGTGCCAAAGATGCGTTTTTAGTGTAAAAACACAAAACTTTTATGCAATCTTGATTGAATAAACGTAATCACGAGCCAAATGCTCTGATACCACTTGTTAGGACCTGGTATTCGACTGAAATACCTAGAGATCACGTGTATTACCAACCGGATCAAATAGTGCGGAATCCTATTTGATTGGCGATTCCATCAGTGAGAACACACGAAGAATCAATCAAGGATTGAAACTAACGTTAGAAATCGATAAGGAATCGATCTAATGTGTTCTATGAACTTGGAGAACGATTTGGAAGGTTTCTGGACGGCTAGGGTTCGTATGGAATTGAACTTGAACGAATCTCCTGTTTTTCACGAATTGAGTTGTATTTATAGTTGGCATCTTCAATCGTTGCGACTGAACCATTAGTTTGGTTCAGTCGTGCGATTGAACCATGCGGGTGGTTCATTCGTGCGACTGAGTGTTCAGTCGTGCGATTGAGCCATTCTTATGTTACAGTCGTCGACTGATCCAGTCTCCTGGTTCAGTCGTGTGACTGAGTAATCGTATGAGGTCTTCATGCTTATGGTTCATTCGCAGAGCCATTCGCATGAGAACTTCATTAAGTTAAGTTTGAATGTTAGTTAATTAATATAATTTATATTAATCATTCAAGTAATCACAAAACTCAATCAATTCATTTACGACTCATTAATGAACTATAAACATTATAACCAACAGACTATCAATATCAGTTCATTAATCATACCAAACAAGATCTATTAATCACATACACGATCTAGGGACATACATGTATCACACCAAAGTTGCTGATGAAGAAGAAACCAAGAAACAGCAACCCTCACTTCCGAAAAGGACTAACATTGCATGCATCAGTGTTGCCTGCAAATCATATGGCAAAAGATTGTTACTACAATCCTGCAAGCACACATTATGCAAAAATGTTAGGAAAGAAGGAGTCAGGGAAGGTTTCACATTGGACCTTCCATACGTTCAAGAGTTGAAGAAGGAAAAGCTAGTTTCCAAAGCCAAGTTGCTTTCGAAAGAAACTCCTTCTTCTGAAGGGAATGGCTTCAGAAGCAGCAAAAGCTACTAAGGTTCGGAAGAACAAGAAAGCTCCCTTGAAACCATCCAGAAGAAGACTGCTTCGGAAGAAAAGGTGGTGAGGACTTCTTCCGAAAAGAAAGAAGCTTCGGAAGAAGACCATGCTGCAAAAGCTTCAACAAGCTCATCCTCCAAGATCAGCCAAAGGGTGGACTGGAAGATCAAGAAGATGCTGCAGCCCAAAAACCTCTTCCTCAAAGACCTCTGTTGACCCCCATGCATATCATTGGTTCACTAATGTCATTATCTTGGAAGAACCCAAGACCAATAAGCTTGGGTTTCCAAACAAAACTGAATTCTCATCTTATGTGCAGGAGCATCCATTTGACAAGAACAACAATGTAGGATTGTAGATAGTGGATGCTCCAGGCACATGACAGGGAACAGACATCTCCTTCAACAATTCAACATTATGATGGAGGTCCTATCCAGTTTGGAGGTGAGGCCGGAGGATATATTTCTGGCAGAGGGAGTATATCCAATGGTATGTTAACAGTTGACAAAGTTAACTTTGTCAAACAACTTGAACACAATCTGCGAAGTGTTTCTCAATTGTGTGATCAAAAGCACAAATGCTTTCACAGAACATGAGTGCATTATCCTCAAACCAGGGATGACATTCCTCCAGAATTGGTGCTTCTTAGATCTCCCAGGAAAGGGGATATGTACAAGCTTGATATAAACAATGCTTCCAATGGGTGAAGTATCATGCTTTGTAGGATCGTTAAAGGGTGAAGAGTTACAACACAACAACACAAAGAGGAGATAAACTAAACTTAGATCAAACAGTAAACTGGATTAACGAAGTGGTGACACTAAGAACACAAGTAATATATGAGATAGAACACAAAGAACACAAGTGTATGGTTTTCAAGAATGCAGTATATTGCTTTCTCTATGTTCTATTACAAGTGTTACAAAAGCATATTTGAAAGATACAAGAACATGAGATACTTATACAACATCCTACAGCCGCTATACTTGAAAGCCAGCTGGATACAATGACTAGACACACAACAAATCAATTGTAGAGTCAAAAGGCAGATTGCCTTTTGACTAGTGACTATGACATGCCATAGCTCACATCCTTATCTATACAAAAAGGATAAAGTACATAAAGTAGAAAGTTACAGACTCAAGACCTCAATGTACAGTTACCAAAATCATGGACCTTTTCACCAAACCATGTTGTTGTGACTTGCAGAGTTGCAGCGGAAAGGTGTCCAGCGTTATGGAACAGTACATCAGATAAAGCATATTACAAAAGTCTTCGAAGAAATGTCATCATGAACTTGAAGCTTCGGAAGACTTTGTCTCTTAGGCTTCGGAAGACTTCATCTTTGGCTTCGGAGATGTTGGTCTTGGCTTCGGAAGATTCACACTTAGAGTGTTTCTGTTGCACATGTGAAACTTCCAAAGCATTCCACTTTAATGCACTTGTGCAGCATGCAGGAAAGACTAAAGATGTTTAGGTTGCATTAGCCTCTTCATTAATCTCTACAAACTTCCCCTAGGCTGATGCTACTAAACATTTAGAAAACTTCAGATATTAACAGTCCTCATTAGGATGATCACCATTCCTTTCTTCATAGATGATCAGGATCCTTCAGGCCGTCAAAGTGTCTTCTCATGTGAAAGAGATCATGCAGAGGCAACTGAAACATATCTTGCCATGTATAATGTCTTTAATGCCTTGATCTCTAATAACATGCCACCTTTCTGGATTTGTGGTGTATGTCCAAGACAAGATGGGTCTTCCTGATGCTAGAGGAGCTACTGAAGTTGGGTTGATTGAGCTTCCTCTGGCTGCACATCCTCAGGCTGTTTTGATTCATCCTGAGATTCAGAAGGGGATTTAGGCTTCTTCTTCTTCTTAGACTTTGTTTAGAAGCCATCTTTTTCCTTCTCTTTCCAAATTTTAACTAAGAAGACTGGCCTGCCACACCAAATTGATCTTCACTGTCTTTCTCAGTTAGGACTTCCTCTCTCTCAGGTTCAGATGGAGAAGGAGGTTGACCCTGCTATGGATCAGAAGATGAAGCTTGCTGAGCATTAGCAGGAGGTTCAGGTTGTGTTGTGTCTGTTTGTTCAACCTTAACCTCCACTTCAGGTGGGGCCTGACTTGGAGTGGAGTGTAAGTCAGTGAGCTCTCCACTTTTAATCTTCTGCTTGATTACCTTGATATGCTCATCCATAGTGGATAGAGACATGGGTCTAAGTATCCTTCCTTCTGGAGAATCCATACAGCTTCAAGAAGCTCATCATCCTCTGCCTATCAGCAGACTTCGTCATGCTCTTTTGGATGATGGCCCTTGACTTTGCAGCTTCTTCCCTCAACTCTCTTCTTTGTTGTCTTTCTTTCCTTGACTAACTCAAGCTCAAGTTGTTTTAAGTACTCAAACTCAACATAGTCATAAGGTAAGGGAGGAGTGCATCTGCCTGATAGAGGCCTGTGGCACTCAGGTAGTTAATCATCTTGATCTTTCTTCTTCCTTATCTACCTGAGGTTCTTGTTGAACCACATCCTCTTGTTCAGGACTTTCTTGAACTGGTGAGAGGGTAGGCATACCTTTGTATAGTCTCTTCTTCTTCCTCTTCTTTGACTTGTACTAGAGTTCTGCATCTTCTGCCTCCTTCTTCTCTCTTGACCTTTCTAGATCAACCAGCTCATTTAATTCATCCAAGGGGAGAGAATGACACTATCTATGTCATAGTTCCTAGTCTACAGATTGTTAATCCTGACTGCCCTTAACTCATCATTCTGAGTATCTGGTTTGGGGGCACCCTGATTGCCGACTCCATGAGTTTTGGAGACTCAGTAGAGGAACTTTCTCCCTTAGCCTTCTTTTCCTCTCTCTCTCCTCCTCCTCATCTCCTTAGATGTCATCTTTCTTTTCCCTTTGTCACTCTCACCCTTTGTGACTTAGGGTGGAGAGAGCTTTGGCCTTCTTGCTCGTTGCAGCATCTGAGCTCAGGCCAGAGAGAGGTTGAGAAGCACCTTCACCAGCAGGTGTCTCAGAAGGAGTATAGATCTCTGCAGTAGTTGGAGATGATGAGACAGGGCTCTCAGGTTTTGTCACTGGCCTTCAGTCAAGGTTTCCCCTATGAAGCTAATCTTAGGGTCTGACTCAACATCCAGTTGACCAATGACATTGCCTGATTGCCTTATCTCCTCTTAGACTGAACTTTGCAATAATCCTGTCTTGGATTCTTCTAGACAGTCTGTCAGCTTGTCTTGATTGGCTTGGGTTGACAAGTGCATGTTGACTAGATCCAGACCTTCATAGTAGTCCAAGTTCTGAAAATTAAAGACTTCTTGCTGTCCTTGAACTCTTATGATAACGAGGCTTTCCTGTTGTTGTCATACCTCCACCCGATAATGTGATTGAAGGATGATGAAGGTGACATATCCCTTAGTATCCCATCCTCAACAGACTTTGTATAAAGGAGTCTGTGTAGTCCACAATGTGAACTAGAGGAGGTTGCTGAGAATGCACAGTTGCAAGTGAGGATGGTGAGTCCTCAATGTCCATTCTCTCTTGGAGGAACTCCCAAGTTCTGTGGCTGGAATGACTTTCTCCCCCTTTTTGGTAGCATCACCCACTTGCATAGGTGAGCTGGAGGATAGGTCAATCACATCCACAGGTTCTTGTGTTCCTGGTTGAGCTCCCTTAAGGGTCTCCCCAGCTATTTTCCTTAAGATATGAAATCTCAAGTTGCTGATCATTGATCCTGTTTTGTAAGGTAGTCACCTGAGATTCAAGGTGACTGACCTTGAGACTAGGTAAGTGCATGTTTTAGACAGTTTTTGCACTTTTCGTCTCAGATCCCCCTCATCCTCATCAGAAAATCACTAGGGGTGGAGAAGTTGACCATAGTCCTTTCTCTCATGACCAGTTCTAAGTTCTTGGTTACTGGATTTCCTCTGCTCACTGGCAGTCTCTGTTGAGATGTCAGTAGACTGAGTTGCCATGGTTGAGGTCTTAATGATGTAATCACTTTCAGAAGTGAGAGCCTCTTCCTATGGACATCCTGAACAAATTCAGTAGTGTCCACCTTAGTTGTAGGTGACTGATGTGGGATAGATGTAGGAGACTCAGTATTACTCATCTCTCTTTGAGTGAGGGAAAGAAGAGAGATTCATTATACTCATTGAAACCTATATCTTCATCAGTATAGAAGTCATGGTTGGGAATAGGTTGGTTAAGATCTATAGGCTGGGGATGGTAACTGTCCCCTGAAGGTTGATCACTTGAGTGTTGAGACTCAGAGTGATGGCTTAATGCAGTAGGGCTAAGAGCTCATCAGGCTGAGCATGAGGAACCTCAGCACTGATTCTTGAAGAGATGGGAGTGGTCTGCTCCTCAGGTGAAATGGAGCTCCAGTGTCCATTTCTTCTTGTATGGTGAGTATATGGGGACATCCACAGACTGAATAGTCTGAGCAGGGGTTCGCTTGTATTTTCTTTGTAGGTGATGGAGATTTGAGGCTGTGTGGGTGTTGGGAAGTAGCAGGTGTGGGTTCACACTAGCTTGTGCTGCTAGGTTGTCACCTTGAGCAATGAGCTCTAACATTTTTGGGACTAGGGCTGTTTCTACCCCAGAGAATCCAATAGTGTACTTTCTCAATATTTTAAAGATGCCGGCTTCATCTCCCAATTTAAGAATGTTACCTGTTCCCTTAACTGTGAGCCCAGTTCATAGTTAAGAATGTACTGGACATATCTAGGAAACATGTAATATTCTAAGGAGTCTAAATTAGCAAGCAAATTTGTATAAACAAACTGAGAGTACCTGAATTTACCCCTTGAACCATTCCATGGACTATGAAGGAGAGATCTTCAGGAATCTGGTCCCATCCACCATGCTTGTTTGATAAGCTTGGATGACCACATGGAGCAGGATCTCCATTGGGATGAGACCTTCCCTTTCCTGAAGGTCTTTACAGAGAAATCTCCCTCATACCCCATCTGCTCAAAGGAATGATAACAGCTTCCTTTGGAAAGACCCTCACCTTCTTCATCATCCAGCTGAAGATGTCTGTTGATGATGGCTAGAGTGATGAAGATTGTTTTCCGCCGCACTGTGGCAGACAGTGCCTTCTCCCCATCCATAATGACCTTTTGGCAGGTCTTCCAAAATCAAGCAACTAATCCTCATAGAGTGGAGGATCAATGGTGAGGGAGGTGAAGTAGTTTGACAGAGACAGAAAACGGCAAACCTCTGAGAAATGAGGATCTTTCTCAAAGCACAACAGAGCAACTTGATTGTGTTGTCTGTATAGTTGCATGGTAAAGTTAGGATCATTTCTGTGAGCAAGGTTGGCCATTTTGAAGTAGCTTAAGAACGAAGGAAGAAGAAAGAAAAAATTTCAGAGAGAAATTTAGGTTTTTAGGTTTGGAAGAAGAACAGATGATAGAAAGAGGGGGAAACCGTTGGGTTATATGTGAGAGGGATTTCAGATAAAGTTTAATGAAAGAGGATAACTTTGAAATCCGGATGTCGGTCCCACCTCTGAAAAAGTAGTTTACTTTTTGCTCAAAAGTAGTTTTCTTGGAAGTCAAAAAGCTTCCGAAGGTTAATTATCTTCGGAAGTTTTAATTAAAAGCTTCCGAAGCTAAAATGACTTCGGAAGAATTTCATGAGAAGTTTGAAAATTTTGCTTCGGAAGAAAAATTAAAGCTTGAGTGCTTTGTGTGTAAACAGACAAAGCTTCCGAGAGTTAATTTTGCTTCGGAAGTAAATGTCCTTAAAATTTAGTAAGTGTCTGAGACAAATATTTAAGCTTCGGAAGATAAATTTTGAAAACTCTTCCAAGGTAAACTTCTTAGACAGTTATTTATTTTGAAGGCATGATTTACTTCCGAAGTTAAAAACAAAACTTCCGAAGTATCAGAAATTTTAAAAATCTAAGGAAAATCTTAAAAAGAAATTTTTCATCCAAAGATATGAGCTTATGAAAGTGATGAACTAGACAACTTAGGACACACATATTTTAAGAAATAATAAGAATTAGTTTTAAGAAAAGCTTACTCAAGGTTTATCATCCCAATAGCTGATATAAGATATTTAAATCTATGTTCATCAAAAGTCTTTGTAAATAGATCAGCATATGGTTCATCTGTGTGAACCTTGACTAGTTTAATTAATCCCTTTTCATAGTTATCTCTTATTAAATGATACCTGATATTGATGTGCTTTGTCCTTGAGTGCTGCACAGGGTTCTCTGTGATTGAGATAGCACTGTTGTTGTCTATATGAATAGGAGTCTCCTTGAAATTTAACCCATAGTCCAGCATCTGATTTTGAATCCAAAGTACTTGAGCACAGCAGCTTGCAGCAGCAATGTATTCAGCTTCAGCAGTTGATGCAGAGACATAGGATTGTTTCTTGCATTGCCATGAGACAACCCTTCCACCAAGAAATTGACATCCTCCAGATGTAGACTTTGCAGTCATATTGCAACCACCATAATCTGTATAGGCATACAGATTGAAGTCAGAATTCTTGGGATACCATAGGCCAAGTGTTGATGCACCCTTGAGGTATCTTAGAATCCTCTTGACAGTGATAAGGTGAGACATCTTAGGGTTGGCTTGATATCTTGCACAAATACATGTAGCAAACATGATATCAGGCCTGCTAGTAGTAAGATATATAAAAGACCCAATCATAGCCCTGTATAAATGCTCATCTACACACTCCCCCTCAAGATCAGGACCAAGAGAGTGGTTTCTGGCTATGGGTGTCTTAGCAATCTTACAGTCAGTCATATTAAACCTCTTGAGTATGTCCTGAACATACTTTGACTGACTTATGAAGATGCCATCTTCAACTTGCTTCACTTGAATTCCTAGAAAGAAATTGAGTTCCCCCATGGAACTCATTTCAAATCTGTCTTTCATCAGCTTCTCAAAGTCTTTGCAAAGCTTTGGATTAGTTTAACCAAGATGATGCCATCCACATATACTTGAACTAGCAATATGTCTTTTCCTTGTTCTTGATGAAGAGAGTTCCATCTATAGTACCCCTACTGTATCCATGTTTACAGAGATACTCAGACAGTGTCTCATACCACTTCTGGGTGCCTGATGCAGCCCATAGAGAGCTTTGTCAAGCTTGCAAACATGATCAAGATGATCAGGATCTACAAAACCAGGTGGCTGTTTGACATAAACCTCTTCATCTATCACTCCATACAAAAAGGCACACTTCACATCAAATTGAAAAACCTTGAAGTTCGTGGATGCAGCAAATGCCAGGAATATCCTAACAGCTTCTAATCTTGCCACTGGAGCAAAGAGATCAGTGTAGTCAATCCCTTCTTCTTTTCTGTATCCTTGAATACCAGTCTAGCTTTATTCTTGATGATGATTCTCTATCATCTTTCTTGTTCCTAAACACCCATTTGGTTCCAATGGTAGTCTTCCCAGAAGTAAGAGGACAAAGGTTCCAAACTTTCTGCCTTTTGAATTGAAGCAGCTCTTGTTGCATAGCTTCAACCCAACTTCCATCCTTTAGAGCTTCATCAACTTTCTTTGGCTCTATCTGGGATAGAAAACAAGAGTGAAAACAAACATTTGCTTCATGGGTTTGTCCTCTTGTCTTTACCTCTGAGATAACATCTCTAATGATGTTTGTGGTAGGGTGAGACTTATGGATCCTAAGCTGAGGGCTCACAGCAAGTTGTTGAGAAAGATCTAAATTAAGAAATTTAGATCTGGCATAGATGTTTCTCCCACCACATCGGCACACTTTTCAAGTGAAACTTGATCCAAGTAGTGTGTGACATCATTGATGTTCTCATCTGTGGTGTGGTTAGTGGCATCAAGAATTCTTGCTCACTGTCACCATCACCATTGTTGTCTTCCACAGTTGAGGTGTTCTTATCTGGTTGCAGAGCCTCTGAGCTGGAATTTGAAGGCATACCAGATGTATCAGCTGAATTTGTCATTGTAGGGCTGATAGAAACCTCATTTGCAGAAGTGGTTCCAACTGGAGCTGAAGATATGTGTCTTGAAGATCTTCCTAGCTCAAATCTTGGATCAAGATCATCTGTATTCAAATTTTCTGAAGATCCTGAAACATTCTCACAAGATTTGTTAAAACAGTTGGTAACCAAATCAAGATCAAACAGCCAATCCGGACCAGAACCAGTAACACAAGGTTGTGTTCATTGAAAGTCACATTGGCAGACTCCTCAACAATTCTAGTTCTGAGATTGTATACTCTATAAGCCTTAGCTTGGGAAGAGTATTCAATAAAGTGTCCATCATCTGATTTCTCAGCAAACTTGGCAATTTGATCTTTGGTATTCAAGATGGTGCAAGGACATCCAAATGACCTGAGAAAACCAATGAAAGGTCTCCTCTTGTGCCAAAGTTCATAAGGAGTCTTGCCATGAGTCTTAACTACTAAACTCTGTTCTGCACATAGCAGTGTGTTGACTGCCATGCCCAGAAGGTGATGGGCAGTTTAGAGTCAGACAACATGGTCTTGTCGCTTCAATCAGTGTCCTGTTCTCCTCTCAACAACACCGTTTTGCTGAGGAGTCCTGGGAGTATTGAATTGTCCTGTAATACCCTTTTCATCATAGAATGTGTCAAGGATATGGTTCTTAAATTCAGTTCCTTGATCACATCTTATGATCTTGACCATGTGATCAGATTGATTCTCAATCTTTAAGATGAAATTCTTTAGAATCTTAGGAGTCTCATCCTTAGTTCTAAGGAAGAAAACCAAGTGAATCTTGTAAAGTCATCTGTGATTACTAGACAGTATAAGGTCCTTCCTAAACTCATTACACCGGTGGGGCCAAAGATATCCATATGTAACAAGTGTAAGGGAGTAGTGATTGAGTTCTTTTCCTTAGGCTTGTGAGATAGCTTATGTTACTTCCCTTTCAGGCATGCAACACAATGGTCATCACTTGTAAACTCTTTCTTGGCATCCAGTTTCCAAGTCATGCTTAATTAACTTATTCATGTTCTTAAAGTTTACATGGCACATTCTTTTATGCCATAGGAAAGACTCATCACTATTGGCTTTAGACAGGAAGCATGAAACTTCTCCAGAGGGAGAGGTTTCTTGCAAATCCATCTTGTACATGTTTCCTTTCCTGGGGGCTCTAAGCAGGATATGCTCATGAGGAATGACCACACCAGGCTTAAGAACAATGCACTCATGCTCAGTAAAGAGCATGTTATGACTCTGATCACAAAATTAAGATACACTCAGAAGATTATATCCAAGCTCTTTTACAAAGTTTACCTTTTCTATGCTGAGCTTCCCATTTATGACCTTGCCCCTACCAGAAATGTAACCACCTTCATCTCCTCCAAAAGCAACAGGTCCTCCATCAATCCTTTCAAAGTTCTGGAGTAGTGACCTATTACCAGTCATGTGCCTGGAGCAGCCACTGTCTATGATCCAGACATTTTTGTCTGTCTTCAGCTGTTCCTGCATAAAAGAGAATGATTAGTTACATCTAGAAACCCAAGCCTTGCTTGTCTTAGGTTCATTTGCAGAAGGTAATTTAACAGTAATAGATCCTATGGTTGTACTAAGTGGATCTTGAGCTTTTTTTGATGGAGAAATCTCAGTCACTTGGTCTTTCTTAGACGTCCACACCACCTTTGGAGTCTTGGACTTGACCTTCAAAACTTTAGAAGCTTTTGGAGCTTCAGAAGTTTTGATGACTGAACCTTCAAAATATTCTACAAACACTACAGCAGTCTTCAGTGCTTCAGAAGAACTCCTTTCTTCCGAGACCAAATATTCTTCCGCAGAGAATTTTCCACTTCCCTTCTTGTTAGATTTGGAACTTCCGAAGGAAACTGGTTTTCCTTCCGAAGCTTGAATCTGCTTAGAACTCTTTGAAGCCTTTTTTATGGCCATATGGACAGTACCTTTAGGATTAAAGGGACAATCCATTGCAATGTGAGTGGTGTTGTCACACATAACACAATTCATCTTCTTCTTCACAAGAGCCTTTTCTTGAGAGTATGACTGTCTTTGGTCACTTCCCTTCTCCACCTTCATCTTTGCAGATGCTGAGACAGTCCTCTTGGGCTGAGAACTGTGCTTGGAGTTTGATGGTCCAGGCTGTGCAGCAGTGGTACACAGCAGATCAGTCTTCTTCTTGCTACTGAGATGAGTTGAGCAAGAACCAGAACTCTTAGCAGAGTTTTGGTTGATGTTTTCAGTCCCTACCACTTTAAACCCTGCAGAAATAAAAACTTGTGTCTGCTTAGCGTCGAAAGTAGCCTTAATCTCTTGAGCCTTCCTAGCCTTTCTTTTGCTCTTTCTGATCAAGTTCTTTCTCATGGACTTGGTCATCACAGTCTTCACTTTCTCCTCAGAAGGATAGTGGCCCTTCTTGGAATCCTCCTCTTCACTCTTTGTAGAGGGATTATTCACTATCTCTTCTTCATCCTCCTCACTCATAGGATCTATGAGAGGAAGCTCATCTTCACAAGTTCCACACCTAGGAGATCTTACTGACAAGATTGTGTGTGGAGGAGCTATCTCATTGGATCCCAGTCCCTGTCTGTTTTGATAGCACACTTTATTGTGCAGGGATGAGGATATCATGTTCTTGAAGGTCTCTTCTTCAAGAACACTCTTTTCTGCTCTGGCTTTGCTAATCACAAGCTCAGCCTAGCACTCAGTTAACTTGGTTATGAGATATTTAATTTGAGTCCTAAAATCTGTGTGTTCATGTTTTAGAACTGAAATGGTTTTCTCTAAGTCCTCTATTTTCAGCTTATAATCATTTTCAGACTTTCTAAAATCAGATTTTAAAATGTTCAAGGACTCAATATCAGATCTCAGTTCCAAGTTATAGGACCTGTACCTCTTAACTTTAGCAATGCATTCTTCAACAGCTACATCATGATCTGCCATCAGTGCTTGGTTTGGAGAGGCATCTTCAACCTGAAAGCTCCAGTCAAAGCCTCCTTCTTCAACAGCTACAACAGCTTGCTGCTTTGACTTCTCATTATGGAGAGCTTTGTCAGTGTAGTTTGGTCTGGATTGTGTTTGGCCACCATTTGTTCTAGGTGCCTTACACTCTCTGGCAAAATGGTCCATCAGGTTACAGTTGTAACATTTTACTTTGCCTTTGTCCAGTCCAAACTTTCCACTGGTTGCATTGCTTGGAAACTTCCTTCCAGTTCTCTTGTAGAACTTCTTGGCTCTGTGAGTGAGAAGAGCCATCTGCTGGACTATTTCCATGTATTCCAGATCATCTGGATGGATACAGTCCAGGTCTTCAAGAGTGAAAAGAGAGTTGCCACAGCTTTCATCAGAAGACACAAAAGCTTGAGAAGAGCTTGTCTCTTGGAATAGGCTTCCTTGAGTGTAGTTCTCCTTTGGTGTCTCTTGGAAGGTGATGAAAGGACCCTTGGGTGAGTTGTCAGGGTAGCATAAGAGATGATGTTTGGGTTCTATGCTATCCCTTTCAACCACATGTAGGGCTGAACCCATTTGATTGTTGGAGTTTCTAGATGAACCTTGCATGTTCATCTCCATCTGGTATCCACTGAGAATCCCATATAACTCTGTCAGAGTTTTGAGATTTTCAGTTCTCTTGATCATGACACAGTAGTGTGTCCACTGCCTAGGAAGTGAGGACATGAACTTCCTTACAATGTCTCTATCTTCAAGAGAAACTCCTCCATCCACTAGGGTATCCACAATCTCAACATACCTGAAGTACTGCTAAGTCATGGTTTCACCTGTTTTGAAGGTGAAGTTTTCAAACTGCTGCTTCAGGAGATCCTTCTTGTTCTCCTTGGCTTCAGAAGAACACTCATACATCAGTTTCAGTGCATCCCACAGCTACTTAGCTGTTTTGCACTTTTTGAAACCTCTGTACACAGAGTTTGGAAGGGCAGTTTGAAGAGCAGTCATGGCTTTTCTATCTATCTCTACTCTCTTCCTATCTTCATCAGAGTAGTTAGCCACATCTTTGGGGATCATACCAGCACCAGTAGAAGAAGGTGTGCTGGGTATGAAAGGTCCATTCTTAATGGACTCCCACATTCTTGAATCAAGATACCTGATAAAACCTTCCATTCTTAAACACCAGGTGTCAAACTCATCAAGAGTGATTAGTGGGGACTTGTTCATGGTTCCAGTTTCCATATCAGTTTTGGAAATGGCTGCCATTTGAAAAGTTTAGTATTTGTGTGTGTGAGGGATCTAAAGATGGTGAGATCTTATATCAAGAGCCTGGAATGCTCTGATACCAAATGCAGGATCATTGAAGGGTGAAGAGTTACAACACAACAACACAAAGAGGAGATAAACTAAACTTAGATCAAACAGTAAACTGGATTAACCAAGTGGTGACACTAAGAACACAAGTAATATATGAGACAGAACACAAAGAAGACTAGTGTTGGTTTTCAAGAATGCAGTATATTGCTTTCTCTATGTTCTATTACAAGTGTTACAAAAGCATATTCGAAAGATACAAGAACATGAGATACATATACAACATCCTACAGCCGGCTATACTTTGAAAGCTAGCTGGATACAATTGACTAGACACACACAAAATCAATTGTAGAGTCAAAAGGCAGATTGCCTTTTGACTAGTGACTATGACATGCCATAGCCACATCCTTATCTATTACAAAAAGGATAAAGTACATAAAGTAGAAAGTTACAGACTCAAAACCTCAATATACAGTTACCAAAAGCATGGACCTTTTCACCAAACCATGTTAGTTGGTTACTTGCAGAGTTACAGCGGAAAGGTGTCCAGCTTTATGGAACAATACATCAGATAAAGCATGTTACTAAAAGTCTTCGGAAGAAATCTGTCTTCATGAACTTGAAGCTTCGGAAGACTTTGTCTCTGAGGCTTCAGAAGACTTCATCTTTGGCTTCGAAGATGTTGGTCTTGGCTTCGGAAGATGTTGGTCTTGGCTTCGGAAGATTTCACACTTAGAGTGTTTCTGTTGCACATGTGAAACTTCCGAAGCATTCCACTTCAATGCACTTGTGCAACATGCAGGAAAGACTAAAGATGTTTAGGTTGCATCAGCTCTTCATTAATCTCCACGTGCTTTCTTTCCAAAGCTGATAGTGATGAGTCAACACTATGGCATAAACGTATATGTCATGTAAAGTTTAAGACAATGAACAAATTGGCTAAAAATAATTGGTACATGGTTTGCCTAAAAAGGAGTTTTTCTGCAAAGACAACTGTGTTGCATGCCTGAAAGGGAAACAACACAGGACATCTCATAAATCCAAATGTGTTAACTCTATCACTACTCCATTGCATTTATTGTAGATGGATCTTTTTGGTCCCACAAGTATAATGAGCATTGGAAGGAAATCATATTGCCTTGTGATAGTTGATGATTTTACAAGATTCACATGGGTATTCTTTTTAAGAACTAAAGATGAAACTGCTGAAACGTTAAAATCTTTTATTCTTAAAATAGAAAATCAAATTGATCACAAGGTTAAAATATTAGATGTGATCAAGGGACTGAGTTTAAGAACTTCGTTCTTGACTCATTCTGTAACTTAAAAGGGATTGCTAGACAATACAGTGCTCCCAGAACTCCTCAACAAATGGTGTTGGTGAGAGGAGGAATAGGACACTTATTGAGACTGCTCGAACTATGTTAGCTGATTCAAAGCTACCTCTAACATTCTAGGCAGAGGCAGTCAGCACTGCATGCTATGTGCAGAAAAAAGTTCTTGTAGTTAAGCCCCATGGAAAAACCCCTTATGAGCTATGGAACAAGAGGCCACCTTTCTTGGCTTTCTAAGGTCCTTTGGCAGCAGGTGTACCATACTTAACACAAAGGACAATTTAGCAAAATTTGCTGAAAAGTTGGATGATGCTATCTTTGTTGGATACTCTTCTAGTTCCAAAGCTTACAGAGTATACAACATTAAGAATCAACAATTTGAGGAGTCATCCATATAGTTGTTAATGAGCACACTCCTTGTGTTAAGGGGAATGGACCTAATCACATCTTTGATTTAGAATTGTTTCCAAACTATTCTAAACCCTCTTATGAGAATGTTTCAGTTGGAATAGGTGCTCAACTAATGATGATGCTGCTGCTAATGATCAACTGTTTGAGCTTCCCAGGCCTAGACCAAATTCTCCAAGTGCTGCAATACATCAAGCTTCCACTATTCACAGATCTGACAGTTTAACTATATCAAGGAATAGTGAAGCTTCAACAAGTGAGTCACCTACTAAGCCTCAAAACTTATCAGGTGATCCACCACAACACCAGGCAGAAGGAGGTAGTATTTTGAAGGAACAGGCAACTGTTAATACTACCTCACAGCCAACTATCGATGATGTTTCTCATTCATTCAATCAGTCCTCATTGAATGACTTTGAAACAATAGCTGGACAGAGTGTTCTAGTTCCTGAGCAGAATATGTCCAACCTGGATCTATCTCTGCACTGGAAGTGATTCCTCGTCTTAGGATTCACAACACTCATCCAACTGAGAACATCATAGGAAATGTCTCTGAGGGTGTAAGAACAAGAGGACAGATTCATCAAGGGAATGTCTACTTGTACTCATGCTTTCTATCTCAGATGGAACCTAAGAAGGTAGAAGATGCCTTAAAAGATAGTAGTTGGATTGAATCGATGCAAGAGGAGCTGCTTCAATTCAAGAGACAAAAGGTATGGAACCTATGTCCGCTACCATCTGGTCAAGTACCCATAGGCACCAAATGGGTTTTCCAAAACAAGAGAGATGATAGAGGCTTGATCATCAAGAATAAGGCAAGACTTGTGGTTCAAGGATACACTCAAGAGGAAGGAATCGATTATACTAATGTCTTCGCACTAGTTGCAAGACTGGAGGCAGTTAGGATCTTCTTTGCTTATGCTGCATCCAAGGACTTCACAGTATACCAACTTGATGTCAAGTGTGCTTTTCTATATGGAGATATAGACAGGAAAGTCTATGTATGCCAACCTCCAGGATTTGAAGATTCACATCACCCCAACTATGTGTGCAAATTGGATAAAACTCTATATGGGCTGCACCAAGCACCTAGGCTGTGGTATGAGACTCTGTCTCAGTTTCTTCTAAAGAATGGCTATACTAGAGGTATCATTGACAAGACTCTCTTCATTAGAAAGTCTGGAAAGGACATTTTTCTTGTACAAGTCTATGTCGATGACATCATATTGGTTCCTCAAATGACCAAATGTGCAAGGACTTTGAGAGCATTTTGAAGAAGAAGTTTGAGATGAGCTCCATAGGAAAATTGGACTTTTTCCTTGGAATTCAGGTAAAAAAACTGAAGGAAGGGTAATCAATCTAAATATATCTTGACATCTTAGAAAGATTTGAGATGAAGGATTGCAAGCCTGCCAAGACACCCATACCCAGAAACCATAATCTTTGTCCTGACCTTGAGGGGGAGGATACTGATCAACATCAATATAGGGCAATTATTGGTTCTCTGATGTTTCTTACAGCAAGTAGACCTGATATCATGTTTGCTACTTGCATTTGTGCAAGATATCAAGCTGCTCCTAAGGTGTCTCACCTAGCTGCTGTTAAGAGAATCCTCAGATACCTCAAAGGAGCACCTAAACTAGGTCTCTGGTATCCCAGAAACAAGGATTTCAATCTTTATGGATACTCTGACAGTGACTACGGCGGCTGCAATATTGACAAGAAATCAACATCGGGAGGATGTCAATTTCTTGGTGGAAGGATCATCTCATGGCAATGCAAGAAACAATCTTGTGTCTCTACATCAACTACTGAAGCTGAATACATTGCTGCTGCTAGCTGCTGTGCTCAACTGCTATGGATTCAAAATCAAATGTTAGACTATGGATTCAACTTTATGAGTACTCCTATCCATATTGACAACAACAGTGCTATATCCATTACTGAAAATCCGGTGAAGCACTCCAAGACTAAGCACATTGACATCAGGTATCATTTCATTAGAGACATTCATGAGAAAAATCTAATCAAGTTAATCAAAGTTGATTCAAATGAACAATATGCTGATCTGTTTACCAAAGCTTTTGATGAACAAACGTTTAAGTATCTCATAACAGCTATTGGGATGATAAACATTGACTAATCTGATCTCTTTTGAAAACTGTTTTAATATGTAAGTCTTGTGTCAATACAATTTAAGCCCTGTTACAAGAAATTTCTCTCTAAAATTTTCTAAGTGTAAATTCCTTCCGAAGAGAAATTAACCTTCGGAAGACACTCTCATATCTTCCCAAGCATAATTTCTCAAAGGATAACTTTCTTCTCGGAAGAATTTTTGGTCTCGAAGAAGCGATTGATTGCATATCAGATCTACTTCCGAAACTTACAAATTCTCTATTCGGAAGCAACTCTAACCTTCGGAAGCATATATTGGCTTCGGAAGTAAGAATTGCCTTCGGAAGTAAGAATTGCCTTCGGAAGACAAGTTACCTTCGGAAATATTTTACACTCGGAAGTGAGATCTCACTATGTAACGTAAATTTCTTGGCCCCACACTGTAAAGAGCAAAGATTTTGTTAATGATGTCGGATTATTTAACTGATTTTTAACCTTACCGCCACTGTCATTTCATACACTAAACCATCACATCACCTTATCCTAACCCCCATTACCGTCTCTCCACAATCTTTTAAATAATCTCGACTATTCACTTTCACTCTCTTACTTGCAAACTTTACAGCCCTAGAAATTTCTCCTACTCAACTTTACCCAGCTCAAATCATTCCCTTTCAACTTTCCAAATGGCCTTCAACCCTTAGCAGAACCAAGTCGCACTTCTTGATTCATCAAGAGATGCTGACTTCTCAGATATCATCTCCCTCCTAACCCAATCTTCCTACTACACCGCTCTGACTGTTACCCCACAATTTACTCAAACCATATGTTTGAATTTTGGGTAAATGGTCAGATTGAAACCCTAAACGGGGTTCGTGTCATTCGATCGAGCATCTGTGGCCAGGAGTTGGTCATTTATGAACAGGTCATCAGGGAGCATTTAGAGCTTCATGATGAGGGGACTCCAACGGAATTCCCCAAAGCAGACTTGGACGATTCTTATCTCCATATGGGATATGGAGGAGACGTTAGCAGGTTAACTGTCTACAAATTTAACTTCTCGTACAAATGGAAGTTCCTGCTACACGTGGTCCTTCACTGCTTGTCGAATAAATCCGGAGGATGGGATCAAATCCCATTTGAACTTGGGTGCCTTGTTCATGGGTTGGTAAAACACCTCCGCTTCAACTATTCAAGATTTGTGCTGACTAACCTCATGGGAAATCTTCAGAAGGACACATTCTTCATGTATCCCAGGTTTCTCCAGCATATAATCAACTCTGAGCTAGACCAGAGCACGCTTGTCTGTGCAGCTGCTCTGAATGCTCCTCAGATGAGGTCTACCATCTTCAAGACTTTGAAGAGAGTGTCCACCAACTTCACAGGAAGAGATACTGCACTTCTTCTAGGTATGACTGAGCCAACGGATCCTGGTGACATCCCTGTTAACCCCATAGGTGATGAACCCACACCAGCAACTACCCCCACTATGCCAACACTACCTTCTCCACCCATCACCATCACTTATCAGAGACGCCCCAAACAACCCTTGTTCAATCTACTCTGATCAAACAAGCCTCTCCTGTTCAATCCAAAAAGACTCGAGTGGAAACATGGGCTCCCACTCAGTCACAGGTTTCTCCATCCTTCTCTTTTGACCTCGATTTGGGTCTTGAGTCTCCTTAGTCTTAGACCCATGAGCCCACAACCCAAGCTGAAAGCCCTCAGGATGAGTCCTGAGCAGCCAACAAGGGACAGCCCCACCAGAGGCTCAATGCCTGTAAACATTGACCAAAGTCCCGGGTCAATAGGTTTACCCATCCTATCTTTCACTGACCTTTTATTTAAACCTGATGAAGAGATAACATCTCTCCATGGCAATAAAGTTGATCTACAACACCCTCTCCAAGATCAACAGAGCCCAGAGAAATCCCTTATCTCTAGCCCCCATCAGCAACCAACTAAGGTGAGTCCTACTGATGTGGAGGGGACTCATGTAGATTCAGCTGCCACTATAGAAGGTGCCTCAATGGACCTTGTGGACAGCGGTAACATTTCTCAGACTGAATCTACGGCAACCGAGCCCTTTGATGACTCTGAAAGAGACATCATTGAGCATGGGAAACTAGGGTGCCAAGAACCCACATTTGGTGGTAAGGCTGAACATACTAGGTATGTTACCTCATCTCCCCTTGATTCTTCGAAAGAAGATGAGGGAAGCATGCAACTCCTCATTCAAGATCTTCTTTCTAAAGTCTCAAACCTGGAATCTCAGGTTAGGACTTTAAAGGCAAGATCTGCCACTCAGCAACTTGAGATTGACAATCTCAAGGCTCAACTAGCTGAGAAATAGACAGAGAGGTCTGTTAGGCATGTACCTATTCAGGTCTCCCTGACTTCCTCCTCCAGCTCATCTAGCTCTCAAGATGATGCTACCAAAAAGGGGGAGAATATTCAAAGACAAACACACAAGGAACCACAGAGCCGGACTTCCACTTCAACATCTTCCTCTCCCATCATCTCTGCGCCTGAAACATCTCAAGTCACTCTTCAGATTGATCCAAGGATGCTCAATGATCTCTACAAACTCTTCACCAAGTTTATGTTAAGATCTTACTTTGAGCAGCCAAGTCATGATGCTGCAATGATCTACTTTAGAGCAGAAGAACTTCAAAGGCTGACTGCACCTTCTACCACTATGGAAGAAGTTGGTCAAGCTAAGGTCCTTATGGAACCTAAGATTCAAGTCGAAGGGGAAATAGGAACTGATGGCCCAGCAATTGAAACAGTTGGGATAGAATTTGCATCTCCTTTAACTTCCGAAGCTGAAGTTAAAGCCTCGGAAGAACAAGCTGAATCTTCCGAAGCTGAAATGGAAGTGCGGAAGGACTGTTTAAAATGTTCGAGGAACTGATCATCACAGATGCTATCCTGGAAATGGCATCTGAAATGAGCAGCGAGGACTTTCCAATTGCACCTCCATCTCAAACACCATCTCTGACTCTCTCACAATCAGAAACCTCTCTCCAAGACCACCACAGTTAGGATCTTCACAGAGATGACTGCTCAACTAGCTGAGATTGACAATCTTAAGAAGAAAGGAAGACTTGAGACTGAGAAGTTGCTAGCTGCCAGCACAAAAGCAGTGCTTCCAATCAGGAGGTTGTCATCAATAAAAGAAGAGAGCAGATCATTGACCAACTCATTGAAATGGGAGCTGCTAATGAAGAAACACTGCTGCTACCATTAGAGGAGTTAATGGATCTGGAGAAGGCAACTAGGCTAAGACTTGAAGAAGAAGCCAGGTTGGCCTTCGAGGAAAAGGAAAAGAAACAGAAGGAGGATGAATTGCAGCTGAGGAGAGACAAGATAAACTTCCTACTCTCCAGAGGCTTTGATCTTCAACAACTCTCTCCACACAACGATGATACGATCCTCTGGCTCTACAACAAAGAGCAGGATCAAATGGAGAAAGAAAGGAAGAAGGCTGCAAAAGAAAAGGCCAGAGTGAAGAAGAAGAAAGAAGAAAAGGCTAGGGTCACTACCTCCAAGAAGCTTACTGAGAAAGCCTGGATGAAGGACTATCTTCGGGCTCATGGCTTCTCTGGTAGGCAGGTGGGTCCTATGTCTGAAAGGACACTCCAACGGATTGTCAGTGAAATTAAGGCTGACATCCGGTTGGGGAAAAGGAAAGAGATGTATAGAAGGGTAAAAGGGATGACCTTCACTGCTTCTACCCAACCATAACTTGAACCCTTAACCTCATCATTCACCATTAAACCTGAACCCTTCACCTCTAAACCCACATCACTACCCACTACTACTCCCTCACCTCAACCTCCTAAACTTCCCATAATCCAACCCAAAACACTAGCCAGAACCTCTGAACCTAAACCTACCTAATCACCCTCCAAACCATTCCTTCAGCCTTCTCAACATCTCTCCCTTGAGGAGTTTAAGGCAATCAAAATGAAGCTCACTAATTGCACCACTTTGAGCGAAGTCTCCTAAGAAGACTCCGTTAACATTACCTATGTAGACGAATCTTCAAGTTCCCTCACAAGAGACAGATTCCTTGATTTGTCTAGAGGAACTTTGGACCAGGCTGCAAGACTTTTGGGCCTCAATTCAGACTCTAAATGAGGAAGAAAAGAAGCTTAGAAGGAAACTAGTGACTCTGGTGGATACAAGAAAAGAGGACAAGATTCCTAGTCAACCTCTTGTGCCTAGAAAGAAGATAATCCAGTGGAGGTTCGATGAACCTTCTCACAACTTTGTTGTGAAAAGAGAGAATGGTGAAGTCAATAGACTCAATGCAACCTCTCTGTTACACTCCAGCAGATTTGACATTGCTGAGTTAGCAGAGAAACCATTCTCCAACCCCTCCAACTCTGAAACTGCTGCACTCGTCAGAAATCATCTCAGCAGTCTTCATTTGGCTGAGCTAACTGCAAAAGCAAAGATTGAAGAAGAGTTGAAGTTGAGAAGACAGGAAGACAAGGAAAGATCTCCCACCAAAGGTGCTGCCTTTCTATAGATGGTGGAAGGTCCTGAATTGGAACCTATAGTTCAATGGGAATATGATTACAGTTCCCATCAACTAACTCTTTTCAGAGGGCAACAACAAAGGGTACATGTTATCCAAGGTGACAGACTGGATTTCCTATCTACCAAGGATCTGTACAAGCTTCTCAGCACCACATTAGGGAAGAACAAAGAGACAGACAAATATTTGCTCTCCTTGGTGCTGATAGTTTTGAGAAGTCGAGATAAGTGAAGTTTTGGTAGCATCAGCCTAGGGGGAGTTTGTTGGATCAAGAAGAATGCTAATGCAACCAAAACTAGATCACTTAAGTTATTTTGGTGCTGCATGCAAAGGCTTCCGAAGCTTGTCATGGAACTTCCGAAGGTTGTAGAGTTCTTCCAAAGACAAAGGAAAAGTTCAACTTCCGAAGATAGAACTCTACTTCCAAAGACAAATGCATACTTCCGAAGTTCAAGACTTAGAAGAATAAAGTAAAGACCACTTCCGAAGTATGATAAATAGAAGAAGTCTCCAAGTCTTGGAAGAAGCAGCCTCTTCCAAAGTATAAAGTGGCTTCGGAAGTACTTACTCTTCGGAAGCCATTTAACCTTCGGAAGACACTGCTATAACCAGTGGACACAAGTATGGTCTCTGACACTCCGCTGCAGACTTCTGATACAACATGGCTTCTTCCTAAAGAACCATGTTGTTGATCATACTTTATTCCACTGTTTACCTTTTCATGATAGTACAGTTGCCATCTTTAGTTGGTGACAAAAGGTAAGTCAGGGACATGTCCTAACTACAAAATCGCAGATAAGACTTTATCTAAGATACGTTAACTATAGTCTTGTAGTATAGGCTTTAGCTAAAGGATCCCAGCTAGTATCAAAGTATATCCGGTTGTAGATAGTATTATATATAGGTTCTCCTTGTAACTCATAGACATAATCATCTGCTTGTAAGAGTCTTTGTATCTTGAGTTGAGAATCAATATATAAAAGTATCTTGAAATTATCTTTCTGTGTTCTTAGCTACTTTTCATATTGTGATTAACTCTTATTGATTCTTACCCAAGTGTGATTCTAGGTGAGATTGAGAGAAAACCTTGTGTTTAAGTGACAAACACCGATCCTGCAATCCTTATTATTTTAATAAATTAATTTATTGAATAATTCACTATCATTCTTAATCTTAATTGATTTATTCCATCTTTTATTGAACCAAAACATAATCGATTACTTTATTTTAGTTTTACTTGATTTAATTATTAACCCCCCTAAATTCCAAATGAAACACTAATTCATATTTACTCTTGAATCATATCTTTATTCTAACCCTAAGACACCAAATCTTAGGTTGAATTGTGAAGGAATCGTTTAAACCATCTTATCTTCTTATTGTTATCATAAGTGCAACTTATAGCACGTGAGTTTTCCATGTGAGTTTTCCTTGCCCCTTTTTATATTATTTCACACCATTTTGGGGTGAAACATGTTAAAATTGTCAACTTACGCTTGTAAATGTTTTATTCTTGTAAAGCACTTGCAGTTCATACTTTTATTTGTCATGGTTATTTATGTTATTATAAGTCTTATATGAGATACATATTTTGTTGACAATCGTTAACTATTGCTAGCCTAGCGACGTCTTAGATCTATGGGTCTGACAAGCCTATTTGATGCTAAAGCCGAGGTTATTGCCGGCTCCTGATGACGTATGACTTGTTTATCATGGGACCAAGTACACTTATCTAATCATATAAACTTGTAATTAAGCCGAGGTTTGATTGTAGCTATATGTGTTCTATAAACTTGCATAATTCATAACCATTGACATGAATTGCTACTTGTAAATCTTTATATATATAATATATATATATATATATATATATATATATATATATATATATATATATATATATATATATATATATAATATATATATATATATATATATTTAACCCATGGGAACTCACCAACTTTCAAAGTTGACCCTTTTATTTTTATACATGAGGATCTCTTCATGCTCATATAAGACTTGGACCTATTTTAACTAAATATTTTATTCTTTGTTTGAATATTTTGTATTGTAATGATCTATTGACTTGTAATGTTCAATGCAAATGATATTTGATATTATTCAACTTATTTAGTTCCATGTGCTATGAACAATCGTTTCACATTCGTCCGCCCCGATGATTCCGTCGTCGGTCGAGGTGTGACAGATGACATCTTAATCTATTCTAAGACTAAGGAGGAACACGAGGAGCACCTATGTCTAATCTTGGAATTACTTAGAAAGGAACAGTTGTACGCCAAGTTTTCTAAGTGTGATTCGGGATTCGTGAAGTGCAATTCTTGGGTCACATTGTTAACGAGAAGGGAATACATGTGGATCCCGTAAAGATTGAGGTGATAAATAATTGGTTAGTTCCTAAGCCTCCTAGGGAGATAAGGAAATTTCTTGGACTGGCAGGATATTATCAACGTTTTATTAAAGGATTTTCTAATATCGCTTAAACTCTCACAACTTTGACCCATAAAGAAACGATGTATAATTTGGGTGAGAGTCAAGAAGCCACTTTTCAGTTGTTGAAACAGAAACTCTGTAGCGTACTAATATTAGCGTTATTAGAGGAAGTGATGATTTTGTGGTTTATTTTGATGCTTCTATCTAAGGACTTGGTTGTGTTCTGATGCAATGTGACAAGGTAATAGCCTATGCCTTGCGACAACTGAAGGTGCACGAAAATAATTACACTACTAATGACTTGGAACTCAGGGTAGTGGTCTTTTCCTTAAAGATCTGGAGACATTACTTGTATGGTACCAAATGCACCATTTACACTGATCACAAGAGTTTTCAGCATATCTTTGAGCAAAAAGCTGAACAAGAGGTAGCGATGCTGGATGGAACTATTAAATGATTATGATTGTGTTATTAAATATCATCCAGAAAAGGTGAATGTAGTTGCCGATGCCTTGAGTAGAAAGGAAACCGCTAAACCCCGACGAGTGTGAGCTTTGCAGGTTACGATTAGCACCCACTAGCTTAAACAAATCAAGGAAGCTCAGACGGAAGCTTTTAAAGCGGAAAACATGGGATCTAAATCCTTACGTGGGATGGACAAACAGCTGGAAGTGAAATCCGATGGAATACGTTACTTCATGGATAACTTGTATGATAACCATGTATGATGAATTACTATACTTGGTCATATGAGATTTCAATTAACATGTCACCAATGGATTGATCCAAATGGGTTAGTGATGTTCTCTAAATTATACATTAAAATCCTATCAAAAGCACATCAATTATTCCTCAATATCTCCCTTAAATAATGAATATGTACTTAAAATATTAAATTATATTTTCTGGTGTTTAAAAGGGCAAGATGAACAAAAGAATCATATTTGACAAGAAATTGAAGTAATTCAAGCTTTGGAGTCCAAGCATGGGGTCATGCCTCATTAAGCTTGCCCCATGCGTTGCCTAAAACACACCCCCGTGCTAAATTGACACAACCCCATGTTTGGACATCTACAGGACAAAAAGTACTATCCCCTAAAAGTAAGCATGGGGTCGTGCCCCACCTCCAACACGAGGTCGTGTCCCATTAAGCACGGGGCCGTGCCCGACACAACCTGCATGTATGAGCCAGCCAACTTTCGTAAGCATTATACTAGCTTGGGGTCAGGCCTTTTAGGCACAGGGTCGTGCTTAAACACTCCATAAAGTCTACAAACAGAGGCCTAAGTTCATAATTTTTGGCAAGCTTTGGAGGGAGAGTTACTCTACAGAATTCTCTCGTGAATCAAGTTTCAAGACCATTTGGAGGCTCGGGAGGTGCATACAACATTTGGAAGAAGCTCAGGATTGCCTAACATCATCCATTATGGATCACCAGTTTGATTGTTCCATTTCCCCGATGATTTCATATCCATCTTCTATGTTATATGTTGTTATGTTCAAGATATTATGAGCTAGACTCTTATTATCATCCTAATTGGATGAAACTTATGTAATTTTTGATGAACTAATGGTGTGATATATATTATGTTAATTTTATGGTGTTCATGAAAAAACTTTTGATGCGTAGCATCTACATTTGAACTGGAAGTTATTACTTTATGGTTTGTGATTGTGATTGTCATACACGGTTGAAAAATGTATGATCTACTTTCATTCGTGAAACGGTCATCATAATAATCAATCGCTAAAAACTAGAAATGGTTTTTGGAAATCATATCACCTTAACTTTCATATCATTTGCGGGTTCCCTTTTATTAGTTTGAGAAATCTACAGTAATTGTAATGGTTTTCTAAAACTAATGGTATGTTAGGAAGGAACCTGATCAACTCTCTTTTTAACATTAAGTTATGCTTTTAGAAATCGTATGTCAAAATGTCATAAAAGATTTACCTATATTACTAGGGTTTCATCTAAGTAGTAAACTCGCCTAATGTGATCCTAGTCATACGAAGCAGATAGACGAGAAATCATGTCAGCTCACCTTTATAAACATTAACATAATTACATTGATCAATATCTTTAACCATACCACCAATTCATCATAGTTACATAAGGGTAATCTAATTAGGATGATAGCCCTTATTATGGTTTTAATCCAAATGCTTCATCTTATTTTACTTTTTTTATTATTGTTTTTAAACCCCAAAAATCTTATCAATGCAACTTATCATTTTCTCAAATAAAAACCAAATCTGCAGCTTATCATTTCCACAGATTGATACCCAGTTCTTACCATCACTATAATACCGCATGATAGGTACACTTGCCTTTTGTGTGTGTGGTTTAGTATTAGTAATAACCAATTAAAACTAAATCCGTGCGAAAAACCTCTATCAAAATATATACGTTCTGCACTGCATCAGTTAGCTAGGTCAAATGAGCCTTGTTTTCCAAAATCTTGGGTCAACAAGTTTATTGAGCACCTAGAGTTGTTAATCTTTCTGTGTACACGTACTTACAAACTCACATGTTCTAGGTAACCTTTGACGAATTGTATTTTCGTTCATTCATAGCTTGTATTATTCTGTGCTAAAGCACCAGGTGAGTTCATGACCCACTTTTTATACACTCTCTTTTAGGTGAGATAGCATACTTGTTTACAAAAACTTTATTATTGTAAGTTATGTATAGTATAACATAGTGTGACATACCTTGGAATCCCTTACAATTTCGGATCGTTAATATTGGTAACTTGCGGAAAATTTTGGGTAGTACTATTGGGTTTGACGAGCCCCACCCGTGCGACTGAAGGTCAAACGAGTGCAATATTGTACTAAACACAAACATTATCATGACTTGGTAAGTTGTGACGAGAGGAAGCAAACAAAACACAGTCGGTTTCGAACATGAAATCACTATGGTTATTACTTACGAAGATAGACTAGCTATCTATTTTAATGCGCTTCTTATGTTTTATAACTATTACTGATTAAGTTAAACACAAACTCTTGAATTCACCAACCATTATATTGACTCTTTTATTATGCTATTCTCAGGTCGTTAACGCTGGTTTCCAGTTGGAGCACATCACAAGTTCGGCATGCATTTCCAAGGTTCTTATTATGTCTTGATATTTGGTTGGCGCGTGCTTTGCCAATGTTGCACTTTTAATGCTTTGGTTTGACTTACTTACGAAACGCTTCCACACATTTTTAAAGTTTTAAACTCTGATTTGTTTTTAATATTGCATATAGTGTCATTCTGAGTAACTAATGATAGGGATCCTTGTTTGTTCACTTGCCTCATGGTAAAACTCCGTAAGTGGATTTTGAGGGTGTGACAAATATGTTTCAATCTTAGATGTTAAGCTTTCATATTGAATTCAACATCTAGTGTTATACAAGATAAGAATTGGGTACCTTAACACAAGATATTTTAGGTGGACTTTAATACCATCCCCAAGCATACTTGTGTAGATACATGTGTACCTAGTTTATGAGCTCCAATGTAAAAGTCTTTCATGTCTTCGCATATGTAATGAATTGGTTTAATGAATATAATATGTGGTTGATGTTTATTAATGTTTAATATTTTATATATTATTGTGTTAAAGTATAATGAACATATTATATAGGTTTGAGGGTGTGTACACAATTCTAAGTCAGTAATGATTAAGTAATGTGTCAACCTAGTCGGATGAGTATTCATGCTAATGGCCCATACTTAGGACCATACACATGAATACATGCTTATGGACCAGTCGTATGACTGAACTAGGAGACTGGATCAGTTGTATGATTGAGACATAGATTGACTCAGCCGCATGACTGAACCTTCAGTCCTGCGTATGGATCAATTTCTCGCACGACTGAACCCTGCTAATGGTTCAGTCGTACGAATGAAAACCCATAACCTATAAATACCACTTAATTCATGGAAAAACATAACAATTGAAGAACACTTGATACTTTCAAGAACCCTAGCCGTCCAGAATGTCCAAGAAAGCCGGTCAAGTTCATAGATCGTTCTTAATCGATTCCTACCGTTCTTAATGTTTAGTCTATTCTTATATCGATCAGGTTAATGTTCTCACTGATTGGATCGCCAATCAAATAGGATTCCGCACTATTTGATTCGGTATAAACTCAGAATTTGTTAGTATTCCATACGTACACGGTCCTGACAAGTGGTATGAGAGCCTTGGCTCTTGATTTTGTGTTTGATTCGATTAGTTTTCGGGTCAAAACTCATGTTTTAATTCAAAAAGGTCATCTTTTGAGTCCAAGGTGGTTTTCGACATTTCCAGGCATTAAAGTTTAAGTTTTTCGTCGTACGGCAAATTAGGGTTTCTGGGTAAATCGTATTTCGTGTCTAAGTGCCAAAAATTCGATTTTTTCGAACACAGCAACCTTCAGTCGCATGAATAGCTCATTCGTACGATTAAACTTATTCGTATACTCCATCCGCACGACTGAACTCAGTCGTATCCTTCATTCCCACGACTGAACAACTTCAGTCATTTGACTCCATTCGGCCTGTTCATACACACAACTAAATCCAATCACATGATTGAATTCATTTGCACTCTTCATTCGCACGAGTGATCCATACGTATTGTCCATTCGCACGATTGAAGCTGTCCTTGTTCTCCAAGTACAAAGTCTATACAAATGGAAGATCAGTTTTCTGCGTTTACTGCTGGGAAGGACTCACGCATCTAGAACCTTCTGCTTCTGGAGAATGAGATAGGAAATCACAATAAACTGCCAAAGCTTATAACGTTAGATGACTATCCACAATGGAAACAGCGGTCTGAGATTTACCTAAATGGAGTGGATCCCAAATTTTGGACTTTTATAGAGACTGGTTACACGGTACCAGTCAGTGCAAATGGAGTTAAAGTTGACTTTAGGTGGAATGAACGAGGCTCAGAAAATACTCTTCAATGCTGAGAAGAAAGTTTATGCCATGTTGACTCAGTCAATCCTAAAAGACATCTTTCACCAGTTTTCTCAGAACAAGCAGGCCAAAAAGTTATGGGAGGCATTAGAGAAGTGCTATGATGAAAATGAAACGTTAAAGGCACTAAAGGCTAAGGCTCTCAAGAACGAGTTTGATAATTTCTCCTCGATTGGGAATGAGAGCTTGGATGACATCATCGACAGGTTCTACCATCTGATGAGTGAGCTGCACACTCATGGTGTAACGACGTCTATGGAAGATAAAGTTTCAAGCTTTGCCGATGGTTTTCCTAAGAAATGGGATTCATTTATGTCCAACCTGAGATAGAATGACATACTTGCTACGTTGGACATAAATGACTTCATCTTGAAGTTAAGGGAGGAAGAACTGAGGATGAAGTACAAGTCAAAGAAAGGATCTTACATTCAGAATCGTTCACTATACAAGTTAGTTCCCACTCCAACTGGTTCAAGAGCACCACTACAAACAGCGTTCGTGTCCAATTCCATAGCTCCTTCCCAAACCACTAGTTCAGGACCAGAAATTTCTGGGTCATCGTCGACTCAATACGTAGTGCCTGAAGCCAATACAACGAAGTTGAAGATCTAGAATCTCGGTAATATCACAGTGGAAGTTGCAAAGGAGCATATGGATCTTCTAGCAGCAGTGGTTCAATCGTATGATGGTTTAGTTGCTGGGAAGATCGGAAATTGTCATCTTGCAGATGAAGACTACGACCAGGTTGACGAGAACGAGCTGGAAAGAATGGACATCATGTGGGCTCTAGCAAGTGCAGTTAGACAAGCTAAAAATTTTGTTAAGGAGATGGGGCAGAATCTAGTAGCCACAAAAGATACGACTTTTGGTTTTGACAAACAGGTCACATGCTTCAATTGTGGTAAAAAGGGGCACTTTAAACGTGAATGTGTGAAGCCCAAGAAAACTAGTAATGGTAACCCATTTCTACTTTTAACCGACAAGATAAGAAGTGACTGGAACTAGTTCTTCAAGTAAAGAGACAAAGGCATTAACTGCTCAAGGTGATGAAGGACAAGACTAGTCCTTCAGATTTGTTTCTCCTAAAGAATCAAACATTGCCTTTGTCGAAGCATTGGATGATGGGTCTGCCAGTGAAGGTGAGATAGCAGCTGAGCAAGTGATGTCAGAGACAAAAGAAGTTGTTAGTGTGGTAATCACTTGGTTGAGGAAGAACTCAGAGCAACAAGTTCAGATCTCCAACAACAGAAGAGTCTACCTCTGCATTGATGGCTGATTCAACTGACTCCTCACAGGGTATCCGCTACAGCGCTATCACTAATACCTAGATTATAATAGTGGGGCGTCCAGGCACATGACAAGGAACTCGTCCCTCTTTTTAACATCAAACAAATCAAGGGGGACATGTTTCATTGCTTAGAACAGAGGAGGATACATCATAGCACAAGGCAAAGTGGGAAACGAGAAAGTAAGGTTGACAAGGTCAACTATGTTCAACAACTACAGAACAACTTACTTTCAGTCTCCCAGATCTGTGATAAAGGGTTTAAGGTTGTGTTTGACAACAATAAGTGCTACATGTTGAAGAAGGACTATGTGATTGAGGAGGATAAGGTTCTCATGTTAGCTTCAAGATATAATTACCTGTATGTTTTGGATCTATCAAAAGCATCCACAACTAATCACATGGTTCAATGCTTCTAGTCAAAGGAAACTAAGAGGGACTCAGTCTCGTGGCATAGGAGAATGGGGCACATCAATCCTAGGAAGAGGAATCACTTGATTCAGAATGATCTAGTGGCATAGGAGAATAGGGCACATCAATCCTAGGAAGAGGAATTATTCATCAATTCACCTTTGCCTACACTCCAAAGATGAACGACGTAGCTGAAAGGAAGAATCAAAGTTTGATAGATACTACCAGAACAATGCTAGCTGACTCAAAACTACCTATTCAATTCTGGAATGAGGCAGTGGGGAATGCTTGTTACATGCTCAATCGAATCTTAGTGGTCAAACGACATGGGAAAACATGTTATGAACTACTCCAGCAACATAAACCCAACTTGGAGTATCTAGAACCGTTTGGCGCACCATGCACATTGTTGAAAAAGACTCAGACTAGGAAGTTCAGCGAGAAGGCAGAAGAAGGGATCTTTCTCGGTTAAAGCATACCCAACAAGAGAGTTTACATCAACTTAATGGGTCAGGTAGAAGTGTAGTGCAATGTTGAATTTCAAAGATACACCACCCCCCAACTAGAAAAGGACCCTCATTCTTCTTTGACTATAATGGATTCTTTAAATCCTTCAATTTTCCGCCTTCTCATACTGATGATGAGCTTTCTGCTAGGATGATGTACAACGTTCTTAACACTCCTCCACCAGACTCGACATCAATGTGTCCTTAGATGATACTTCTAGCCCTTCAGGGGGAGACCTTGAAGTAAATTATTCTTCATCTGAGATGAAGCAGTTGAGACTGCTAATGTGGACAGGAGGAACATGTTCCCACCAATGAAAGTACACAAGCATCAAATCCTGATGCCTTTGACACTTCGGAACCTCATACGCCAACAACTATAGATCTAAACCTGAGTTTAACAATCTGGAGAATGAGGTGGTTGTTCCACAAACTCCGGATCTTGGCTAAATGTTTATCATCCCTTGAACAATGTCATTGGGGATGTTAGATCGGGAGTACAGACCAGAAATCAGCTGTACTCAGCTGATTATGCCTCGGTAATGGAAAAGGGATATCTTCACGATGGTGCATATCGATGTTTTATGTCTTAATTTGAGCCAAAATATGTAAGTGAAGCATTAAACGATAAGTCATGGGTAGTGCATACAAGAAGAACTCCTACAATTCAAGAAGTTAGGAGTATGGACCCTTGTGGACAAACCAAAAGGTGCTAAGGTGATTGGCACTAAATGTGTGCTGAAATGCAAGAAGATGACCAAGGGGTCATAATCAGGAATAAGCCCGACTTGTAGTTCAAGGATTTGGACAAGTTGAAGGCATAGATTACAATGAAGTGTTTGCACCAATGGCAAGGATGAAGCAATACGTATATTTCTAGCTTATGCATCCTACATGAAGATTAAAGTCAATCAACTAGATGTGAAGAGTACATTATTCATGGTGAAATCCATGAGACGGTCTATGTAAGTCAACTCAAAGGATTTGAAGATCCTTATCATTGGGACATAGTTTACAAGCTTGACAAGGCTCTACGGGCTCCAACAAGCCCCTAGAGCTTGGTATGAGAAACTCTCAATTCATCTTATGAAATATGGTTTTTTGTAGAGGAGTTATTGATTGTTTATTGTTTATCAAGGAAAAGGATGGGGATTTAGTGCTGGTACAAATTTATGTTTGTAACATTTTGTATTTTTTAGTTAATTAAAAGTTAGCTTTGTTAATTATTGTATGGACTATTATTGCCTCTTAATCCTTTAACTTGAAAGATTACAATGATAATATTATATAATAATAATATAATAATAATAATAATGATTACAATATTAAGAAATAATACTATATAAATTATAGCAATAAGTAATAATATAATATAATAATAATAATAAAAATAATAATAATAATAATAATAATATAATAATAATAATACTAATGATAATAACAAAAATAGTAGTAATATACTAATAATAATATTAATTTATAAAATTACTAATCTTTGAAATGTTTAAAAACTTAAAGTAATTAAGTTTGGGGGTTAAGTTTGCCAATTTTAAAACTTCAAATGCAAGTTTCAAACATAAAATGATAAACAAACAACTGCAGGGGGCTATTGTGTAAACATTTGAAACCCAAAACTTCTCCCCCTATTCAAACCCATTTTTTCGGCCATCTCTCCGGCCAAGCTCCGGCGAGGCCCAAACTAACTTAAATCGTTCGATTACCGACCTTAAACCGTTCCAAATCGTTTCGTGAATGTGTTTCGAACCTAAACACACACTTTATTGTGTTTAATCATCGGTTACTAGTCTAATCGATTACATAACCAATCCACATTAAATTCTCTAGCTGTTCGAGCATTTACACATCTTAATAGACCAATTAAACTAACCTAATCAATCATCTAACAAATCTTAATCATTTGCAACTCTCAATTTCTCCTGAAACGAACTCGAACATAGGCATCGATTAGCAACTTTCGTCGCGAACCGTAGCTAGTCGAACCCGACCTTCTCCACAATCTCACCCTTAATTAACAGAGGGCTTTCGTTCATTGAGTTCATTAGAAGCTACCTGCATAACGAATTTGATTATCATCGTCGTTGAGTATCCAATCAGTGCTAAGAAGTCGCGACCTGTTCCCCTACCTGTTCATCATCGAATCCATCTCCAACCAGGTAATTTTAGACATGTATATACTCAGTTTGGGGAGGGGAATAAAAGCCCTAACCAAATGATCATTAACAATAAACGTTGGGACTCAATTCGATCAAAGGTAAAATTAGGGTTCTTAGAATTGGGGGTTTTCTGGGTGTTTGTGTTTATAACATTTTAAAACTGGAATCTTACACGACCAAGGCCTTTAGTTCACTAGTAAAGTGCTTGCATCTCTTCTAAAAGGTCCCGGGTTCAAACCTGGGCCACCTCACATATTTTTAGAGCCTTTTTGGCTTATAAAACAAAGTGTAAAAATTTCTAAAAATTTTAAGAACTGGTTTGTAACTTTAGTTTATTTTTAAAATTAATTACTCCTTTTTTGTAAATTTATTTATATTTTTTTAACAAATATTTATCCACAATATAGTGTTTACTTATTCTTTATATATTAGATTTTAAAAAAAATTTAAATCATTACATTATATTAATAATTCTAGTGATGGATTAATCATAATATTTTAAATAAGAATTTTAATTTATAATTTTTGTTATATATATAAAGTGGATTGAACCCAATAATTAGCATATTCTTCTTGGTCCAAATACCTCTTTCAAATAGTTTGATTAAAATCTTATTTAAACCTTATAAATTATTGAAATAGTTTCTTTTCACGTCTTCGAATGAAATGTAGATATATAATTGTACCAAGGATACTTATTCTATTTTGTCAAATAATTATTTGACAACTACCAAATTGAAATCCTAGTTTTAGTTGATTCGTTAAACTCGTTATCATTAGACTTTAACCTTGTAAATATATATATAATTTTAGGTACCTTGTGAAGGGTTTTGCGTTAGAACGTTTATTTTATTTCTTAATAATCACCATTCCTGTACTTAGTTGACATGTGAGTATTTCTATACCCCTTTTTATATTTATACACTTTGGGGTGAAACATGTTACATTATAAATATTGTACTTGTAAACACGTTTGATTCTTGTAAACTTATAGCATTTCACCTGTATGTTGTGGTTAGTTGACATTTGTAGCTACCATGTAATGCGAATATATGTACAATCATTAACTATTGCTAGCATGCGACATCATAGAACTATGGGCCTGACAAGCCTGCTCGGTTAATCCAAGTACACTTAGCTAATCGTATATACTTGTAAGCATTTGAGACTTGTAAAAATCTGTCAAGGTTTGATTGTGCATTCTGTCTTACATCCTAGTTACGTTGTTCTCTAACTTACAACATGAATTGCCATCTTTTATATACTTATGTATTGCAAACTATGGAAATCTCACCAACATTATTGTTGACATTTTATTTTGAACATGTTTCAGGAAATGCTCAAGTTTGATTGACATCTTAAAGTGCTTTCACATCTAGGAATGGACCTAGTTAAATAAATAAAATAAATTGGCTTGTTACATCTTATGTTATGTTATTTACTTTCTTTAAGACTTGTGTGTTGTAATGGTACAATTGGAAGTTATGATTAATATATATTTGGATTATTAATAGCATTATGTGGCTGTGAACGATCTTAACCCTCACACCTTGACGTTTCCGCCGTCAACGTTAGGATGTGACAGATTGGTATCGGAGCCCATAACTATAGGGATTTAGGTTATTAGAAATGGTGACCTAGACTATAGTTGATGCATGATCCTTATAGAATTATAATTTTATCTTGTAAATTATATGGTTTGCATGCTACATAATGCTATGCTTTCTTATGTGCAATTTGATGCCTTAGCATAGGATTGCCTAAACATTGTTTGTTCTCTTCCTAAACTTAACTTTGATTATTTGACTCTCCCCGAACATGAAACCTCTTAATCATATTCTCGTCGACACATGGAATTTTATGCTTATGCTTATGACTTGGATCTTTAGACTCTATTTCTAATCTATATAAATCTCATCAAGGTTTTGATTTCATAAACCTAAGGAATATTATGTGACACATACACACCTGTATCCTGGATTTCCTGGCAAAAGGCCTTCGGGCTAAAGCAAGCATTTCGCATAAATCCTATAGGACTAGTCATGCTTAACTGGGGATTTCTAGGATGAGTGATAAACTATGGTCAATATACACAAGTCTCTAAGGCAAATGGGTCAATTCACCTTGACGTGTCAACGTTTCCAAATGTTAATGCAATACCAAATGGAATCATTCCGTGTAACTTACAACTCTTAGCTTGTCTTTGTCTAAACTATTATCCTTGGTTATCCCCATTCCCGTAACTAACTCATTTTGTATATCCAGTATGTCTCGTGACCATGGAAAGTGTGGAAGTTCCGACCGTAAGCTAGCTGCCATGATTTCCCGGCAAATGGCTGCCGTCATCCCAACCATGGTTGCTGAACTTAATAGCACCCTAATGGCTAATAGCAACAACAACACCAATGGGAACAATAGCAGTGCTCATGGAGAGAATAGCAACAATCAACAAGGGAACACTCGCACCTACACTTTCAAACACTTCAACTCGTGCAAACCCACTAGTTTTAGTGGAAAAGAAGGAGCCACTGGACTTCTCGAGTGGTTTGAAAGTATGGAGAACACATTCATCGTTAGCGAGTGCCCCGACGAGTTCAAGGTTCGCTATGCTATAAGTGTCCTTCAACAACGGGCACTAACATGGTGGAATAGCAAAAAGAGAAACTGTGGGACTGAGATTGTTTTGGCGTTGCCCTGGGAGGAATTTAAAGATATCATGATCCAAAAGTTTTCCCCGAGGAGCGAGTTGCAAAAACTAGAGGAGGAATTTTGGAACCTCAAACAAGATGGTGGAAATCACCTGGCTTATTCCACCCAGCATCATGAGTTGAGTATGCTCCTACCACAATGATGGACACCATGCCCCGTAACATTGTGAAATTTATCAAGGGGGTGTGATGGGTGCGGATAGTATATAAATTTAATAAAGAATTATCGCACGGATTCAGTTTTAATTGGTTGTTACTAATACTAAACCACATACACAAAAGGCAAGTGTACCTGTCGTGTGGTAATATAGTGTTAGTAAGAACCGAGTATCAATCCGTGGACACACCTAGCCTACTCAACAAACTTGATGATTTGACTATCAGATTTGGTTTTTGTTAAAGAAAATGATAAGTTGCATTGGAAAGATTTTTAGGGTTTAACAACAATGATAAATTTAAAGTAAACTGAGATTTGAAGCGTTTGGATTTAAAACCAGGGAATAAAAGTTATCATCCTAATTAGACTCCACTTATGTAATCGTGATGAATTGGTGGTGTGATTTAAAGATATGGATTAATGTAATTATGTTAATTTTTATAAAGATGAGCTGACACAATTTCTCATCTATCCTGCTGCCGTAGTGACTAGGATCATGTCAGATTGAGTTTTACTGCTTAGATCAAAGTCCTAGTAATATAGGTAAATCTTTTGTGACCTATTTGACATATGATTTCTAAAAACATAACTTAATGTTAAAAAGAGAGTTGATCAAGTTCCTTCCTAACATACCATTAATTTTAGAAAACCATAACAATTACTGAAGATTTTTCAAATTAATAAAAGGGATCTCGTAAATGATCAAAAAGTTAAGGTGATATGACTTCTAATAACCATTTCTAGTTCATTAGCCATGGATTATTATGAAGACCGGTTTCGCGAATGAAAGTTAATCATACGGTTTTCAACCTTATATGACAATCACAATCACAAACCATAAATTTATAACTTCCCGTTCAAATGTAGATGCTACCCATCAATAGTTTTCCCAAGACCACCATAACATTAACATAATATTTATCACACCATTAGTTCATCACAAATTACATAAGTTTCATCCGATCAGGATGATAGAAAGAGTTTAGCTCATAATGAGCTTGAACATAACAACATATAACCAAGAAGATAGATATGTAATCATCGGTTAAATGGAACAATCAAACCGATAATCCACAATGGATGACGTTTAGACGATCCCGAGCTTCTTCCAAGTGTTATATGCACCTCCTAAGCTCCAAATGACCTTGAAGTCTTGATTCCTAAGAGAGTTCTGCAGAGTAACTCTCCCACCAAAGCTTACCAAAAAATGGTGAACTTAGGCTTCTATTTATAGGCTTTCTGGAGTGTTTAAGCACAGCCCCGTGCCTAAAAGGCACGACCCCGTGCTAGTACAATGCATACGAAAGTTGGTCGGCTCATACATGCAGGTTGTGTCGGGCACAGCCCCGTGCTAAATAGGGCACGACCCCGTGTTGGAGGTGGGGCACGGCCCCGTGCCTTATGGGGCACGGCCCCGTGTCTACTTTTATGGAACAGTACGTTTTGTTCTGTCAGATGTCCATACACGGTGGTGTGTTAATTTTGCACGGGGGTGTGTTCGTAGCAAAGCATGGGGGCGTGCTTAATGAGGCACGACCCCATGCTTGGACTCCAAAGCTCGGATTACTTAAATTTCTTGCTAAATATGCTTCTTTTGTCCAACTTGCCCTATTAAACACCTTAAAACACAATTTAACATTTTAAGTACATTTTCATCATTTTAAGGAGGTATTAAGAAATAATTGATGTGCTTTTGATAGGATTTATATGTATAATTTGGAACACATCAAACATCCCCACACTTGAACTTTGCTTTTCCTAAAGCAAAAATCACTTAAAATGACAAATCCACCAAAAACCAAATAAATCAAATTATAAACATGTCTTTCGAGAAATACACAAGTAAACATTATTTTCATCCAAATATAAATATTCCAAGCATATGTAAAATGATATCCTAGCAAGCAATAGATTGGTTAGTAAAGATTATTATCATGTAAAAATCCACACTTCTCACAAGATGCACTCACACTCGGCTAAATATATGGAGTCATAATAAAGATTAAGTATAACTAGTACACTCAATTGCCTAGTATGAATACGTGTGAAATCATATGCTTGTTAAGGGATCAAATCTCCACCTACTTAGATATTTACTTGCATAAATAATTAGGTCTTTGAGGGGTTGTAACTTGGCTCAGGCTCGAGTAAGGAATATTTGGAAAAAGTGGCTAATTGTTAAAGACGACGGTCTTGGCTTATTTTTTTCTAACATAAACTACAACGAAAGCAATAAAAGGTTCCCTATACAATACTTCAAGCTAGAAGGGTTATGCTAACTTGAGGACTCGTTTAAGGTCAAATTGTCAAGACCGTATTTTGCTTTCAAGAATCGTACTTCATCTTTTACCCGAAGATGCCCAAAACTTTCCTTTCTCAAGGATCTATCGGCTTGAAGCCTAATAGCGCCCAATTGGATTAGTTCTGTGTATTCGTATTTAGATTCAGTTTGATTCTTTTTGCATTTTCTATTATGAGACTAATTTCCACAATTCGGGCATCTTTCATATCTTTTACCCGTCTCTTTATAGCACTTTTTGAAATTCCACAAAATGGCGGAACTTGTTCCTTTTTTTGCCATTTCTTTCTTGCGTCGAACGTGAGATTGAAAATTTCTTCGTGGATTTCCGGGGGAAGTCCCGGTTTTGCGTGATGAAGGCAACAAAGAATTGAAATGAAAAGAATGCATTCCAGTTCTTTACGGTCTGCCGGTAAAAAACCAATTTTTTTACAAGCCAAAATCGTGTCTTTAACGAAAACAGGATTTGTTGAAGGCTTTTTTGGTTAAGTGACATGGTGGTTCAGGTGATTGAAAGATAAAAATGTTTAAGCTTAACGGGGCTAACTAAAGTTGATGTTCAGGTAAGGAAAGTTAAAGAGAATGGTTGGGGCTCGAATGGTAAAGGTCACCTAGTGCCTAACTTATTTTTATGCACCAAATACTAATTAAGGTCTTGAAATGCATACCCAAAGGAATTCTAATCACACGTATCATATGGCACCCTCAATTAAATCCAGAATGAAAGTAGAATTGTGTTAGGATCTGGTATATGAACAAAATACCAACTGATTAATGTGTAACCAAACCAAATAGTGCGGAATCCTATTTGATTGGCGATCCAATCAGTGAGAACGCACATAGAAATAATTATTTATTGAATCTAATGTCAAGAATCGATTAGGAATCGATCTACTGCGATCTATGAACTTGGAGTACGAACTTAGAGGCTTCAGGACGGCTAGGGTACGTCTGAAATCAAAGTGTATTCAATCCTTCCGTTTTTCCATGAATTAAGTGGTATTTATAGGTAGGGTTGCTCATTCGGGCGACTGAACCATTAACATGGTTCAGTCGTGCGATTAAGTCATACGGTTGGTCCATTCGCACGACTGAGTGTTCAGTCATGCGACTGAGTCAGTCGCATGAAGTTGTTTAGGCGTATGGACTATTTAGGCGCATGGACACTCAGTCGCATGACCATTCGGACGCATGACCACTGTTGGGGCGCATGGTCCAATCGGACGCATGAGAACTTCACTTAACCAAATTTGAATGTATTCATTATTATAACATTATGTATACCAATTCAAACAATCACAAACCTATATAATCTAGTCAGTATGCATCACACAACTCATTAACGAAAGGTTAAACATTATAAAGCACAACCAGATATTCTCATTTCATTAAACACCCAAGCATTACATAAGTGTAAGACATTCAAGACATATTACATTAAGATCCGAATCTAGGTACATATGTATCAACAAACTCCCCCTTGGACCTAGATCTATCTATTTTTTACATCTTTCATCACCTCTTCATACTTCTTGTACTTCTCTTCTCTTGTGACTCCTGCGTGTATCTCGAACGTAAAGCAGAGTCGTATAACGTTCTGAAACTATAGAGCTTGTACAATATCTTGAGAGTTATAGAACAGTGGCCACTTGTATAATGTATAAACATCATTTGCTGACAAGTTAGTGAGCCACATTGGGTCAAACACCCTTATGGTTTCCATTGTCCAATTTCTGTTCAAGATTATCACGGCCTCTCCCGTTCTCCAATCGTAGTACCACCATTTGAAGTGTGGAGTGAAGTCCTGTGGCATCTCCCGTAGTGGGATCTTTGACATTGTATGTGGTGGACTCCACTTCAACACTATTTTTGGTTTGCCAGTTATGGCGTCAACCTCAGATCGTCTGATGTACCTTGTTGATTGTTGAGGTTTGAAGTTGAACCATCTGGTGTGGTACTCCCTCTTTAGAGCTGCTTCAAACCAGCCTGACATCTTACGAGGGTCAGCGTATAGCAATTTTAACTTTGCTAACTGGTTAAGCTGAAAACTTGGAAGAGTCTTCAGATCATGTGGGAATCTAAAGTACTCAATTCCCTCCTCACGTTTAACAGCGTAAACGCTAAGGTCTTCAAAATGTGCCCACACTATAATCCTTCCTGCCACCTTTTGATGTTTCTTGACTTTATACAGCTTGGTGTAGGCCGTTGACGTTATAGCGCTGCGTTGGGCTCTTAGGTCGTCAAAGCAAGCAGCCCACTCAGCCTTTCTGGTATTAACTTCGGCATCCGTGGCTTGGGCTGTATCTCTTTCTTGTCTGACGCTTCTTCCATTTTATCCAAAGTCTTGAAGGTTTCACTGACAAGGTTGTCACCCAGATTGGGTACCACATTATCGTCAATGTCAGTGTACTCTGGATAATGTTGATATGTGACATCTTCTATCTCGATCTCATCAATGCCATTGAGTTCGTCGTCACTATCACCTTGGACTGTTGGAGTTTTTTCATGATCTTGTCGGCATTTAGTTTGAATATTTTGGCCAACTGCTCGTCAGTGAAGTCGTGAATTATCTCCCCCTCTTTTGGGGTGTAACTCATAGATCTCCTTACGATCCCTTGCAGATCAAGAATCATGGTTAATTGAGTCTTGACCTGCTAAAGGAGATCTACATCATATTCATCCCTCTGAAAGTTTGGATCTGCTTGATTTACACATTCAACACAACAATCAAAACAGAAACATTAACATTATATAAAACATTCATTACATTAATTTTGATACAAGATTCATAAATATGATTTAAATAATATGAGCAGCTAAGTATTACTCTTATCCTGTATCATATGCTCTTCTGTTGCCGGGGCAGATGTGGAGGCAACTTGATCTTGTGCTCTCTTCGTCCTTCTTTCACTGACAGGTGTGGCACCCGCAGCAGGTGTGTTGTCTTCATCATCATCAACCTCATCGTCTCCAGCACCACCACCAACATCAGTATCATCATCACCATCATCATCCTCGTCATCATTGTCATCATCAGTTTCGTCATCACTATCATCTCCATCTCCTTCCTTGATCTTTAGGGGCTCTTCTTGGATCCCTTGAGCCACAACATGATGGTCTTGTTGGTAGACTCCAACTCCACGATCCTCTTAGCTGATTGGGCATGCTGCTCTCGGAGTTGGGACATCTCTACACGCTGAGCACCCATCAGCTGGGCCTGCCGAGATATCTGCAGAGACTGGGCAGCAGTAAGGTCTACTAGCTGACGTATCTGAGTAGTCTTCTCTTCGTCTGTAGCTAACAGCCTCAGCATCATACGGTTAAGTGTCGAGAGCTATTCCTCTACCCCACTGGGAGGTAGAGGTGATCCTGATGTATAAGGAGGGTATGATGCAGGACCGACATGGTGGCTAGTGGTGGTGGTGGTGGTAGTGGTGAAGAGTGGGGTGGTATAGGTATAACTAGTGGAGGTACGACGGTAGAAGTGGAGGTGTGGTAATGATGGTGGGTGGTATGGTAGTAGTGGTAGAGGGTGTGGTAGTGATGGTGGGTGGTATGGTAGTAGGGGTGAAGATTAGGGTTAATATAGATGAAGGTGGTGGTGGTGTGGGTGTGGAGGATGTGGTGGCAGATGGTGTGGCTGTAGAGGTGGTAAGTGGAGTAGTGGTGCTGAATGTAGTAGTGGTGGTGGTGATGAAGGTTAGTCTTCTCTTCTTCTTCTTCACGTAGTGGGGCTGAGCCATCCTTTTCTTCCTTGATCCTTTCGAAGAGGATGCTCCCCCTAGAACACGGCTTGGCTGATCGGGAGCAAAAGTGGGATCAGTGTCAGTCTCTCTTGACCCGCCAGGGCGTTCACCAACCACCCGGAGCCCTCGTTCTATGGCAACGACTTTACTGCCAATAGTTCGAGTCAGAGGCTCCTTATCTGTATCCTCCTCCTCATCAGGTATGAAGTCCTGATGGAATCCTTCAGTCTCTGCTCCATCATGGGCAGATGCCGGAGATGCTATATCAGCAGTGGGGGCCCTTGGTTGAGTGGGCCCTGCATCTCCACCATCATCTCTGTCATCCACGTCAGAGTCGTTCTCCGGTAGCTGTAACTGCTCATCATATGTGTCACTGTCTACGTTACGCCATTTTCGCCTCCCCGGTGCCACGTAGTCCACCTTGGCGAGATGGCCTATAAGTCTCTTTACCGAGGGCTTGACCTGCTTTCCTCGGTAAACCCTCATACGACCCAGTGTCGTATCATCCATAATCTCTAAAGCCATAGTGTCGTGGCTTTCCTTTGGTAGCGAGGGTAGCTTCTTGTCAAAAATCATCTGTAAGAACCGAGGGTACAAGCAGAAAGCCTCCTTGCCCTTGCCTCCAAGTTCTCTATAAGGTAAGAGAAGATCATGCTCGAAAAGCTGAAGGGATGGTTCAGCACCAGCGCCACGTAGGCATTTTGTATCTGGTCTGAGAGGTCGTCAAACCCACCCCTTCCTGAAGCTATGCACTTCAGGATGACGTATGCCAAGTACTTATACTGGGGGCACAGGTTTCTCTTGTTGAGCACACCTGAGTTTATGTCCCCAGAGTACTTAATCCTCATGAAACACCCTCTCACCGCCAGTGGGTGAAATCTGGTGGGGTGGCCAGCATCATCTCCCAACCCAAGTACACGCTAAATGTCTTCAGCTGTAATCTCTATGTCCATACCAAAGATGGAGCTCCGAATGCTGTATGGCTCTCGTGATCTATCCACTGATGCATTCTCCTAGAAGGTCTGTTTAATAGACCTGTAAGGGGTGCACGGTGTAGAAGTAGCTCGGTGGATCCTGGATCGCTTAAGAAAGGCGATGATCCCTGCAAACTCAGCCCCATTCCGAGTTGTGTGGTCTAAGTGAGCACGTATGTTGTGCTTGGGGTTGATAGACCATCTATCAGCCATAGATCTATAACATAAGATACGTAAACATTAGATACTCACATGACACAAATCAGTTCTAAGTAACTTGATAGAATTCATTCTGGTCCATTCATGCGAATGAACTATGCGACTGTGTTCAGTCGGTTGTCCTATCATGCGACTAGACTCATTCGGGTGAATGAACAAGCGACTGAGTTCAATCGGTTTGCTGAGCCTATGATTGGTTCAGTCTGCCGTCTGAGCTCATTCGTATGATACATTCAGCCGATTGAGCTATTCAGCCAGCTCAATTGGGCGATTGGAGTTCATCCATACGACCAGTCGCATGACCCATTGTTCGGTCGACTAAGGTTCGAATCTTCACCAATTCGTGAAATTAAACGTTGTGCATTGGTTCTTTAGACTCACAATCTCTTAACTAAAGACCTAATAACATTAGTTTTAACATTTTACTTAGTTTCAGTAGGTCATTAGTCATTTAGTGGTTTGGTTCTTGTTTCAATCAAACATCACAAATTAGGGCACCATTTCTCTTGATTTCTGTGAGATTTCATCTTAGTATACCTGTATAAATGCACACACACGTCTGAAGATCAATAGGGATGTATAATCGTGGTCTGATGAAATTTGGACAGTGTAACGGTAGGCTATGCGATATGAGGGCGATTGGGGGTGATGAGTTGAATGCGATCGACTGTGGCCCTATTTATACTGAATCTGAGTTCAGTCAGCCGACTGGACCCATTCGCTCGGTTCATTCGGGTGAATGGACCTTAGTCGGGCGATTGGCTCAGTCGATCACTTTTAGTCGGCCGACTAGAGCTCAGTCGGTCGACTGACTCATTCGCACACTCTCATTCGGTCGAATGGGTCATTCTGAAAGCCATTCGGGTGAATGGTTCATACTTATGTCCATTAAGTTGTTTAATGCATGAGTATGGCCATTCGTAAGATTGGTCCATACTCATGGTCCATTCGTGCGAATGGGTCAGACTCATGAATTTGACTTTATGACCATTCCACATATTCTCAGTTTAAATTTGAATAAACTTTATGAGCATTTGATCATCTTAGACATGATCATTTTATCTTGAAAAACCTTTGATCACCTCAGACATGATCCTTTTAAAAACTTTTGTCACCCCAGACGTGACCCATTTTTGTTTGAAAGCACGTGTGGTCACCTCAGACGTGACCTTTTGGATGATAAGGTTCCTTATCAACTTCCATGACATAGTCCGATATTAAACACTCTGAAATTGACAATATTTAAATAAAAATAAAAGAAATAACACTAAAACTTAAAACTAATACATGTTTTTGTGTTTTTGTGAGGGTTAAATCCTATGATGTAAATCTAAGGAGTTCTTTTTCTAAAAAAGATAGCTTCAATTCATTTAAATCATACATGGACCTATTCAATTTTGAATCATACAGGATATTCAAATCGTTCGGGACAAGTTATCTAAAACCTTTGATGCTCTATTCTTGTTTTTCATTTAGAGTCATTTAGCAAATTTAGGAAATCATACTAATATTATTAGGTCCCCACTCTGATTTGAACCTTCAAGAATTGTAGCCATAATGATTGTCAGTATACTTGTCCTCTTAAATCCATACACAGACTTTCAACACAGATTGGTGATGGTTTAACGTTTGTTTATTTCAACAAGCATTTGTGGATCCCACACTTATATGGTAATCAACATTCCTCAGTAGATTTTTGAGCGGTCTCAAGGTAGTATTCAAGAAGAAACTATTCATAGAACTTTCAAAGAGAAGCCAAGCCTCAGGTCAGTGCCACCGCACAGCAGAGAGGCGGCAAACAACAATGAATTCTACAATATATAGGTTATGCTTATCCTCAGGTCAGTGCCATCACACAGCAGAGAGGCACATAACCTATATTCTTGTTTGAGCAATTTCATTCTTTTTGCATAGATCTCACCAACAACATAAGTTATCAGTTTGATTGTATTTGCATTTTTATGTGCTTTTGCTCATGCTTTGGTCTTACGCACACATCTGTGGCGTTTATTTTACTCATCACCCCTTATTGGAATCTTGTTGATTGTGTTAACCAGGGATAAGGTGTTACCCACAGCTAGTCAAATATTTTAGTTTAATCTTGAGATCACCAAAAAGGTCTAGTCATCTATTGTATTGAATCTACTGATATATCATCTGTGATCTAGCAACCTCTAGGTCTACTTTCTTTGTGTTACCTTAGTAGTAGCTAGTTTATCTATCATATTTCCTTTTATTTTGCTCAGACTACACAGATTTATACTTGAGCTTTGCATCATTTTCAATTTAAATTTTAAAGTCCCAAATGATTTGCTCCTGTGTACTATCATATTCCAAAGATTGAATCGATATCACACATACGATCTTATTTTTATTAGCTACCTCTCCTCCTCCCTCATTTTTTTATACTGTCTAAACCTATTCTCCCCCTAAGATTTTAAAACCATAATGGATTAGCATTTTAGGATTTTAATAGGCGAAACAATAAGACCAATTTTAATTAACTAACTTAAAATTAGGCAAATAAATTAAAAATAAAAAAATAAAAGAAAATTTACACGACACATCGAACTACACATGGTCATCTTCAGGAATGACCTCACTTTTGTTTTTAACGCTGTTGACCTCTAACAAATATAGAAAACGTGGGTTGTCAAAAGCCTTTGTATAGAGGTCAGCGCGTTGAAAATCTGTGTTTATTTTACCACATCGATTAAGTTCTTTTCAAAGCAATCACGTATAAAGTGATATTTAATTCCGATCTATTTGGTCTTAGGATGTTGGACCGGGTTTTTAGTGACTGCAATTGCAACAAAGTTGTCAACAAAGATAGGAGTAGAAGGGAAATTCAAACCGTAATCTAGCATTTTCTGTTTAATCCATATGATTTGAGAACAGCAGCTTGCAGCAGCAACGTATTCGGCTTCACAAGTTGACAGTGCAACCGAGGTCTGCTTCTTGCACTGCCAGGTTACTAATCTTCTCCCAAAGAACTCACACCCTGCTGATGGAGGCTTTTATTTCATCTTGCAGCCGCCGTAATTCGAGTCACTATATGCTGTAAGCTCAAAGTCATCATCATGAGGATACCACAACCTAAGTGTGGGTGTGCCCTTCAGATAACGAAAAATCCTTTTGACCCCAATAAGATGGTTCACCTTAGGCTTTGCCTGATATTGTGAGCATAAACATGTAGCATACATGATATCAGGTCATGAGGTAGTGAGATACATGAGAGATCCAATCATCCCTCGATACATAGTGGCATCAACTAGATCACCATTCTCGTCGGGTGCTACATCATGGTTTGTGGCAAGTGGAGTGCCAGATGCAGAAGCATTCTCCATGTCAAACCGACTGAGAAGATCACCTACATACTTGGTCTGATGTAGGAAAATCCCATTTGGTGTCTGATCCACCTGTAACCCGAGAAAGAACTTCATCTCTCCTATTGCACTCATCTCAAACTCCGCCTTCATTACTGCTTCAAACTCTTTACATAATTCTTCGTTCTTTGAACCAAAGATTATGTCATCGACATAGATCTGTACCAGTAGTAAGTCTCCATCTTTTTCTTCGATAAACAATGTACAGTCAATGACTCCCCTGCGAAAACCGTGTTTCACAAGATGAGTCGAGAGTTTCTCATACCAAGCCCTTGGAGCTTGGTGAAGTCTGTATAGCGCCTTGTCAAGTTTGTAAACTCTATCCCGATGATATAGATCCTCAAATCCCTCGGGTTGACTCACGTACACTGTCTCTCTGATCTCACCATGAAGGAACGCACTCTTCACATCTAGTTGATAAACTTTGATTTTCATATAAGATGCATAGGCAGGGAAGATGCGAATGGCTTCCATCCGTGCCACGGGTGCAAACACTTCATTGTAGTCAATACCCTCAACTTGTCGAAAACCCTGAACAACAAGCCGAGCCTTGTTTCTAATGATCACTCCCTGATCATCTTTCTTGCATTTCAAGACCCATTCAAAATATTACATAAGTGTAAGACATTCAAGACATATTACATTAAGATCCGAATCTAGGTACATATGTATCAACAAATTGCAATTTGAAAAAGCTGTTTTAAGGCTCAAAAATAAACTCACATATGGATGGAATTGGGTACAAGTGTTTCATTTTACATGATTAAATATTTTACTAGATTAGATTATTGATTTTAAGGATATCACAAAAAAAACATTTTCAATTTATTTGGACGTCATGAATTTACTTCTTCATTTTCCGAAAACGTATTTTTATAATTTGGTTTATCAAAGATTATATTAAGTTTTTGGTTTCTTGTCACAAAAATTACTTGTTAAGTGATCTTTTCCTAAAACTTTTAAATTTGGACCTTTTTAGCAAAGTCAAATGCATTACTCTCATCCCCACATTTAAAATTCACATTGTCCTCAATGTGATTAACATAATCTAGATCGAGAAAGGGGTAGTGAAATAACTCCCCTAAAAATGATGAATTTGTCTCTTGTGTTTGATTTCCCGTGCTTTGGTAGACTCATCGAGAGTTTCTGAAATGCCACTAATTTATTGAAAGCATTAAAATCCTAAACACACAAGATAAAAAATTACATAAATTAAAAGATAGATTGGCACGAAGCAATAGTTTCGGGTCCCCAAAAATGATACGGTTTTCAAGGGCTTTGTGGCGGGATATACCCCCACTCATGGTACATTCGATTCCTGATGTACGTGATATCGTTGCTCAGGTCATCAACTCGGGAATGTAGATTTTCGACTTGGTTGAAGGCTTGTTGGGCATATTCAAATGATCGCCTTGCATGGTCGCTGGTGGTTTGTATTGACTCGTAAAGGTCTAACATGGTTGGGAATTCTCTTGTACGTGAACTTGAAGATCCAGCTCCGGCTCCTTCTGGATGTATGGCATGTCGAGATCCATAATTATTTCTTTGGGGTCCGCTAGATACCAGATTTGTCCCTTCTTATCCATGAATCTCGGCTGCCTATTTGGTAGGCTTGTCACCATGTACATACTTGTGCAAATGCTCAAGTCTAATAGTCCCGGCATCACTCCTTCAGTTCCCTCAGTGTTATAACCATAGCTCTCGTATAAGTTCAAAATCCAGCTTCCTCCAAACATGGGTGTTGGAGCACCTGCAATCGCATTCCTGGCAAAAAGATTACAAAACAAATACCCAACATTACATTGCAACTGATTTACTATACAATATAAAATGAACAAGTCCCTCAAGTTAACAACTCCCTCGCTTTGACCACGAGCTGTTATGGAATGACTACGTAACCGATGAATGTATCGCAAATGCGGGTCTCGTATCTGACTGCTTTTTGTTTTACTCGAGTTGAACCCTTCGGTTCCAATCCGCTACCAAAATATTTTCCTCATTGCACCACTTTTCGCGTCTTTACTTTCCTCGTCTGAGAAGGTATGGTATGCCGGCATTCCAGATATTGCTTCCTCCTCCATTTCTGTTGAGTGTAGATTCCGAGATAGACACCGAACAAGGCAATGGATGTTTTGTGCCAATGTCCAGCAAGTCTGAATGAAACTACATTATTATCCCAAGGGTCAGAGTCTTACATGCTAAATTTGAAAGATGCTAAAAATTCAAGAGTTAGTTCATAAACAGAAGGTCTATTTGTGAAAATAACGCTTCCACTGAACACTTAATAATGTTTTGTATCTTCTAGCTGTCCGACTGCCGCTAGTGTTTCTTCATCTGCTTGTAAGTGGGATCTTTCGACCTTTGTAGTAGTCTTTGAAGTCTATCATTACACCATCTCTCGCGGCTCCTTTCAAACATAAGTAGGGATGATTCATGATCCTGAAATTTCAAAAATAAGTTAATCTATACAAAACAAATTTCTTGAACAGTTCCATGATGGTAATGAAAACCATGTGTTTTTCAAGACATAACATCATAATGATTCAACTCATGTTCAAAAATAGTTGAGAATTTATCATCCAAGGGAAAAATTGTTGAACATAGGGGGTGCGTTTTGTTAAACGTGGGGGTGCGGTAAACATGGTTAGGCATGAAATCTTGACTCGAGCACGCGTGGTTTTGTTTGTAAATCTTTAATTAAGCATGGGTTTAACATTTTCTTGCTTTAAAAATCAAAGATTATACGTTTAACATTTTAATCACTTGTTAATAATTCAAGATACTCAAAAATATATATAGTGTTTAATACCACTTTGTAACTTGAACATGATTAACAAAGATTTCATTACGAATTATGAAGATAGTCTTGTAACAATAAAAGAAAAACAAACTAATTAACTAACTAAACAAACTAATAACTAACTAAACATACTAATAAAAATTAATCTACTTACAAGAATAAACATGAACAAGTAGGTTGAAAGCCTTCATCATTCCATAATACGTTTAAGAATAAGTCTTACACATAATTGCTAAGATTTCGGTTGTTTAGAGACCTAATCACCTAACTACATGTAATGACTATCATAACCATAGGAATTAGAATACTAACCTCTTGATCAAATACTCTTGAATGAAATCTAAAAAGATGAAAGAAAAATTGCAAAATAAGGTGAAAATGGAGGTAGATACGAACTAATGAGGCAATGAAGTCAGTATTTATCATGCAAAATTAAAGGGGAACAAGACAAAAGGTTGAAATATGTCAGCTTGTGTCATTTTTTGTCGAACACCGGGGCGTGCCACCTTAGGCACGGGGCCGTGTTCATGTGTTGATGCTCGGTTTCATTTTTTTGTTGTTCCGTTTTTTCAGTTTCGCGCGTTACGTAATTTTCCCCGTTAAGTTTTATCACTTCCAAATCATCAGAAAAGATACGAAAATTTTCCTAGAGTTAATTAACACAAGCCAAATTGAAAATTACATTTCCTAAGGTCCTACGGTTACATGATACGTTAAAAGCCAAGAATCTGAAACAGCAAAACTAGATTCTTTAACGCGCATTAGCGCACTTAGCACATCATGAAATGCTTCTAAAAGAAACGTCCACACATTTCGTGTGGAAGGTTCGGGATGGGATAGTGAGAAGTGCGGTTGCTTAATTCCGCAAGCTGACGGTTAATGAAAATGAGTTCCTCACTCATCTGTTGAACTTTTTGGATAAGTTCAGCTAAGCGTTGGGATGAAACAAGGTTTATTTCAGTCAGTTGCTTGATAAGTTCATGTAGCTTGAAGAAATATGGTTGAGTCGTTGGCTCTCGTGTTTCAGAACGCGGTTTCTTCGTAGGATTCCAATTGGAACTTTCATGACTTGATTCTTTCATTTTTTAGATGTTTTTAAACATGAATGAGTGTGATGAAAGAATGGAACAAGTTTGGTATTTATATACAGGTCATGGAAAGTGAACACAGGGGTGTGCTTGGCTAGGCACGGCCCCGTGCTTGTCAGTATTCGTCTTAAATTCGATCTGCAACGTTCCAGAGTCGTCAGCGGAGATCATAGAAAACATTTTCAGAGACACGGGGGCGTGCTTCATGAAGCATGGCCCCGTGCTTGTGCTTGTGATTTCCTAAAAATTGTAAAAAAATCAAGGAAAAATTATGTACAGGTGCCGCGTTTAAGTTTCGGGTCTTCGGCACGACCCTTCCCCACAATTAGCTTTCGCCGGGGCGGCGGTGTAGTTCCTCTAATGGAATCTTGGTTGGTCCATCGTTATATGGTTTCAAACGATGACCATTTACTTTGAAACTTAAACCTTCGTGGTTATAAATTTCAATGGCACTGTTTAGAAACACGTTTTTGATTGTATAAGGTCCAGACTAACGTGATTTCAGTTTTCCGGGAAACAAACGTAAACGAGAGTTGTACAGTAAGACACGTTCTCCCACATGAAATGTTTTTGTGTTCTTTAATCGAGTGTCGTGGAATTTCCTTGTCTTTTCTTTGTAAACCCTAGCGTTTCGTATGCTTGTTCTCTCAATTCCTTCAATTCATGAATTTGTAGGAGTCGATTCTTTCCTGCAAGGTCTTGGTCCAGGTTTGCCACTTTAAGTGCCCAAAAGCCTTATGCTCTAGTTCCACCGGTAGATGACACGACTTCCCATAGATTAGTTTGAACGGTGTTGTGCCGATGGGAGTCTTATAGGCTGTTCGAAAAGCCCATAATGCATCATCTAACTTGTAGACCAGTCCTTCTGGTTTTGACCTACAATTTGCTCAAGGATTCATTTGATGCCTCGGTTAGTGACTTTGGCTTGCCCATTCGCTTGTGGATGGTAAGCAGTTGTAAAGCATTGGTGAACTCCATAACGTGCCATTGCTCGTTCGAGCTGATTGTTACAGAATGAGTTCCTCGGTCACTAATTAGAGTTTTGGGGGCACCAAAATGAGAGAATCTTTTCTCAAGGAATTTGACAACGTTTCTGGCATCATTAGTAGGCAGGGCTTGAGCTTCAGCCCTTTGAAACGTAATCAACTGCTACCAAGATGTAACGATTGCCAAATGACACCAGAATGGCCCCATGAAATCAATACCCCGTATATCAAATATATCGCATACTTGAACTGGTTTCTAAGGCATCTCATCCCGTGTCAAGATATTGGTTGCTCTTTGACATGCATCACAGGTGCGTACTATGTTGTGAGCATCTTTGAAGATCGTGGGCTAGTAAAATCCAGAGTCAAATACTTTCTTGGCTATTCAGGTTGCTCCATGGTGTCCTCCTATAGGTCCTTCATGACAGTGCCTTAAGATTTGTTCTGCTTCTCTTCGTATATGCATCTTCGATGAGTTGGTGTCCACCGATTCTAAACAGATACGGGTCTTCCCAATAGTAACGTTTGATATCTGTAAAGAATTTCTTCTTTTGCTGATAAGTCATTCCTTTGAGAAGGATTCCACTTGCTAAGTAATTTGCAAAATTGGCGAACCAAGGATGTTCATTGATTGAGGATTGAATGTGCATAAGGAATTCGTCAGGAAAATTGTCGTTTATTATGGCTTCCTCAGTTTGTGAAGGACTTGAATCCTCAAGACGCGAGAGATGATCAGCCGCTAGATTTTCTGCTCCTTTCTTATCACGAATTTCGATGTCAATTCTTGAAGTAGAGAATCCAATGAATCAATCTTGGCTTTGCATCTTGTTTGTTGAACAAATAACGAAGGGATGCATGATCGGTGTAAACAATTGTTTTTTTAAAGGATTAGATACGAGCAGAATTTGTCAAATGCGAAAACTACCACAAGAAGTTCTTTTTCGGTGGTGGTGTAGTTTTCTTGTGCGTCTTTAAGGGTTTTGCTCGCATAATGAATTGGGTGAAATTGCTTGTCTTTCCTTTGTCCTAATACGGCTCCTACCGCGAAATCTCTTACGTCGCACATGAGTTCAAATGGTAATGTCCAATCTATGGAAACCATGATTGGAGCGGTTACCAGCCTCTCTTTAAGCAATTTGAATGCACTAATGCATTCGTCAGAAAATACAAATTGAGCGTCTTTCTCTAGAAGTTGAGTCATTGGTCGACCGATTTTTGAGAAATCTTTTATGAAACGACGGTAGAATCCTACATGAACTAGGAAACTTCTGATATCTTTCACGGTTGTGGGATGTGGAAGTTTAGAAATAGTGTCAACTTTGGCTTGATCGACTTCAAGCCCTGCTCGAGAGATTTTGTGTCCTAACACTATTCCCTCCGTAACCATGAAGTGGCTCTTTTCCTAGCTTAAAACAAGGTTAGAATCTTCACATCTAACCAACATCTTTTCCAGATTTTCCAAACATTGCTCAAATGAGTTTCCAAAGATGGAGAAATCATCCATGAATACTTCCATTGAGTGTTCAATCATGTCATGAATAATTGCTACCATGCATCTTTGAAATGTAGCAGGAGCATTACATAATCCAAAGGGCATTCGCCGTTAAGCAAATGTGTCATATGGACAGGTGAATGTCGACTTCTCTTGATCTTCGGGAGCAATAGGGAATTGAAAATAACCTGAGAAACCGTCCAAGAAACAATAAAAAATTTTTCCGGATAATCGCTCAAGCATCTGGTCGATGAAAGGAAGAGGGAAGTGATCTTTCCTTGTGGCATCATTGAGTTTGCGATAGTCTATGCAAACTCTCCATCCGGTAACCGTACGAGTGGAAATAAGCTCATTCTTCTCGTTTTACAACAGTCATTCCTCCTTTCTTTGGAACAACTTGGACGGGACTGACCCAAGGCGAATCAAAAATAGGGTAAATCAAACCGGCATCTAGCAGTTTGATTACTTATTTCTTCACCACCTCTTGGATGCTCGGTTTAAACGTCTTTGAGGGTGAATGACGGATTTGAAGTTCTCCTCCATCAATATTTTATGAGTGCAAAATGATGGATTGATTCCCTTGATGTCCATGATTTTACATGCAATTGCTCGTTTGTGTGCCTTCAGCACATTAAGCAACATGTTCTTCTCATCAATTGATAAGGTGGATGAGATTATGATAGGAAGTTGAGATGTGTTTTCAAGAAAAGCGTATTCGAGATGAGATGGAAGTTCTTTGAGCTCTAAATCTGGAGGGTCTTCTATAGAAGGTTTGGCTTTCAGTTCTAGATCTTGCTCAATGATCTCAAATGCTTCTTGATGAAGTGTTGTTTCATCAACTTCAAGTTCTGGAATGATTTGGTTCTCATAGATGGGTTCTGTGATTTGGACCTCTATTAATTGAGTGTTGCAAGCTTCATTTTGAATAGTTTTCTCCAAATGACAGCTTATGATCGAATCGCAAGCATCAACGTAATAGAGTGAGTCATCATGATGTTGAGGGTGTTTCATGGATTGGCCTATATCGAAAGTTACTTCCTCTTCGCCTACTCTAAGCGTGAGTTTTCCTGTACAAACATCAATGAGGGCTCGAGCAGTCGCTAAGAAAGGTCAACCTAGGATAAGAGGAACATTTTTGTCCTCATCCATGTCAAGGATCACAAAATCAACGGGAAATACGAATTTGTCCATTTTAAGTAAGAGATTTTCAATGATGCCCCTCGGATATTTGACAGAATGGTCAACTAACTGGATGCTCATACGGGTAGGTCTAGGTTCACCTAAGTTTAATTTTTCAAAAACCACATAAGGCATAAGGTTAATGCTTGCACCTAAATCAGCTAACGCATTATTGACAGAAAGATTTCCTATAGACAAGGTATGGTGAAACTTCCTGGATCAGTCATCTTTTGAGGTAGTTTGTTTTGAAGAACTGCAAAGCATTCCTCATTCAAAACATGTGTGATAACTCTTCCAGTTTCTTTTTGTTTGACAAGACACCTTTAGAAACTTAGCGTAGTTTGGCATTTGTGCTAAGGCCTCCACCAAGGGCAGATTGATATGGAGTTGCTTGAACAACCCAAGGAATTTGCTGTATTGTGCCTCCATTCTTTGTTGTCTCAAACGACCTGGATATGGAAGTGGTGGAACATAAGGTGGTGGTGGAACGTATTTCTTGGCTGGTTCTTCAATAACAACAAGTTACTTTTGCATATCACTCGCATTACTTGGAGTTTCAATCTCTACTTCTTCAAGGATGGGTTGTAATGTGGGTGCATCACCTTGAGTGGTTTTGCCACTTTTGGTGGTGATGGCTTTGACTTGAGCATTAGGGTTTGTCATAGTGTTGTTGGGCAAAGCTCCTTGCGGTCTTTCAAATAGCTGTTGTGCAATTTGACCTACTTGTGCTCTATGGTCTGCAATGATGCTTTGTTGCTTTTGATGTCAGCTTCGTTTCTTTGAAACCTCTCCTCATTTTATCGATCAGATTTCGGATGTACTCATCTGTGGCTTGTGTGGTTAACAACAACTGCTGCAATAAGTCTTCCATTGATGATGCTCCACGGTCTTGGTTGCTTGGGCCTTGGTATGGTGCTTTCTGTTGTTGGTAAGGTGGCCTTCGGTTGAATCCAGATGATTGTTGGTTATTACCAGCATCTCTGTAATTCGAGTTGCTTCTCCAATTTGAGTTGTTGTTGTATGAGTTGATTGGGCCTCCTACGTAGTCAACATCTTCAGCTACCATAATGCCTTGTGGGAATTCGCTGGTCTTGTGTGAACTTCCACATGTGTTGCATCGCGTTGGGGTTTTCTTTAGCTCGCTTTGCAATTGTTTGAATTTTTTGGTTAGAGCTTCTAATTGGGCTGCAATTAGGGTTTCAAAGTCTACTTGATGGATACCTTTAGAATTGGGTTTGGTCCTTAATGGATTGTAGGCAAAGCTCTTCTTAGCTGCTCTTTCTAAGGCTTGGTATGCTTCTGTTGGTGTGACACTTCCAAAACCTCCTCTCGCACTTTGGTCTACCGCTTGCTTATGGGCTCCGCTGATTGCATCGTAAAAGGTTTGACACTGCAGCCACAGATCAAGTCCATGATGTGGAATCTTCGAAGGTGACTTTTATATCTCTCCCATGTTGCGTGTAATGATTCATCGATGTCTTGGCGAAAACTTGTGATGCTGCTTCTTAGTTTGGCAGTGCGATCGGGTGGAAAGTATTTCAAAAGGAATTGCTTAGCCATTTCTGCCCATGTGGTGATGGAACCAGGCAGAAGTGAATCAAGCCAGTCGATGGCTCGACCTCGAAGTGAAAATGGAAAAAGTCTTAGTCGAATGGCGTCGTTTGAACAGTTATTGATTTTGAAGGTAGCACATATACGAAGGAATCGTGAGATGTGAGCATTAGGATCTTCGTCTTGTAACCCATGGAACTGAACAAAGTTTTCTACGAGTTGGATAATACTAGACTTAATCTCGAAATTGTTGGCCGCTATTGCTGGTTGGACAACACTAGACTAATAACCATCTATTGACGGTGTGGCATAGTGTGTCATCTTCATTTCCTCGTCTTGGTTAGCCATGTCTTCTTCGGATGGTGTATCTTCCAAAATGTCTTCGTCAATGATTGGTGCTGCTTGTTGTGATCTTTTGCGCAATCTTTGACGGAAAAGTCGTTCGGGTTCCGGAAGAGGCGGAACAAGTCAAAACTAGACGAGTCGGACATACACTAACTTAAAGAAGCATAAACTAACTAAGGCTTAAAATGAAACAGGCAAAAGTAACAAGACTAACTAAGGAAAACTACCTAAAAATAAAAATGAATTTTGACCAAAAATGTATTAACAAGTTATATACAAGATAGTCAAAAATTTAGTTTGTTTTTCAAACTACCGTGTGTCCCTGGCAATGACGCCAAAAACTTGATGGGTGCGGATAGTATATAACTTTTAATGAAGATTTATCGCACAGATTCAATTTTAATTGGTTGTTACTAATACTAAACCACACACACAAAAGGCAAGTGTACATGTCATGCGGTAATATAGTGTTGGTAAGAACCGAGTATCAATCCGTGGACACACCTAGCCTACTCAACAAACTTGACGATTTGACTATCAGATTTGGTTTTTGTTAAAGAAAATGATAAGTTGAATTGGAAAGATTTTTAGGGTTTAACAACAATGATAAAAATAAAGTAAACTAAGATTTGAAGCGTTTGGATTTAAAACCAGGGAATAAAAGATATCATCCTAATTAGACTCCACTTATGTAATCGTGATGAATTGTTGGTGTGATTTAAAGATATGGATTAATGTAATTATATAATGTTTATAAAGATGAGTTGGCACGATTTCTCATCTATCTGCTGCCGTAGTGACTAGGATCATGTTAGGTTGAGTTTTACTGCTTAGATCAAAGCCCTACTAATGGAGGTAAATATTTTGTGACCTATTTGACATATGATTTCTGAAAACATAACTTAATGTTAAAAAGAGAGTTGATCAAGTTCTTCCTAACACACCATTAATTTTAGAAAACCATAACAATTACTGAAGATTTCTCAAACTAATAAAAGGGAACCCGCAAATGATCAGAAAGTTAAGCTGATCTGATTTCTAATAACCATTTCTAGTTCATTATCCATGGATTTATTATGAAGATCGGTTTCGCGAATGAAAGTTAATCATATGGTTTTCAACCTTGTATGACAATCACCGTCACAAACCATAAATTTATAACTTCCCGTTCAAACGTAGATGCTACCCATCAATAATTTCCCAAGACTACCATAACATTAACATAAATTTATCACACCATTAGTTCATCACAAATTACATAAGTTTCATCCAATTAGGATGATAGAAAGAGTTTACCTCATAACGAGTTTGAACATAACAACATATAACAAAGAAGATAGACATGTAATCATTGGTGAAATGGAACAATCAAACCGATAAACCAGAATGGATGACATTTAGACGATCCCGAGCTTCTTCCAAGTGTTGTATGCACCACTCGAGCCTCCAAATGACCTTGAAGTCTTGATTTCTAAGAGAGTTCTGCTGAGTAACTCTCCCACCAAAGCTTACCAAAAAATGGTGAACTTAGGCTTCTATTTATAGGCTTTCTGGAGTGTTTAAGCACGGCCCCATGCCTAAAAGGCACGGCCCCGTGCTAGTACAATGCTTACGAAAGTTGGTCGGCTCGTACATGCAGGTTGTGTCAGGCACGACCCCATGCTAAATGGGGCACGGCCCCGTGTTGGAGGTGGGGCATGGTCCCGCGCCTTATGGGGCACGGCCCCGTGTCTACTTTTATGGAACAGTACTTTTTGTGCTGTCAGATGTCCAAACACGGGGGTGTGATAATTTAGCACGGGGGTGTGTTTCTGGCAAAGCATGGGGGCGTGCTTAATGAGGCACGACCCCATGCTTGGACTCCAAAGCTCGTATTACTTCAATTTCTTGCTAAATATGCTTTTTTGTCCAACTTGCCCTTTTAAACACCTGAAAACACAATTTAACATTTTAAGTACATTTTCATCATTTTAAGGAGGGTATTAAGGAATAATTGATGTGCTTTTGATAGGATTTATATGTATAATTTGGAGCATATCTGGGTGCCACCTCAAATTCAAGATGCCGTGGTGGGTAATAGGCCCACAACTTTGGAGGAGGCAATTACTATCACCGCGCGACTCACCGAGAATCATATTAGAGTTGGCACTATGTCGGAAAAGGGTTCAAAGTCTACTGTCAAGGTGACACCCGAGGCAAAAAAGGAGGTAAGGGTCGAGTCATCTTCCCAAAACAAGAAGCGTAAGTTCACCCCGACACGCAACTATGCTGTGACCGCCCCAAATGCTCCTCAGAAACAAATGGTGGTTACCAATCAAGCTCCCAAGGCTAAAGCTTTTGCTGGTCCATATCCTATCATGCAAAGTCTGCTCATTGTGTGGAAAGTATGGGCACTTGGTGGCTACTTGCCTTCTTGCGCCAAACAACACTACAATGCTTACCAACCGAACCTACTATAACTGTGGTGAGCCTGGTCATATTCGTCCGCAATGTCCTCGCAATGCGGGAACCGTGCCACTGGCTCGTGGAAGGGCTTTCAACATCAATGCCAATCAAGACCAAGCCAATAATGATGTGGTGAATGGTACGTCGTTGAACCTTTTTAATCGTTTCTGTCTTGTAAAAATTCCTATCTATGTTCATCATACCAATATTAGGTTGTTACCAAACAGGTATGTATCTTGTAAATAGTCATTATGCTTCTGTAGGTTTGATTCGGGTGTGGATAGGAATTTTGTGTCCTTGGAATTCAAGCCTATACTTTCTAAACCGCGTGTTAATCTGGAAAGACCCTTCACGGTTGAAGTCACCGATGAAAAATCAATCGTTGTTGACGTCATAATACGCGATTGCACCTTGAGCCTTAATGAACACGAGTTCTTTGTTGACCTTATTCCTATGCAATTGGGAAGCTTTGATGTTATCATTGGCATAGATTGGTTAGCCAAGCATCGTGCGGAGATTCTATGCTTCGAGAAATGCATTTGAATTCCTTTACCAACGGGTGATACTTTGAAGGTCTTTGGGGAGAAATCATCCCAAAGACTCAAACTTATGTCCTGCATCAAGTCCCGAAAGTGCTTAAGTAAAAACTACCAAGCTTTCAGGGCGTATGTAGTTAATACGAAAGTCAAGGGAAAGGAACTGAAAGACATTCCTGTTGTGCCAGAGTTTTCCGAGGTTTTTCCCGAGGATCTTAAGGGACTACCTCCATGCGAGAAGTTGAGTTCAAGATTGACTTAATCCTTGGTGCAAACCCTGTGGCTAAATCACCTTATTGTCTTGCACCGTCTGAAATGCAAGAACTAGCTAGTCAACTGCAAGAGTTGACCGATAAGGGCTTCATTCGTCCTAGCTTTTCACCATGGGGTGCACCTGTGTTGTTTGTGAAGAAGAAAGATGGCCCATTTCGTATGTGCATCGACTATCAGGAACTCAACAAGCTTACTATCAAAACTAATACCCTCTCCCTTGAATCGATGATCTCTTCGATCAACTTCAAGGAGCAACTCAATTCTCATAGATCGATCTACGTTCTGGGTATCATCAATTACACGTTCACGATGATGACATTCCAACAACCGCTTTTCGTACTCGATATGGACATTACGAGTTCATGGTTATGCCTTTTGGCTTGACCAATGCACCTACCGTGTTCATGGATCTTATGAATCGAGTATGTAAACCGTATTTGGATAAGTTTATGATCGTGTTCATTGATGACATTCTTATTTATTCTAAGAAGAAAATCGATCACGAGACGCACTTGCGACAAGTTCTTGGACTTTTGAAAAAGGAGCAACTATACGCCAAGTGTTCCAAGCGTGAATTATGGTTAGAAGAGGTTCAATTCTTAGGGCATGTGGTGAATAGCCAAGGAACTCACATTAAACCTGCTAAAATTGAAGCCGTGAAGAATGGTGTGTTCCCACAATGCCAACCGAGGTTCATTCTTTTCTAGGGTTAGCGGGATATTACCATAGGTTCATAGAGAATTTCTTGAAGATTACTAAACAATTAATGACGCTAACCCAAAAGAATTGACTCTTTGAATGGGACCCGAGCAAGAAGAGGCTTTCAAGACATTAAAACGCAAGTTTTGTAACGCTCCTATTCTCACACTTCCCGATGGAAATGATGATTTTACCGTGTATTGCGATTCTTCTAATCAAGCTCTTGGTTGTGTTCTCATGCAATGAGGCAAAGTCATAGCATACGCGTCGAGGCAATTGAAGGTTCATGAAGTGAACTACATAACTCATGACCTTGAACTTGGTGCCGTGGTTTTCGCATTAAAGATTTGGCGACACTATCTTTATGGGACGTAATGCATAGTCTACACCGATCATAAGAGTCTCCAACACGTGTTCAATCAAAAGGATCTCAACATGAGGCAACGACGTTGGATTGAGTTGATTAGCGACTACTACCACGACATTCGCTACCACCCTGGAAAGGCGAACGTTGTAGCCGACGTGCTGAGCCGCAACGTCCATAACAAGACTGTCTCACTACAAGAAATTCGAGATCGAAGACAATGGTTTGATACGTTAGGGGAATTTGATACCGAAATTCATATGGATGTTAATAAGGATACTATCATGTTGCAAAACATAAGGATTGATAGTGACCTCGAGTTATGCATTCGCGAGGCTCAACAAGCGGCATTAACCAACGAAGGGAAGGATGAGGATTTGATGTCTAACGTTCGGTCACAACTGGAGACAAAACCGAACGGCATGTGGTACTTCTTGAATTGACTTTGGATTACCAATCGTGATAACCTTCGGCACTTCATTATGAACGAAGCTTATCAAACCTGATATTCCATTCATCCTGGCTCCAATAAGATGTACATGGACCTGTGTGGTCAATATTGGTGGCATGGAATGAAGAAGAAAGGTATCGCGTCTTATGTCTCCAAGTGTCTCACGTGTGCAAGAGTCAAAGCTGAGCATCAACGACCAAGTAGTTTACTTGAGCCACTCGAAATCCCTATGTGGAAATGGGAACATATATCCATGGACTTCATAACCAAGTTACCTCGTACACCTCGTGGTCATGATAGTATATGGGTGATTGTTGACCGTTTGACCAAGATGACACATTTCATACCCATACGAGATACATACAAAGTTTCAAGGCTGGCTCGTATCTATATTGACGAAGTTGTGAGTCGTCATGGCATGCCTTTGCACATCATATCCGACCAAGACGCTCGTTTCACTTCACACTTTTGGTCGTCTATGCAAGAACTCTTGGGTACTCAATTGGATTTAAGTACGGCTTATCATCCTCAAACGAACAAGTCAAACCCTCGACCATTTGCTACGACTATGTGTCCTTGACTTCGGTGGTGATTGGGATACGCATTTACCGCTCGCAGAATTTTCATATAACAATAGTTATCACTCGAGTATCAAGATGGCACCGTTTGAAGCACTCTATGGTCGTAAATGGCGATCACCGATCTGCTGGACCGACATTGGTGAAAATTTCATCACTAGTCCTGAACTTATTCAAGAAACGACTGACAAATTTTCCAAAATTCAAAATAACCTTAAGGTGGCTAGAAGAAGTCTCCAAAAGAGTTATGCTGATAAAAGATGTAAACCGTTGGAGTTTCAAGTTGACGACATGGTTCTTCTTAAGGTCTCTCCATGGAAGGGTGTTGTACGTTTTGGGAAGAAGGGTAAGTTAGCCCCACGCTTTGTAGGACCTTTCAAGATTCTGAAAAGAATTGGGAAAGTGGCTTACAAACTGGAACTACCTTCTGAACATAGCGGGATTCATCTTATCTTCCATGTCTCAAACCTGAGGAAATGTCTGGTTGATGAAAATTTGCATGTTCCTCTCGAGGAAATTCAAATAGATGAGTCATTGCATTTCGTTGAGAAGCCTGTAGAGATTATGGACCGAACCTTGAAGAAGACCCGAACAACTACCACACCGATTGTTAAAGTCCGTTGGGAAAACAAACGTGGAGCTGAGTTCACTTGGGAACGTGAAGAGATATGAAAAAGATGTACCCGCATTTGTTCGTTTAGTTCATTCTTAATTTCGGGACGAAATTCTCTTAAGTTGGGGAGACTGTGACATCTTGTATTTTTGAGTTAATTAAAAGTTAGCTTTGTTAATTCTTGTATAGACTATTGTTGCCTCTTAATCCTTTAACTTGAAAGATTATAATGACAATTATTATATAATAAATAATAATAATAATAATAATAATAATGGTTACAATATTATAGAAATAATAACCATAAAATTATAGCAATAATAATAATAATCATAATAATAATAATATAATAATAATAATAGTGATAATAACAAAAATAGTAGTAATAATACTAATAATAATATTAATTTATAAAATACTAATCTTTGAAATGTTTAAAGACTTAAAGTAATTAAGTTAGGGGGTTAAGTTTGCCAATTTTAAAACTTCAAATGCAAGTTTCGAACATAAATGATAAACAAAAAAACTGCAGAGGGCTATTGTGTAAACATTTGAAACCCAAAACTTCTCCCCCTATTCAAACCCGTTTTTCCGGCCATCTCTCCGGCCAAGTTCCGGCCAAGCTCCGGCGAGGCCCAAACTAACTTAAATCGTTCGATTACCGACCTTAAACCGTTCCAAATAGTTTCGTGAATGTGTTTCGAACCTAAACACACACTTTAATTGTGTTTAATCATCAGTTACTAGTATAATCGATTACATAACCAATCCACATTAAATTCTCTAGCCGTTCGAGCACTTACACATCTTAATAGACCAATTAAACTAATCTAATCAATCATCTAACAAATCTTACTCATTTGCAACTCTCAATTTCTCCTGAAACGAACTCGAACATAGGCGTCAATTAGCATCTTTCGTCGCGAACCATAGCTAGTCGAACCCGACCTTCTCCACAATCTCACCCTCAATTAACAGAGGGCTTTCGTTCATTAGTTCATTAGAAGCTACCTGCACAAGGAATTTGATTATCATCGTCGTTTGAGTATCGAATCAGTGCTAAGAAGTTGCGACCTGTTCCCCTACATGTTCATCATCGAATCCATCTCCAACCAGGTAATTTTAGACATGTATATACTCGAATTGGGGAGGGGAATAAAAGCCCTAATCAATTGATCATTAACAATAAACGTTGGGACTCAATTCGATCAAAGGTAAAATTAGGGTTCTTAGAATTGGGGGTTTTCTGGGTGTTTGTGTTTATAACATTTTAAAACTGGAATCTTGCATGGCCAAGGCCTTTAGTTCACCGGTAAAGCGCTTGCATCTCTTCTAAGAGGTCCTGGGTTCAACCCAGGCCACCTGACATATTTTTTAGAGCCTTTTTGGCTATAAAACAAAGTGTAAAAATTTCTAAAAATTATAAGAACTGGTTTTGTAACTTTAGTTTATTTTTAAAGTTAATTACTCCTTTTCTGTAAATTTATTTATATTTTTTTAAACAAATATTTATCACCAAATATAGTGTTCACTTATTCTTTATAAATTAGATTTTAAATAACAATTTAAATCATTACATTATATTAATAATTCTAGTGATGGATTAATCATGTTATTTTAAATAAAAATTTTAATTTATAATTTTATATATATATATATATATATATATATATATATATATATTATATATATATATAAAGTGGATTGAACCTAATAATTAGTAAATTCTTCTTGGTCCAAATACCTCTTTCAAATAGTTTGACTAAAATCTTATTTAAACCTTATAAATTATTGAAATAGTTTCTTTTCACGTCTTCGAATGAAATGTAGATATATAATTGTGCCAAGGATACTTATTCTATTTTGTTAAATATAATTATTTGACAACTACCAAATTGAAATCCTAGTTTTAGTTGATTCGTTAAACTCGTTATCATTAGAATTTAACCTTGTAAATATCTATATATATATTTTAAGTACCTTGTGAAGGGTTTTGCGTTATAATGTTTATTTATATTTCTTAATAAATACCATTCCTGTACTTAGTTGACATGTGAGTATTTCTATACCCCTTTTTATATTTATACACTTTGGGGTGAAACATGTTACATTATAAACATTGCACTTGTAAACACGTTTGATTCTTGTAAACTTATGGCATTTCACCTGTATGTTGTGGTTAGTTGACCTTTGTAGTACCATGTCATGTCGAATATATGTACAATCATTAACTATTGCTAGCCTGGCGACGTGATAGATCTATGGGCCTGACAAGCCTGCTTGGTAAATCCAAGTACACTTAGCTAATCGTATATACTTGTAAACGTTTGAGACTTGTAAAAATCTGTAAAGGTTTGATTATGCATTCTGTCTTACATCCCTAGTTACGTTGTTCTCTAACTTACAACATGAATTGCCATCTTTTATATACTTATGTATTGCAAACTATGGAAATCTCACCAACATTATTGTTGACATTTTATTTTAAACATGTTTCAGGAAATGCTCAAGTTGATTGACATCTTGAAGTGCTTTCACATCTAGGAATGGACCTAGTTAAATAAATGAAATAAATTGGCTTGTTACATCTTATGTTATGTTATTTACTTTCTTTGAGACTTATGTTTGTAATGGTACAATTGGAACTTATGATTAATATATATTTGGGTTATTAATAGCGTTATGTGGCTGTGAACGATCTTAACCCTCACACCTCGACGTTTCCGCCATCAAGGTTAGGGTGTGATAATGTTGATGACATAATCTTCGGTTCCAAAAACAAAGAATTATGTAAAGAATTCGAATCTGTAATGAAAGCAGAGTTTGTGATGAGTGCCATGGGGGAGATGGAGTTCTTTCTTGGCTTACAAGTGGATGAGACACCAAAGGGAATCTTCTTACATCAGACCAAGTATGTAGGTGATATCCTCAGTCGATTCGACAAAGAGAATGCTTCAGCAGCTGGAACTCCACTTGCCTCGAATCATGACGTGGCACCTAACGAAAATGGTAATTTGGTTAATGCCACCATGTATAGAGGAATGATTGGATCTCTCATGTATCTCACAGTCTCCCGTCCTGATATCATGTACGACACGTGTCTTTTCTCCAGATATCAGGCGAAACCAAAAGTAAATCATCTCATCAGGGTTAAACGGATCTTTCATTATCTGAAGGGTACTCCAACACTCGGGTTGTGGTATCCTCATGACGATGACTTTGAGCTTACAACGTATAGTGATTCGGATTATGGTGGTTGCAAAATGAATTACAAGTCAACATCAGCGGGATGTCAGTTCTTTGGTAGACGGTTAGTCACCTGCCAGTGTAAGAAGCAGTTCTCTGTTGTTCTGTCAACATATGAAGCTGAATACGTTGCTATTGCTAGTTGTTGTTCAAAAATAATTTGGATTCAACAGTAAATGCGCAACTATGGTTTGGAATTTTCTAACACTCCTATTTTTGTTGATAATTCTGTTGCTATTGCTGTATCCAAAAATCCGGTCCAACATCCTAAAACTAAACACATCGGTATTAAGTATCACTTTATACATGACTGTTTTGAAAAGCAATTAATCGATGTTGTTAAAAATAATACTGATTTTCAACGCGCCAACATCTACACAAAAACATTTGACAAACCTAGGTTTTTATATCTTTTAAAGGTTAATGGCGTGAAAAAGAAAAGTGATGTGATTCAGGAAGACAAAAGTTCCTAGTCCGACCAGTTTATTTATTTTATTTTATTTTAATTTATTTTCTTTTCCAGTCTATTAAAATCCAAAAACACATAAAGATTTTCGGTTTTAGAATTTTAGGGGGAGAATAGTTTAGTCTAGTATTTAATTCGTGCAGTATTTAATTACTTAAAAAACGAAGGGGGAGGACAGCTTAGCTAATAGAAATGAAATCAAATCTGCAATTCTGATTCAAAGTCTATGGAAAATGATAGTACACAGGGAACGAATTGGTTGGGACTTCAAAACTAGTGTGCCCAAAATGCGAAATTCAAAGTACAAGTCTGAGAAGTCTAAGCACAACTAAAGAAAAATGATAGTTAAACTAGTTTGCTACTAAGATAACATAAAGAAACTAGACCTAGAGGTTGCTAGTTCAATATATGATGTGTCAGTAGATTCAACACAATAGATGAGTAGACTTTATTGGTGAACTAAAAATTCAAACTAACGTGTTGAACTTGCTATGGGTTCTCATCTTATCCCTGGTTAACACAATCAACGCATTTTCAATAAGGGGTGACGAGCAAAATAAATGCCACAAATGTGTGCGGATGACCATATGTAAGGCCCCGTTCCCGGGAAGCTTATAGTTGGATCCTCATCGCACATAAAACATATAATTACATTTTCCTTATGAAAATGTTGCAGCGGAAACATTAAAAAATGACATCTCATTTCATTATAAAAACTTTTGCCAAATAATACATCGTCAATCAGTTACAAAATACATTGTTGCATTACATTACAAAAGCATTATATAAATGGATGCCATCCCAAAAGAGCTGAGTAGCCACCTCGTGCCATCCTCAGCAATCATTACCTGCCAACTGGAAACACATCAAAAACTCAGCGTTGCTGAGTGAGTTCTAGTTTTATAAAATAAAACATACTTTTCTTTCGTTAAAACCATTCTTTACTTTCATGTGATCATACAATCACACGTACACATAGATGATAGTAATTATTATCTTATTCATTCGTTCGTTCATCATTACATCTTTTTTTGCACATCAGATATCTTCCATACCAATACCATGTGCTACACCCCGAACTATATGGCTACTGGGCCAAGTCTATAAATAGACAGCTAAACATGGTGCCACAGTACCAGGGGTAAGCGGTAGAGGTTCTATACAAATGGTCGATCACAAAGAAGGACCCCGATGTGCATCCTCCCTGGGTAGCGAACCCGTACACCGTTGGGCTAACACCTTATAATTGGCATGTCCCGATATCTAATGCTTGCAAGACTTCATTACTTTCATCATTCATTAATGCACGCATTCATCATGTTCCACTTTTCATTATCTTCCACTTTACGTTACATAATACTTCATTTCATTCATTAACATAACACGCAAAGCCACATAAAAGATAAACATACATCATGGCAAGGAACATAACATACACAGGTATCAACAACATACAGGGCAACATCATACATACATAACATGCATAATCATGCAACAACATCATCATCATGCCCAACATGCTCTCTAAGACCTCAACAGCCATCTTACATGAACTTACGGGAACCTTTACGTCCAAACTTACATCTGCACTTTCCTCAAAAGTCAGAAGTTAAACTACACTTCTCCTCGGGTGCAACAACCCTATTAAGGCGTATGGACACCCTTCAGTCGCATGGCCTCCATACGACTGAGCATCATGCGAACGGACCAATGCGGATGGACCTCATGCGAATGGAACTAATGCGGATGGGCACTAATGCAACTGGACCCTCAGTCGCATGACTCCCCATGTGACTGGCCCCAATCGTACGAATGAAGTCTCAATCATGCGAATGGACCTCAATCGTGCGAATGAACCCCAGTCACACCTCAATCGGCCGTATGGCCTCCATTCCGTCGCCTAGCCCTAGCTGGTGCAGAATGCAGTTCATCCCGAACCTAATCTACCATTTTTGACCTCCAAGCTCATCCAAAGCCATTCTAAGCCCAAATCAACCATCCTAAACCTTAGGAATGCATACCACAACACCATTCAAGCACACACAAGCTCACAAGCAAGGCTCAAACGAATCATACACACACATACACATACATAAACAGGTCAAACATGCACACACTCAAAAACCTGATTTCAGATGTGTTCCAGCCCTAAAATTTTTCAAAAACGTGTAAAAGAGGGGTCCTAGAACTCACACAAACACCCACAACGAGAGGAGCTTCGATTTGACCCGCTTCTCAATGATTTAGCTCACCCGAACCAACTTTCCTCCCTTTTCTCTTCTTTCTCTCTTTTCCTCTTTCTTTTGGCTGAAAATGTGAGTGTGGGGAGAGGGTAATGGTTGCCCTCTCCCTTTATATACCCCTACTTACCCAACTTTCTCTCATTGGCGAGTTTGGTCCCTTGACTTTGGACTATATTTCTTTTTCTTCCTTATTCGTCGGCTTCAAAATAAATAAATAACCGGGTGTTACACCATAAATATGAGCAAAGCACATGTAAAAACTACTAAAAGCAAACAAGCTAATGACTAATGTTGTGGGTGCGTTGTGTACAAAAGAAAAATAAATGCTCTAACAAGAAGATAGGTTGTGTGCCTCTTTGTTGTGCGGTGGCACTGACCTGATGATAAGCATAACCTAAATATTCAAGAATTCATTGTTGTTTGTGCCTCTCTTCTGTGCGATGGCACTGACCTGAGGCTTGGCATCTCTTTGAAAGCTCTTAGAATAGTCTCTTCTTGTCCAATACCCGTAGACCGCTCAAAAATCTCCTGAAGAATGTTGATTACCAAATAAGTGTGAGATCCACAAATGCATGTTGAAATAATTAAACCTAATTCATCACCATTGTAAGTCAAAGTCTATGTATGGATTTAAGGGGACAAACATACTGCCAATCATCGTGACTACAATTCTTGAAAGTCAAAATCATTGTATGCATATTATGGCTTTACTATGATTTCTTGAAACTACTAATGACTCTCAAACAGAACAAGAATCTTGCATCAAGTGCATATTAATTGTAGATACATATGTACCTAGTTTCTGAGCTTAATGTAAAATATTTTTATTGTCTTACACATATGTAATGGAATGGGTATTAAATGAAATAGAATGTGTGGTTGTGCTTATAATGTTGAATATTTCATTGCTTAGTATGTAATAACGCTTATTGAACTAACTATATAGGTTTGTGGTTGTTTGAATAGATCTAAGTCAAATAATGATTATGAAACATATTCAAACTGAATCATATGAAGTTCACATACGAATAGACCACGCTAATGGACCATACGCATGAACAAGTTCATGCTAATGAACCAGTCGCACGACGGAACCAGGAGACTGGATTAGTCACATGATTGTAACATGAGATTGACTCAGTCGCACGACTGAACACTCAGTCATGCGAATGGATCAACCGCATGACTCAATCGCACGACTGAACCATGCAAATGGTTCAATCGCCTGAATGAGAAACCCTAACCTATAAATACCACTTAAATCGTGGAAAAATAAAACACTTTGAATACCTACGTACTAAATTGTACCCTAGCCGTCCAGAGACCTCTAAGAACCTGTTCCAAGTTCATAGATTGCACTAGATCGATTACCAATCGTTCTACGTTTAGATTCAATCCATAATTGTTTCTACGTGTGTTGTCACTGATTGGATCGCCAATAAAATAGGATTCTGCACTATTTGATTCAGTATACACGTATTTCAGTTAGTATTTCGTTCGATACACAATCCTAACAAGTGGTATCAGAGCCCTGGCACTTGATTTACGTGTGATTCAATCGTTTTTGATACAAAAATTGTGTTTTTTCACTAAAAACGCAATCATTTCATGTCAAACGGTGTCTTAGACGTCTCTTGTTCGTAAAGTTTAACTTTTTCCGGCATACGGCAATTAGGGTTAGTGAAAATTCATGTTTTTGCGTCCAAAACACCTTAAACTTACGAATTTTCGAAATCCAGCAGCTTCAGTCGCACGATTGACTCAATCGCACAACTGAATATGTTAGGATCTGGTATTTGACCAAACACCAACTGATTAACGTGTTAAACCAAATCAAATAGTACGGAATCCTATTTGATTGGCAATCCAATCAGTGACAACGCACGTAGAGACAATAACGTATTGAATCTAACATCAAGAATCGATTAGAAATCGATCTACCGCGTTCTATGAACTTGGAGTACAAACTTAGAGGCTTTTGGACAGCTAGGGTACGTCTGGAGTCGAAGTGGATTGAATTCTTATGTTTTTCCACGAATTAGGTGGTATTTATAGGTTAGGGTTGCTCATTCGTGCGACTGAACCATTAGCATGGTTCACTCGTGCGATTGACCCATGCGGTTGATCCATTCGCACAACTGAGTGTTCAGTCGTGCAACTGAGTCAGACGCATGAAGTTGTTCAGGCGTATGAACTATTTAGGCGCATGAACACTCAGTCGCATGGCCATTCGGACGCATGACCACTGTTGGGGCGCATGGTCCAGTCGGACGCATGAGAACTTCATTTCACCAAGTTTGAATGTATTCAATATTATAGCATTATGCATAACAATTAAAACAATCACAAACCTATATAATCCAGTCAATATGCGTTAAACAACTCATTAATGAAATATTAAACATTATAGACACAACCAACCATTTTGTATTTCATTATTTACCCAATAATTACATAAGTTTAAGACATATTACATTCAAATCAGGATCTAGGTACATATATGTATCAACAAACTCCCCCTTAGACCTAGATCTATCTATCGTCTAACATCTTTCATGATTTCTTCAAACTTCTTGTACTTAGCTTCTTTGGTGACTCCTATGTTTATCTCAAAAGCAAAACAGAGTCTTATCACTTTCTGGAACTGTAAAGCTTGTACAATATCCTAAGAGTCGTAGAACAGTGGTCATTTGTATAAAGTATAAACATCTTGTGCTGATAAGTTGGTGAGCCACATCAGGTCAAACACCCTTATGGTTTCCATTGTGCCATTCCAGTTCAAGACTATTACGGCCTCTCCCGTTCTCCAATCGTAGTGCCACCATTTGAAGTGTGGAGTGAAGTCCTGAGTCATCTCATGTAGTGGGATCTTTGACATTGTACGTGGTGGACTCCACTTCAGCACTACTCTAGGTTTGCCAGTTATGGCATCAACCTCAGATCTTCTAATGTACCTCGTTGGCTGTTGAGGTTTGAAGTTGACCCATCTGGTATGGTACTCCCTCTTTAAAGCAGCTTCAAACCAGCCTGACATCTTACGAGGGTCAGCATATAGCAAGTTTAACTTTGCTAACTGGTTGAGCTCAAAACCTGGAAGAGTCTTCAGATCGTGTGGAAATCTGAAGTACTCTATTCCCTTCTCATGTTTAACCGCGTAAATGTTGAGGTCTGCAAAATGTGCCCACGCTATGATCCCGCCTGCCACCTTTTGATGTTTCTTGACCTTATACAGTTTGGTGTAGACAGTTGACGATGTAGCTCTGCGTTGGGCTCTGATTTCTTCAAAACATGCTGCCCATTTAGCCTTTTTGATGTTGACTTCGGCGTCTGAGGCTTGGGCCTTCTCTTTATCCTTTTCTAACTCTTGCTCCATTTTATCCAGAGTCTCAAAAGTCTCACTAACAAGAGTTTCTCCCAGATTTGGAATGACATTTCCCTTATTGTCAGTGTACTCTGGATAGTGTTATGCAGTGACATCTTCAATCTCAATCTCATCGACATCTTGAAGCTCATCATCACTCTCCTTTTGCACAGTTAGAGCATCTTTCACAATCTCATCAGGATTGAGTCGGAACATTTCAGCCAGTTGCTCGTTGGTGAGATCATGAATTATTTCTCCTTCTTCAGGAGTGTAATTCACTGATCTCCTAACAATCCCCTGTAGATCAAGAATCATTGTGAGTTGAGTCTTGATCTGTTGAACGGGAGCAACATCATATTCATCTTCTTGAAAATCAGGATCTGCTTGATTTAAAACATGTAACACATCAATCATTTAGTCAACAAACAGAATAGTAAACACTAATAATAACCATAAACATTAATTAAATATATTAGATACAATATTCAAATACACATAGTTTAAATAACATAAACAACTATGCATTACTCTTGTCTTGAATAGCTGGTGTGTCAGTAGGATCACCAGAAGATGATGGGGCTCCTTGGTCTTGATTTTTCTTTGTGCGCCTCTCTTGACCTTGAGCTGATGTAGATGCATTTGCATCTCCTTTTTCTTCATCATCATCATCATGATCGACATTATCACCTGCATCAGTGTCATCCTCTTGATCATCACAGTCATCATCATCATCACTGTCATCGTCATCACCATCATCTCCATCTCCTTCTCGGATCTTTAGGGGCTCATCTTTGGATCCCTTTAGTCTCAGCATAAGCTTCTTGTTCTGGGCCTCTAAATCTTGTATCCTCTGTATTGAGGATGTATGCATCTCTCTCAGCTCTGTGATCTCTTGGCTCTGGGCCTCTATCCTTTGGGCTTGGGATGCATTAAGCTCCATCAGCTGATTAAGCTGAGAGGCTCGTTGTTCATCCGTCGCCAGCAGCTTCAGCATTAACCGGTTAAGGTTAGCCAACTGCTCCTCCAACCCGACAGATGGGTAAGCGGATCCAAAAACAGGTGGGACCTGTGAGGAGTTCCCAACTCCATGGGCTGTGGTGGTGGTAGTGGATGTAGAGAAGATTGGGGTTGGTATTGATGTGGATGGTTGTGGATGAGCTGTAGTGGTGGTGGATGGGAAGTATGTATCTGGTGGAGTAGGTGTGGAAGTGGTGTATGAGCTGGTGGTAGTGGTGGGTGGAATGGTGGTAGTGGTGGTAGAGGATGTAGTGGTAGTGGTGGTAGGTGGAATGGTGGTAGCTGCGGTGGTGGTTGTGGTGGTGATAAAGGTGATTCTGCGTTTCTTCTTTTTCAAGCCATGGGGCTGAGCCATCCTTTTCTTCCTCGATCCAGTTGAGGAGGATGCTCCCCCTAGAGTGCGGCCTGGCAGATCAGGAGTATAAGTACGATCATCAGTAGTCTCTCCCAATCCGCCTGGGCGTTCACCGACCGCCCGGAGCCCTCATTCTGTGGGAACGACTTTACTTCCCACAGTCCGAGTCAGAGGCTCCTCATCTGACTCCTCCTCTTCCTCACCGGGCATGAAATCCTGGTGGAACCTAACAGTCTCCGCTCCATCTCCAGTGGGGGCAGATGCTGGAGATGGAATATCAGCAGTGGAGCCCCTTTGTTGAGTAGGTCCTACATCTCCTTCATCCCCTCTATCATCGTCATCAGAGTCATGCTCTGGGACTAGTAGTTGCTCGTCGTCGAAGTCGCTATCTGTGTGACGCCACTTACATCTCCCTGGCGCCACATAACCCTTATTGGCCAGATGGCCTATTAGTCTCTTCACTTGGGGCTTTACTTGCTTACCCCGGTAAACTCTCAAACGACCCAGGGTTGTATCATCCATGATCTCTAAAACCACAGCATTGTGGCTTTCCTTGGGAAGGGATGGCAGCTTCTCATTGAAAATTAGCTGCAAGAATCTGGGGTACATGCAAAAACCCTCCTTACCCTTTGCCTCCAGATTCTCCACAAGGTAAGAGAAGATCATGCTCGAGAAGCTGAAAGGATAATTCAGCACCAGTGCCACATAGGCATTCTGGATCTGGTCTGAAAGATCATCAAACCCACCTCTTATGTAAGTGATGCACTTCAATATGACATGTGCCAAGTACTTGTACTGGGGACACATGTTGCTTTTATTAAGCACACCTGAGTTGATGTCCCAGCATACTTAATCCTCAGAAAGCATCCTCTTACTATCAGTGGATGTAGCTTGGTGGGATGATCAGTATCGTCCCCCAGCTCAAGTACTCTCTGAATATCGGTAGTAGTGATCTCGATAGCCATCCCACAGATAGAGCTTCGTATGCTATACGGCTCTTGTGATCGATCAACAGAAGCATTCTCCCAAAATGCCCGGTGTAAAGACCTATAGGGAGTGCAAGGAGTAGAAATGGCCTTGTGGATCCTTGATCGCCTAAGAAATGTGATGATCTCTGTAAACTCGGTGCCATTTCAAGTAGTATGGTCTAGATGAGCACATATGTTGTGCTTAGGGTTAATTGACCATCTAGCAGCCATCAATCTTAGGCTTTGCCTGATAACGTGAGCATAAACATGTCGCATACATGATATCTGGTCTTGAGGCAGTAAGGTACACGAGAGATCCAATCATCCCTCGGTACATAGTGGCATCTACCAGATCACCATTCTCATCGGGTGCTACATCATGGTTTGTAGCTAGTGGAGTGCTAGCTGTGGAGGCATTCTCCATGTCAAACCGACTGAGAATATCCCCTACATACTAGGTCTGATGTAAGAAGATTCCATTTGGTGTTTGATCCACCTGTAATCCTAGAAAAAACTTCATCTCCCCCATGGCACTCATCTCAAACCCCACCTTCATAGCTGCTTCGAATTCTTTGCATAATTCTTCGTTCTTTGAACCGAAGATTATGTCATCTACGTAGATCTATACTAGCAGTAAGTCTCCATCTTTTTCTTTGATAAACAGTGTGCAGTCAATGACTCCCTTGCAAAATCTGTGTTTCACAAGATGAGTTGAAAGTTTCTCATACCAAGCCCTTGGAGCTTGATGAAGCCCGTAGAGAGCCTTGTCGAGTTTGTAGACTCTATCCCGATGATATGGATCCTCAAATCCCTCGGGTTGACTGACATACACTATTTCTCTGATCTCACCATGAAGGAATGCACTCTTCACATCAAGTTGATAAACTTTGATTTTCATATATGATGCATAGGCAAGAAAGATGTGGATGGCTTCCATCCTTGCCTCTGGTGCAAATACTTCATTGTAGTCGATACCCTCAACTTGTCGAAAACCTTCAACAACAAGCCGAGCCTTGTTTCTGATGATCACTCCCTGATCATCTTTCTTACATTTCAAGACCCATTTGTGCCAATGACTTTAGCACCTTTAGGTCTATCTACTAGGGTCCATACACCTAATTTCTTAAACTGAAGAAGTTCTTCCTGCATGGCATTAACCCAAGCCTCATCATTTAGTGCCTCACTAACATACTTTGGCTCAACCTGAGACACAAAGCAGCGGTATGCACCGTCGTGAAGGTATCCTTTTTCCATCATGGAGGCATAATCAGCTGAGTATAGCTGATTTCTAGTCTAAACCCCTGATCTCACATCTCCTATAATGTTATCCAATGGATGATAGACGTTTAGACGTGATCCAGGAGTTGTTAGAACAACCACCTCAGAGTCAAGATTATGAGCATTTGGTTCTAGGTCAGATGCAGTAGGAGTCTGAGGTTCTGATGATTCAGAAGTATCACTTGCCGATGCTGGTGAACTTGTGTAAGTCGGAACCTGTACATCCTGGTTGATCTGATCATTTTCTTCATTGTCTTCAGCAGAGGAAGAATCACTCGCTTCAACTGCTCCCCCTGAGTTGGTAGTATCATGACTTGTTGAATCTTGAGATGGTGTGTTCAATACATCGTACATCATCTTGTTTGCCAACTCGTCTTCTGAAGCAGGAACAGGTATGTGGAAGGTCTTGAAGAATCCATCATAGTTGAAGAAGTAGACATGCCCTTTTCTAGCAGGTGGTGTGATATATCTCTGAACATCAACATTGCACCACACCTCTATTTGGCCTGTTGAGTTGTTGTAAACTCTCTTGTTCGGTATGTTGTATCCTAGAAAGATCCCTTCATCAACCTTCTCACTGAATTTTCCCTCCTCAGTCTTCTTCAGCAGGGTGCACAGAGCTCCAAACGGCTCGAGATATTCCAAGTTAGGTTTACGTCGCTGTAATAACTCGTAGCATGTTTTTCCATGGCGTTTTACTACCAGAACTCGATTAAGAATATAACATGTATTTGCCACTGCTTCATTCCAAAATTGGATAGGCAGTTTTGAGTCTGCCAGCATTGTCCTTGGATTAAGATCATTTTGGATCAAGTGATTCATTTTCCTAGGATTTATGTGTCCCATTCTCCTATGCCAGGAGATGGAGTCCTTCTCAGTAGCTTTAGACAAGAAGCATTGTACTTCACTGTCCGTTGTGGATGCCTTTGAGAGATCCAAGACATAAATATCATTATATCTTGAAGCTAACATTAGGATATGGTCCTCCAGGATCATGTATTCCTTCTTTAGAACGTAACACTTTTGGTTGTTAAAAACGACCTTAAATCCTTTATCACAGATTTGAGAGACAGAAAGCAAGTTATTTTGTAATTGTTGGACAAAGTTTACCTTATCAAACTTAAGCTTCTCATTTCCCACTTCTCCTTGGGTTGTGATATACCCACCTTTGTTTCCAGCAAATGAAACATGCCCTCCTTTAATTTGTCTGACATTTGATAAGAGAGCTTTGTTCCCTATTATGTGCCTGGATGCTCCGCTATCAACAATCCATGTGTTAATCTCAGAACTATAGCGAACACCCTACACATTTAATGAAAACATTAGTTCATGTTAGGAACCCAAGCCTTAACTGGCTTTGGTTTCCCTGAGGCATCACATATCACAAACTCAACCCGCTAACCTTTTGAGGTTAAGGATTGATCAGAGTTTTGTTTGTTCTTAGTTTCAGGCACCGAGGAGGTTTTTTCTTTCCATAATCTAGATTTGTGTAAGGCCTGTTTGTGATAAACAAACAACTGGATGATGGGTTGAACTTTGGGTTCACAATCCCTTTTAGGAGGCGTCACTGAGTTCCTCTTAAAAGATCTAGTTGTAGATGCAGAAAGTTCAACTTTCTTCCTCGGTGTCTGGTAATAAGGACAGTGAGACGCTATGTGACCATACTCTCCACAATATAGCAGGATCTGCTTTCAACTTTACGATTTATTTGTTTTGGTGGAGATGTAGATGTCACACGGTCAACCTTATTGTGTTTGAACTGAGACACTACTTTGTTAGATGTATGAGTTGGTTTTGCAAAATTAATTGCTTTACCTAGTTTTACATCTTTAATCTCTTGTTTCCCTGGACTGTGACATGATGCACATGATTGATTAGATTTTATAGTCTTTTAGGTTCTTGTTTGACTTTGTTTGACTTTGTTTGACCCTGACTTTAAGCTAACATTTCCAAATTCTTTTTCCAGGTTAACACATGGCATCTTTCCTCTTGCTTTTGAAGTGTCCTCTTTTTGTTTAGAATCGGATTCACTTGATTTACTTATGGAATTTGGATCATTTACAAGAGGCGTAGACGCCGCGTGATCCTTGATGGGGTTATTGTTAATTGGTTTACTTTAGGTGGTGGTGGAACCACTTTGTATCCCAGTCCCTCCCCATTATTTCTCTCTCTTACTAAGTGTTGGACAATATGTGATGAGCTTGTCCAACTATGCAGTTTTTGTTTTAATGAATTGACTTCTACTTCTAAAACTACTTTTTGCTTCTTAGTGTCCTCAAGAGAGTTCAGATAGTACCTAATGTCATTTTCTTGGTTAAAGGCAACTACCTCAGTTTCCCTAAGCTGTTTATTTAATAGGTCCATCTTTTTCTTGTAACTGTGCTCGTTTTGTTTCAACACTCTATTTGCTTCTGTGCACAGTTCCAGATCCTTCACTAAACTATCATTATGATCTAATATCCTAGCAAATTTTGAATCTATAGCTTCTCTAATTTATTACATTCTAAGAAAGCATGATTATTAAACAGTTGGTCAGTAGTACTTACCTGGGATGTTGAAGAAGAATCAGCTATGAGTGCTGACTCGGTTGTCTCTGGTTCTTGTGATTCAGATGATGATGCAGATTTTTCTTCTTCAGGCAGGTAGTTGACCACATTTGCAGTATCTTCAGAATTTGACATCGCGAGCTCTACTGCTATATCTCCTTCACTTGCAGAATCGTCATCAATATCCTCCACACTAGCTATATTGGACTCTCCTGGTGAGACGAACCGAAAGCTCCAGTCATGTCCTTCATCCTCATTAGCAGTTAAGGCTTTTGGATCCTTACTTGATGAGTCAGAATTACTAGATGTGGCCTTGTCTTGACGATTAAATGACGAGAAGGGATTTCCATTACCTTTCTTCTTTGGTTTTATACACTACCTCTTGAAGTGTCCCTTCTTACCACAATTGAAACATGTAACCTTTGACTTATCAAACCCAAAGGTTGTGTCTTTTGTTGCAACCAGGTTCTGTCCGGTCTTTTTGACAAACCTTTTAGCTCGTCGGACAGCACTTGCCAGAACCCACATTATGTCCATACATTCCAACTCCATTTCATCCACCTGCTCATAATCTTCATCTGCCAGGTGGTAGTTACCTATCTTTCCAGCAATTAATCCATCGTAGGATTGAACCACCACAGCTAAAAGGTCCATATGTTCTCTGGCCACCTCCACAGTTACATTCCTAAGGTTGTCGGTTTTAAGCTTTGCTGCATTAGCTTCAGGTATCATATATTGGGTGCTAGAAGACCCTGACATTTTGGATCCTGAAGTTGAGGGTTGTGTTGGAATTGTTGCGCTTGAGATGAAGGCGGTTTGTAGTGGTGCTCCAGATGTCTTGACTGAAGGAGTAGCATTGTAGAGTGCAGGATTCTGGTCTTAGTTTGCCTTTTGGGCTCGATACTTCATCCTAAGCTCCTCTTCTCTCAGTTTCAGAATGAAGTCATTTATATCTAACCTCGAGAGCATTCCATTCTGTCTGAGATTTGAAACAAACGAAGCCCATTTTTCTAGTAATCCATCAGTAAAGTTGGATACCTTATCTTCCATTGAAGTAACCACTCCATGAGTGTGCATCTCACTCATCAAGTGGTAGAATCTATCGATTACATCATCAAGGCCTTCTTTTCCCATAAAAGAGAAGTTGTCAAACTCCTTCTTGAAGGCTTTTGCCTTGATAGCTTTCAGAGAAGCATTTCCATCATACCTCTTCTCCAACGCATCCCAAAGTTTCTTTGATTGAGTATACTCCGAATACTGATGGAAAATATCCTTCGGAATAGACTGAGTAAGCAAGGCGTAGACTTTTTTCTCAGCGTTGTGTTTTACCTTCTGTGCATCCGACATGCCACTTAGAGTAAGTTTTACTCCGTCAGCTCCAACTGGCATACTGTACCCCGACTCTATTGCCTCCCACAAATTTGTATCCACTCCATTTAAGTAGATTTCGAACGTTGCTTCCATTATGGGTAGTCGTCTAACGTGATAAGCTTTGGGGGTTTATTGTGAATCCCCACTTCATTCTCCAACAGCAGTAGATTCTGAATACGTGTATCTCTACTTGCTGTGTATGCTGAAAACTGATCCTCCATTTCACTTAATTTTACTATTTAACAAACTACTGATGAATACGAATGAAGGTATGCGATTGGGCTTATTCGGGCAATTGAACAAGTGCGAATGGTTTAATCGTGCGACTAAATAAATGCGGATGAGTCAGTCGTCCGAATGAACTAATGCGGTTGAGCGGTCTGAATGAAGATCTCAGTCGTACGAATGAGGGTACGAATGAGTCCAATCGTGCGGTTAAAGAATGCGAAAGAACTCAGTCGTGCGATTGAGCCAATCATGCGACTTAACCTGCTGAAGTTTGATAATTCGTAGGTTAAACTTGTTTTGGCCGTAAAAGCTCGAATTTTACCAAACCCTAATAGTCGTATGCCAGAATAACTACACTTTTCGATCAGGAAACGTCTAATACTCCGTTATACACAAAAAGATTGTGTTTTTGATGCAAAAACACAATTTTTGTGTCAAAAACTATTGAATCAACATGTAATCAAGAGCCAATAGCTCTGATACCACTTGTAGGATCTGGTATTTGACCAAACACCAACTGATTAACGTGTTCAACCAAACCAAATAGTGCGGAATCCTATTTGATTGGCGATCCAATCAGTGAGAATGCACGTAGAGACAATAACATATTGAATCTAACGTCAAGAATCGATTAGAAATCGATCTACCGCGTTCTATGAACTTGGAGTACAAACTTAGAGGCTTCTGGACGGCTAGGGTACGTCTGGAGTCGAAGTGGATTGAATTCTTATGTTTTTCCACGAATTAGGTGGTATTTATAGGTTAGGGTTGCTCATTCGTGCGACTGAATCATTAGCATGGTTCATTCGTGCGATTGAGCCATGCGGTTGATCCATTCGCACCACTGAGTGTTCAGTCGTGCGACTGAGTCAGACGCATGAAGTTGTTCAGGGGGATGAACTATTTAGGCGCATACTCAATCGCATGGCCATTCGGACGCATGACCACTGTTGGGGCGCATGGTCCAGTCGGACGCATGAGAACTTCATTTCACCAAGTTTGAATGTATTCAATATTATAACATTATGCATAACAATTCAAACAATCACAAACCTATATAATCCAGTCGATATGTGTTAAACAACTCATTAATGAAATATTAAACATTATAGACACAACCAAACATTTTGTATTTCATTAAGTACCCAATAATTACATAAGTGTAAGACATATTACATTCAGATCAGGATCTAGGTACATATATGTATCAACAGAATACATACGCATCCCTCATACACACGATTGGACTCATTCGTACCTCCATTCGTACGACTGAGCAGTCTATACGCATTGTTCAACCGCATTTGTTCATTCGCCCGACTGAGCCATCCGCATTAGTTCAGTCGCACGATTGAACCATCCGCATTGTTCAATCGCACGAATAGCCCAATCGCACACCTTCATTTGCACAAGTGAAACAGTTTGTTCAAAAGTTTAAAGTTAATAGCAATGGAGGACCAATACTCGAATGTTCACAGCAGGGAGAGACTCAAGGATTCAAAACCTACTGCTTCTGGAGAATGAAGTGGGGAATCACAAGAAACCCCCTAAACTAATCACGTTAGACGAATACCCATAATGGAAGCAACGTTTCGAGATCTACTTAAATGGAGTAGATCCCAATCTGTGGGAATCAATAGAGACGGGGTACAGCATGCCAGTAGGTGCTGATGATGTCAAACTTACACTAGGTGGCATGACTGATGGACAAAAGGTCAAATACAATGCTGAGAAGAAAATCTATGCTCTGCTTACTCAGTCGATCCCCAAGGATATTTTCCACCAATTTTCTGAGTATACGCAAGCAAAGAAGCTATGGGATGCATTGGAGAAAAGGTATAACGGAAATGCATCATTAAGGCGATAAAGGCTAAAGCTTTGAAGAAAGAGTTTGACAACTTCTCTTCACTGGGTAATGAAATCCTGGATGACGTCATTGACAGATTCTACCACTTGATGAGTGAGATGCACACTCATGGAGTAACGACGTCTATGGAAGAAAAAGTGTCAAACTTTGCAGATGGGTTGCTGGAGAAACGGGTTCCTTTGTCTCCAATCTTAAACAGAATGATATGCTAACGAAGTTAGATATAAATGATTTCATTCTGAAGCTGAGAGAGAAAGAGCTGAGGATGAAGTATAGAGCCCAAAAGTCTTCCTATGATCAGAACCCGACACTGTACAACGCGACTCCACAAGCCAAAACGTCTGGAGCACCACTTCAGACGGCTTTTGTGTCAAGTTCAGTTGGTCCTCTCAAACCTCTACTTCATGGTCAGAAACGTCAGTGTCGTCTAGTACCCAATACATAGTACCTGAAGCCAATGCTGCAAAACTAAAGACCGAGAATTTCGGTAATGTGACAGTTGAGGTACTAAAGAGCACATGGATCTCTTAGTAGCAATAGTCCACTCCTATGATGGACTAATTGCGGGAAAAATTAAGAACTGTCATCTAGCAGATGAGGACTACGAGCAGGTGGACGAGACAGAGCTGGAGAGGATAGATATAATGTGGGCCTTAGCAAGTGCTGTTCAGAGAGCTACGAAGTTTGTCAAGAAAACCGGACAGAACTTGGTTGCAACTAAGGACACTACATTTGGTTTCAACAAGACCAAGGTGACCTGTTTCAACTATGGCGAAAGGGGCACTTCAAACGTGAGTGCATGAAGCCCAAGAAAACTAGAAATGGGAATCCATTCTCATCCTTTAATCATCAGGATAAACCAACTAGCAGTCCTACTTCGTCAAGCAAGGATCCTAAAGCCTTGACTGCTCATGATGATAAAGGACAGGACTGGAGCTTTTGGTTTGTTTCATCGGGAGAATCCAACATCGCTAGTGTTGAAGATTTAGATGACGATTCAGCTAGTGAAGGAGATATTGCAGTGGAACTCGCGATGTCAAGCACCGAAGAGACTACAACAATGGTCAATTACATGCCTGCAGATGGGAAATCTACAACAACGTCAAAATCACCAGAACCAGAAACACCAGACTCTGCTTTGATGGCTGATTCATCAGAACCCTCTCAGGTAAGTACTACTGACCAACTTTTCAATAATCATGCTTGTTCAGATTGTAATAAATTTAGGGAAAGCATAGATTTAAAATTTGCTAGGTTATTAGACCATAATGATATCTTAGTAAAGGACTTGCAACTGTGCACTGAAGCTAACAAAATTCTTAAACAAAATGAGCACAGTTATAAAAAAAAGATAGAATTGTTGAACAAACAACTTAGGGCAACCGAAGTTGTAGTTTTTAACCAATCAAATGACATTAAGTTCTATCTTAACTCCCTAGAAGACACTAAGAAACAAAAGGCAGTTTTATAAGTAGAAGTTAATTCACTAAAGCAAAAACTGCATAGTTGGACAAGTTCATCTCATATTGTTCAACACTTAGTGAGAGAGCGTAACAACAGGGAGAGATTCGGTTATAAAGTGGTTCCACCACCACATGAGATCTTGATGAACGCAAAAAGTAAAACAGTCAATAACAATCCAATCAAGGATCATGTGGTGTCCACTCCTCTTGTAAGTGATCTAGATTCCACATGTAAATCAAATGAATCTGGTACTAAACAAAAGGAGGCCACTTCAAAGGCAAAAGGCAAAATGCCTTGTGTTAATCTGGAAAAAGAGTTTGAGAAGGTTAATATAAAGCCTGATTCAACCACAGTCAAATCTAAACCTAGAAAGACCAGTAATGTTAACCAAACACGGGTTTCATGTCAAATCCAGGTAAATAAAATGGAAAAGATGTTAAAAATGTTAAAACAATTAACTTTGTTAAACAAAATAAAACATCTAAACAAGAAGAGTGTCAACCAAAAAAGGTTAATGTCACACGTGTCTCACACACTTCTCCACACAAATAGTTAAATCGAAAAGTCGAAAGCAGAACATGCTACAACTGTGGAGAGTATGGACACATTGTGTCTAACTGTCCTTACTATCAGACACCGAGGAGGAAAGTTGAACTTCAGGACCCAAAACCTAGTTCTTCTAAGAGGAACTCAGTGACTCCACCTAGAAGGGCTAGTGAACTTAAAGTTCAACCCATTAGCCAGTCGTCTGTTTATCACAAATAGGCCTTACACAAGGCGAGCTTATGGAAAGAAAAATCAACCTCAATGGCTGATAATAAGAACAAGAAGACAACTGAGCTTCCCTCACCCTCTAATGGTCAATGGGTTGAATTTATGATGTGTGATGACTCTGGGACACCCAAGCCAGTAAAGGCTTGGGTCCCTAACCTGAACTAATGTTTTCAATTGAATGTGCAGGGTGTTCGCTATAGTGCTGAAACCAACATGTGGATTATAGATAGCGGAGCATCCAGGCACATGATAGGGAATAGGGCTCTCTTATCAAACGTCAAACAAATAAAAGGAGGCCATGTTTCATTTGCTGGAAACAAAGGAGGGTATATCACAGCTCAAGGGGAAGTGGGAAATCAGAAAGTGAAGTTTGACAAGGTAAACTATGTTCAACAACTTTAGAATAACTTGCTTTCTATATCCTAATTTTGTGATAAAGGTTTTAAGGTAGTATTTGACAACAAGAAGTGCTATGTCCTGAAAAAGGACTATGTGATCCCGAAGGACCAAGTCTTAATGTCTGCCTCAAGATATAATGACCTTTATGACTTGGATCTATCAAAGGCCTCCACAACTGATTGTGAGGTTCAGTGCTTCTCGTCAAAAGCTACTGAGAAGGATTCCATCTCCTGGCATAGAAGAATGGGTCATATTAATCCATGAAAGATGAATCACTTGATCCAGAATGATCTCGTGAGAGGAGTTAATGTCAAAAACTTCCAACTTCCTGATTTCTGTGTTGCATGCAAGAAGGGCAAACAAACTAAGAAATCTCATAAGGAAAAGAAAGTTCATTCCATCGAACTTCCTCTTGAACTTCTTCACATGGATCTGTTTGGTCCAGTCAGTATAAGAAGCATTGCAAGCGACCTGTACTGCTATGTAGTTACTAATGACTACTCAAGATTCTCTTGGGTAATGTTTCTGAAATCCAAATCTGAAACATTTGAGTCATTCAAGAAATTAGTAAATACACTGGAGTCCCTATACAAGCTGATGGTACGACAAGTACGCTCAGACAACAGAACAGAGTTCAAGAACCAATGGATGGAGGCATACTGCAAGGAAAAAGGAATTGTGCACCAGTTCACTTCTGTCTACACTCCTCAGAGGAACGGCGTTGCTGAAAGAAAGAATCAGAGCTTGATAGAGACTGCACGGACTATGCTAGCAGACTTGAAACTGCCTATCCATTTTTGGAATGAGGCAGTTGCAAATGCTTCTTACACGTTAAATCGAGTTCTGGTAGTTAAACGCCATGGCAATACGTGTTATGAGTTACTACAACGACGTAAACCTAATCTAGAGTCTCTCGAGCCGTTTGGCGCACCGTGCACCCTACTGAAGAAGACTCAGGAAGGTAAATTCAGTGAGAAGGCTAAAGAAGGTATCTTTCTAGGATACAACATACCGAACAAGAGAGTTTACAACAACTCAACGGGTCAAGTAGAAGTGTGGTGTAACGTGGACGTTCAAAGATACACCACCCCACCTGCTGGAAAAGGACCCGCCTTCTTTTTCGATTATGATGGATTCTTCAAGTCCTTCAACATCTCTCTCTCCATGTCTGATGATGAGTTAGTAGCAAAGATGATGTATGATGTTCTAAACACACCATCTCAGGAATCTACATCATCTAGCTCACAAGGTAATTCATCTACCAACTCAGGGGGAGCACTCGAGGTAAGTGACTCTTCCTCTGACGATGAAGCCGTGGAAAATGATCAGGACACTCAGGAGCAATAGGTTCCTCCTACTGCAAGTCCACAAGTATCTGACATTGATGCCTCTGAGTCTTTGGAACCTCACACTCCTACTGCCTCAAATCCGGAACCTAACGTCATAATCTTGATTCTGAGGTAGTTGTTCCAACCACTCCTGGATCACACCTAAATGTCTATCACCCTTTGGACAATGTCATTAGGGATGACAGATCAGGAGCTCAAACCAGAAATCAGCTCTATTCAACTAATTATGCCTCGGTGATGAAAAAAGGATACCTTCACGACAGTGCTTATTGCTGCTTTGTGTCTTAAGTTTAGCCAAAGTACGTTAGTGAAGAACTGAATGATGAGGCATGGGTAAGTGCCATGCAAGAAGAACTTCTTCAGTTCAAGAAGTTAGGTGTATGGACACTTGTGGATAGACCTAAAGGTGCTAAAGTAATTGGTACCAAATGGGTCTTAAAGTGTAAGAAAGATGATCAAGGAGTAATCATCATAAACAAGGCTTGACTTGTAATTCAAGGATTTCAACAAGTTGAGGGAATAGAATACAATGAAGTGTTTGCACCCATAGCAAGAATAGAAGCCATCCATATCTTCCTTGTCTATGCATCGTATATGAAGATGAAAGTTTTTCAACTGGATGTGAAGAGTGTGTTCCTTCATGGTGAAATCCGAGAGACAGTGTACATTAGTCAACCTGAGGGATTTTAGGATCCATATCATCGGAATAGAGTTTACAAACTCAACAAAGCCTTATACGGGCTTCATCAAGCTCCTAGAGCCTGGTATGAGAAACTCTCCACTCACCTTGTGAAACATGGGTTTTGCAGAGGTGTTATTGACTGCATACTGTTCATCAAAGAAGAGGATGGTGATTTACTACTGGTCCAAATTTATGTAGATCACATAATCTTCGGTTCCAAGAATGAAGAATTATGTAAAGAGTTTGAAGCAGTAATGAAGGCTAAATTTGAAATGAGTGCAATGGAAGAGATGAAGTTCTTTCTCGGGTTACAGGTGGATCAGACACCAAAGGGAATTTTTTTACATCAGACCAAGTATGTAGGAGATATTCTCAGTCGGTTTGACATGGAGAATGCTTCTGCAGCTGGGACTCCACTTGCTACAAACCATGATGTAGCACTCGACGAGAATGGTGATCTGGTAGATGCTACCATGTACCGAGGAATGATTGGATCTCTAATGTACCTCACTACCTCAAGACTGGATATCATGTATGCTACATGCCTATGTTCAAGATATCAGACAAAGCCAAAAGTTAACCATCTAATAGGGGTCAAAAGGATCTTCCATTATCTGAAGGGTACACCAACATAGGGTTGTGGTATCCTCATGATGATGACTTCGAGCTTATAGTGTATAGTGACTCGGATTACGGCAGTTGCAAGATGAACTACAAGTCTACATCAGCAGGATGTCAATTCTTTGGGATGAGATTAGTGACCTGGCAGTGTAAGAAGCAGACCTTGGTTGCTTTGTCAACCTGCGAAGCCAAATATGTTGCTGCTGCAAGTTGCTATTCACAAATCATATGGATTCAACAGCAAATGCGGGACTACGGTTTGAATTTCTCTTCTACTCCTATTTTTGTTGATAACTCTGCTACAATTGCAGTAACTAAAAATCCGGTCCAACATCCTAAGACCAAACACATCGGCATAAAATAAGGCAGGGGTGGGGTGGTGGTGGCTTAAGGTAGTCGGAAGGGTGGATGTGATAGAAACTGGAATGGGAAGAGGTTTGGTCGGGGTGATGCCTCGACGGGTAAAAAGAAGGCAAGGGTGGATGACCGTCGTGTGGTCACGTCGGGTGCGAGTACGAAGAAGTGTGGTAGGTGTGGGAGAGAGAATAGTAGGGAATGTAGGTTTGGGTCAAACTTGTGCTTTAAATGTGGGAAGGCGGGGCACATGGCCAAGGACTGTCATACGGCCCGGTGCTTTAACTATGGTGAAGAGGGTCATATGAATAGGGAGTGTAAGAAGCCAAGGGCCGAGGGTTCGGGGCGAAGAAAACTTGAGGTGAAGGACCAAGGGCGAATGCTAGGGCATTCACCATGACACAGGAGGAGGCTAGGATAGACCCTAACGTTGTGTCCGGTACGTTTCTAGTGAAGCAAACTTTAGCTTCTGTGTTATTCGATTCGGGTGCCAGTAAAAGTTTTATTTCTGCTGCTTTATGTTCTAAGCTGGATGTTAGTAGTAGACGTGTTGATGTGCCCTTTGATGTAGAAACTGTCATAGGTAAGTCTACCAGTATCTCTGAGATGATAGAGAACTGTGACATGGAACTAGAAGGTCATAAGTTTCCTGTTAGACCGTTTGTGATGACCTTAGGTGGTTTCTATTTGGTTCTTGGGATGGATTGGTTAGCAGACTTCAAGGAGAACATTATGTGTTGCAAGAAGATGATTCAGCTATCAGCGCTGATGGGAGTTCGGTGACGGTTTATGGTGATTGGGTCACGACAATTCGAAAGTGATTTCGATGACGGTGGCGGGAAAGTGTATGAGGCGTGGATGTAGTGCCTACTTGGCCTATGTAAAGGATGTAGACACGCCAACACCATAACTGTCTGATGTACCGGTTGTTTGTGACTTTTCAGACGTGTTCCCAGAAGACTTACCAGGAGTGCCACCTGACAAAGAGATTGAATTTCAAATTGATCTGATACCGAGTGCCCAACCTGTTGCCAAGGCACCGTATCGGTTAGCTCCGACGAAGATGAAGGAGCTGATGGAGCAGTTGCAAGAGCTGCTTGATAAGGGGTTCATCAGACCGAGTATCTCTCCTTGGGGTGCTCCAGTCTTGTTTGTGAAGAAGAAAGACGGTAGTATGAGGATGTGTATTGACTACCGTGAGCTGAATAAGTTGACAGTGAAGAACCGCTACCCCTTACTGAGAATAGATGATTTGTTCGATCAGCTTCAAGGTTCTAGTTGGTTTTCAAGGATCGACCTCCAATCTGGTTATCATCAGTTGAAGGTGAAGGAGTCGGATATCCTTAAAATAGCTTTTCGCACGCGCTACGGTCACTACGAGTTTCTCGTCATGTCTTTTGGTTTGACCAATGCGCCAGCTGCTTTTATGGATCTGATGAATCGGGTGTGTCGGCCAATGTTGGATAAATCAGTGATTGTGTACATTGATGATATCCTGATTTATTCGAAAAGCGAGGATGAGCATGTTGGTCATATTCGAGAGGTTTCGGAGAAGTTGAGAAGGGAGAAACTGTATGCCAAATTCTCCAAGTGTGCATTTTGGCTGCATGAAGTTTAGTTCTTGGGTCATGTGGTGAATCCCGAGGGGGTCATGGTGGACCCGGCTAAGGTGGAGGCAGTGATGCAATGGAAATCTCCGAAGACGCCATCTGAGATTCGCAGTTTCTTGGGTTTGGTGGGTTACTACAGGAGATTCATTCAAGACTTTTCCAATATCTCTTCTCCACTAACCAAGTTGACCCGAAAAGATGTGAAGTTCGTATGGGGTCAAGCTCAAGAGAAAGCGTTTGAAGAATTGAAGGGGAGGTTGACTCAAGCTTTTGTTCTGTCATTACCCGATGGGAGCGAGGATCTGGTGGTTTATTCTAACGCTTCCTACTCGGGGTTGGGATGCGTGTTAATGCAAAGAGGGAAGGTCATAGCCTATGCATCCTGACAGTTGAAGGTTCATGAGGTCAATTACCCTACTCATGACTTGGAGCTAGCAGTTGTGGTCTTTTCATTAAAGATTTGGAGGCACCATCTGTACGGGATGAAGTGCACCATTTTCACTAACCACAAGCGCTTGAAGTACTTCTTCGAGCAGAAGGAGCTGAACATGAGGCAGAGATGGTGGTTGGAACTTATAAAGGATTATGATTGTGAGATCCATTACCATCTGGGCAAGGCCAATGTGGTGGCTGATGCCCTTAGCTGAAAAGAGAGGCCCGAGCCAATTCGGGTGAAAGCATACCAACTGATCATGACCTCTGATGTAATGAAGCAAGTCAAAGAGTTTCAAGATGAGGCACTGAAAGAAGATCATCTTAACTCTGAAAGGATGAGAGGTCTGGTTGGTGAATTAGGTGAAAACACACTTGGTGTTAAAACCCGATTTGGACGTGTGTGGATTCCTCGATTTGGGGATCTACGGTGAAGATCATGGATGAAGCTCACAAGACTCGATACTCCATTCATCCTGGTGCCACAAAGATGTATCAAGATATGAAGAAAGATTATTGGTGGTTGAGTATGAAGCGCGATGTGGTGGGGTATGTGAGTAAGTCCTTTACTTGCTTGCAAGTGAAGGCCGAGCATCAAAATCCATATGGGAAGATCCAACTTTGGATATACCGAAATGGAAATGGGAGCACATCACCATGGATTTCATTACGAAGCTGCCACGTACTCCGAAAGGGTACAATGCCATATGGGTGATTGTGGACCGTCTGACGAAGAGTGCTCACTTCCTACCGATCCGCGAGACATATTCATCCTAGAGGTTGGCTGACCTGTTCATCAAGGAGGTTGTAACTCGTCACGGTGTGCCGGTGTCTATTGTGTCCGACCGTGACACCCGGTTTACATCTAAATTCTGGAAGGAATTCCACGATGCCATGGGAACGAGATTACATATCAACACGGCTTATCATCCCCAAACTAATGGTCAGTCAGAAAGGACCATTCAGACATTAGAGGACATGCTTCGGGCATGTGTGATTGACTTTGGTGGAAGTTGGGATGACCACCTACCGTTAGCCGAATTCTCATACAATAACAGCTATCATGCCAGCATTAGTATACCACCATACGAGATGCTATACGGTAGGAGATGCAGAACACATGTTTGTTGGGGTGATATTGGGCAGAAAGAGTTAGGGAGCGTCAAGGTAATCGAGGCTACGACTGAGAAGCTTGAGAAGATCAAGGCCTTCATGAATGCAGCCAAAGATAGACAGAAATCGTATGCCGATAAACGAAGTAGACCGATTGAGTTCCAGGTGGGTGACCAGGTTATGTTGAAGGTCTCACCTTGGAAGGGTATTATTCGTTTCCGAAAGCGGGGCAAGTTGAGCCCGAGGTACATAGGCCCTTTCCAAATTATTGCTCGAGTAGGAGAGGTAGCCTATAGACTAGAATTACCCGATGAGTTAAGTGGAATTCACCTGACATTCCATGTATCTCATCTGAGGAAGTGCTTAGCTGATGAAGGCATGATTGTTCCACTCGAGGATATCGAAGTAGACGAACGGCTCAATTATATGGAGCAACCAGTGGCAATCATTGATCGGAAGGAAAAGAGGCTGAGGAATAAAGTGGTTCCCCTTGTGCGTGTACAGTGGAAGCACAGGAAGGGATCCGAGTCTACATGGGAGACTGAAGAAGAGATGAGACAGCAATACCCACAATTCTTTGAGGAATAACAAGTTTCGAGGATGAAACCTATTTAAGGAACACCCGGTTATTTTAAAGTCAAAGAAAGAGAAGAATAAAGCGAAGGAAAAAAAAGAAATGCTATTTAACCCAAGATGAGGAGTTAAATATGTAAAAAGTACAAGATTTACTTTTTATGTTGTACAAAAGTAGCATGGCCGCCCATGCCATGCCACTTTTCACTTTTGACTTTGGATTTTAGAGAGAGAAAGAGCAGAGCTTGGGTTTTAAGAAGAACAAGAAGAAAGAATACGAATTCAAGGTGAGAATTCATGTTTTTATGATGTTCTTAACCGGTTATGTCCTCGGGTTTATGCTTATGTATGTTTGTATGTGTTCAGGTATGTTTTTAGTTGGTTTCTAGGAGGTTGAATTCAATTTGCAAACGAGTTTGGAAGAAGCCACACTCAAAAGCTGTAAAGGTGAGTTCTAGGACCCCTCTTTTACTAGTTTTTAACTGATTTTGAGGCTGGAAATGTATGAATGTATGTTTTTATTTAACTAGGTTTCGGACCCGTATGCTTGAATGTGTGATGATGATGTTATGATGTGATGTGTGACTATGTTCATGCTTGATGATGAATGATTGTGTTTCTAAGGCTTAGAGGGTAAGATTTAAGCTTAGAAGCTGAAGAATGGTGCATGGAAATCGAATATGATGTTTTAGACCCACTTGAATGGTGCGGATGAACATTGACTAAGGGCATGAAATGTGGATGAGCATTTGACTAAGTCTGGGAAATGCAGATGAGGTATGTCAATACGGATGAGCATTTGACTAAGTCTGCGAAATGCGGATGAAGTCAAATGCGGATGAAGTCAATGCAGATGAGCATTTGACTAAGTCTGGGAAATGATGATAAGTCCAATGCGGATGACATATGCGGATGAACTATAGCAAATGCGGATGAACTATAGCAAATGTGGATGAAGTAAATCCAATGAGGATGAATTATAGCAAATGCGGATGAAGTAAATCCAATGCGGATGAACAATAAGGCCAATGCGGATGAACTATAGCAAATGCGGATGAACTATAGGAAATGCGGATGAACACTTAGAAAAATTATAACTTTTTAGGGAAAAAGAGGTAATGTAGGCTTTGACCTAGGAGATTCCTGGGGGTTATGAAAGTTGACTTTTGAGGTCAAAGATGGTATGATTGGCATGTAATGATATGTGATTGATGCTTATGATGATGATGATGATGATGTTGCATGGTTATACATGATGTATGTTATGTATGTATGATGCCCTGCATGATGATGTATGAATGATATGTTTATGTTCCTTATGATGATGTATGTTTATCTTTCCCATGACTTTACATGTTATGATAATGAATGAACGAAGTATTATGTAACGTAAAGTGAAAGATAATGAAAGAGGAACATGATGATGAATGCATGCATTAATGAATGAATGAATGTAAGAAAGGCTTGCAAGCAAATGTATGGAGGTGCACACCCATTGTAGGTGTTAGCTCAACGGTGTGCGGGTTAGCTACCCCAAAGGATGCACATTGGGGTCCTTCTTTGTGATTGACCATATGGATGAACCATTATTGCATGTCTTAGGTACTGTGACCACCTGGTGCTGGGCACCACCGATGAAGGTCTTTTATAGGCTTAGGTCCAGTATCATGAGCATGAAGGGCATAGCATATGACAATGGTATACCTGAACTTTACCTTAGGTATTGTGACCACTTGGTGCTGGGCACCACAGATGAAGGTCTTTTCTAGGCTTAGGCACAGTATCACGAGCATGAAGGGTAAAGTTCATGGTGATCATGAAACTAATGAATGAAATGATGAATGAATGAAAGTATGAACGAAAGAATGACGAAGATAATAATGATATTATCTGTATGTACGTACGATGTATGATCACGAACGAATGTAAAGTATAATATGATTTTAAGAGAAAGGATGGTTTTATGAAAGAAAAGTAAGTTTTATTATAAAACAAGAAATCACTCAGCAACGCTGACTTTTATGTGTTTCCAGTTGGCAGGTAATGTTGCTGAGGATGGCACGAGGCAGCTGCTCAGCTCTTTTGGATGGCATCCATTTATTCAAAGCTTTTGTGATGTAATACAACAATATAATTTTGTAACCGACAAACGATGCATTATTTTACAAAAGTTTTTATGATGAAATGAAATGCCATTTGTTTTATGTTTCCGCTGCAATGTTTTAATGATTAAATGCAAAGTATATGTTTTATGTGCGATGATGTACCAGCTGTAAGTGTCCCGGGAACGGGGCCTTACATAACATGAGATTGACTCAGTCGCACGACTGAACACTCAGTCATGAGAATGGATCAACCACATGACTCAATCGCATGACTGAACCATGCAAATGGTTCAGTCGCCCGAATGAGAAACCCTAACCTATAAATACCACTTAAATCGTGGAAAAATAAAAAAACTTCGAATACCTACGTACTAAATCATGCCCTAGCCGTCTAGAGACCTCTAAGAACCTGTTCCAAGTTCATAGATCGCACTAGATCGATTACCAATTGTTCTTAACGTTTAGATTCAATCCATAACTGTTTCTACGTGCGTTCTCACTGATCGCCAATCAAATAGGATTCCGCACTATTTGATTCGGTATACACGTATTTCAGTTAGTATTTTGTTCGATACACGATCCTAACATTAATAAGGGGTTCCCAAACAATTTTGTTATTCCTGTATGATTCCATAATGAATCGTTCCAGAAATGATCAAATCAACTTGAAGCGGATCTGCTCAAAGCCAAAATAACAAAGATATGTCTTGTTTTCCTTTAAATTCTAAGTTATTTTCTATTTTCTAGTCTTTTGTTGCATAGATGTCGGACTATAAAACTAGATGTACTCTGTGAATCACTCACTAAAATGGGTCACATCTACGGTGACTAATCAGTTTTAAATTAAAAGGATCACGTTTGAGGTGATCAATCAGTTTTAAATTAAAAGGATCATGTCTGAGGTGATCAAATGTTTTAAATTATAAAAAGGGTCATGTCTAAGATGATCTGTGTACATAATGTTATATCAAAAGTTAAAACTTTAAGTGTGTGAAAGTGTATGAGGTCAAACTCATAAGTATGAGACAATCGCATGATTGGACCATAAGTATGAGCCAATCGCACAATTGGACCATAAGTATGAGCCAATCGCACAATTGGACTATGAGTATGGGGCAATCATATGAATTGACTATGAGTATAGGGCATCAAGTGATTGGACCATAAGGATGAACCAATCGTACAAATGGATCAAGGAGTATGAGCCAGTCACACGACTGAACCCCAGTCGCATGACTGAAGCATGACTATGGGCTCAGTCGCACGACTGGAGCATGAGTATGGGCTTAGTCGCATGACCGGAGCATGTGTATGGGTCCAGTCGTACGACTGAACATTAAGACAGTATAAAAAAGAGGGGTGAGTCGGTCGCATTTCTCACCACCCTTCAAAGCATTCAAAAACCTGCTAATACGTAGACACCCTGCCCAAATTTCATCTTACCTTGATTACTTGCAGATTGTGTTTCTAACCGATTTGTCGTTCATCATCTACAGGTATTTTGAGACTGAAATCGATCAAAAGAACCGGTGAAATCAAACCCTAACTGACCTAATCGACTAAAATCAAGAAATCAGTTAAAACGACTCAAATATACCACTAAGAGGACATGATCGTTGATTTAAAAGACATCGGGTGCTATTTAGAGTGTTTGCAAGTCAAATAAGTCTAAACACGACGTCTAACATCAAGATTTGACCAAAATTCGGGGTCGGAGTGTCGCACAGAGTCTTTTGCGAATGGACACTCTGAATGAACTTCAGTCGCATGATTGAGCCAGGCGCAAGATTCATTCACACGATTGAATCATTTGGTGACTCAGTCGCACGAATGACTCAACCGCGTGTTTAACACATGATTAAGTTCAGTCGCGAGCTCAATCGCACGACTGAACTCAGCCGCAGGCTCAATTGTACGACTGAACTCAGTCGTATGGTTCAATCGCACGATTGAACCAGTATGATCAAAACAGCCTAAGTTTAAATTGTCATCTCCTATACACAACTCTAATGTTTATGTTTCATGTATTACAGCAATATGGATGAGAGATAGACTATGAGCACTAAGCACAACATTTGTGCTAATCTGGATGCCACCACTCAGAATGCTTCCGAGTTTACGGGGATCATTGCATTCATGCGTTTATAGAGGAGTTACAAGGCTATTTCTACCCCATGCACTCCATCTAAATCTATTCAGCAGGCATTCTGGGAAGGTGCCTCAGTTGAGCGATCGGTTGAGACTTACCGTATCTGAAGCTCTATCTTTGGACAAGACATTGAGATCACTGAAGACGACCTAAGGAGGGTCTTGGATCTGGGGGAAGATGAAGCACATCCAACCAAGCTTCATCCCCTAACTGTTCGGGGATGCTTTTTGAGGATCAAGTATGCTGGTGACATTAATGTCAGCGTACTGAACAAGAGCAACATGTGCCCTTAGTTCAAGTATTTTGCAAATATGATCCTCAAGTGCATAGCCGCCAGGCGTGGTGGATTTGATGAGATGTATGACCAAATTCCGAATCCATACGTTGCACTGGTACTGAATCACCCATTCAGTTTCTCATGCATGCTCTTCTCATATCTGATAGAGAACATAGAGGCCAAGGGGAAGGAAGGCTTCTGCATGTATCCACGGTTTCTGCAAATGATCATCGATGAGAAGCTTCTTCTACTGCCTAAGGAGAAGGGTGATGTTATTATGTTAGAAGTGATGGATGATACGACACTAGGTCGGATGAAGGTGTACCGAGGGAGGAAGCAGGTGAAGCCCCCAGTCAAGAGACTGTTTGGCCATCTGGCCTATGAGAATTACGTGGTGCCCTCTCGTAAGAATTGGCGTCACAATGATAGTGATTCTGATATGAGGCCATCATGGCCACCACAGACGAAGACGACGATGACGATGATGACCATGATTACGGTCAAGGTGGGGGAGATGCAGGTCCCAGTTCTTCACGAACCATTGACACTTCTATTATATCTTCACCACCTCCACCTAGTACTTCTTCTGCTCCAGGTGGGTTTGAGCAGGCGGTTGTCCACCCGGACTGTCTGTTAGATGAAGAAGAGGAATCGGATGATGAGCCTCTAGTGACGACTGTTGGGAGCAGGGTCGTGGCCACCGACAGAGGCATAAAGGTGGTTGGCAGACGCCAGGTTTAGTTAAGGGGTGCTGCTGATGATGTTACAAATCCTACTTACACCCCTGACCAGTCCAGCAGCCAAGGGGGAGGCCTATTGCAAAGGGCTCCAGGAAGAAGAGAGTGGCTCATCCCACGGAAGAAGAGCAAGAGGCCTAGGATTACTTTGATCACATCTTCTGCCACGGCCACAACCATAGCCACCACCACTACCACACCTCCTATCACCACCACCACAACTACTACTACCACCACTACTCCTCCCATTACCACTATCACTCCATCCACCACCACTAGCAAAATCACTCCACCACATCCCACACACATTCCACCTCCCATATTCACCACATTTACCCCCACCAGTCACCAAGCAGGTCCCTCCACACAATCCCCAATCACAGCTAGACCCACTCTACCCGACATCAGGTTAGAGGAACAGCTGGCTAACCTCAACAGCATTAAGAGCTTTTGGTCGAGCCCACCAAGAACTTACTAGCCAAAATGAGCTGGTGTTGGCTTCGATGTAGAGGATAGAGGAGCTTGAGAAGAAGAATAAGAAGATACTACTAAAGCTCAAGGGGTTAAAGAGTGAGCCTCTAAAGATCAAGGATGGTGATGGTGTTGGTGATGATGATAATGATGATGATGACGATGATGATGATGAGGATGAAGATGATACTGAGGAAGATGTTGAGGAGAGGGAGGACCGAGTGGAAAAGATCAAGCAAATGATGATGATCAGGAAGGTGATGCATCTGTATCAGCCTCAAATCCCCAAGCTCAGGAGGGGAGCACTAAAAGAAATCAAGATCAAGGAGCCTCGTCCCCCGCTCCTCCTACTGAAGAATCAATTGATCAAGACAAAAGTAATTATTAGATGTTTTTGTATTTGAAAACTTTTGTACTTAATTATATATTACATTAATGTAATTAACAATCATCTATGTTTGTTTATGTTTAAATGCTTTATATGATGACTTATGTGTGATGTGCTTAATTTTTAATCAAACAGATGAAGCTCAACAGACAGACAAATATGATGTCCAACCCCTTCAGTAGGTCAAGTCTCAATTAACCATGATTCTTGACTTGCAAGGGATCGTTAGGAGTGTTGGGTGTCGAATCCAGAAATAAAAGATTATAATGTGAACCTACCATTACACATACTAAGAATTGTATGACCGGAAGTAGGGTTCGTGTCCTCAGGGATACGTGTCAATTATTTTATACCAAAAATGTTTTAGCGTAGTTACTTTTATTGATTATGGACTAAGGAAGATTTTTTTTGGGTTTTAATTAAAAACTAAAACTTAAAGTAATTTGCAAAAAGTAGAAAAAATTCTAGTGAGCTGACACGGCCGTGTCAAAACTATAAAGGAAATTCCACACGGCCATGTTAAGGTTCTACTGGAAAAATGAAAATTGACATATTTTTATATATTTTTATTTTACAAAAGGTATTAATAAAAAAGTTAATGAAATGGTGAAGTAAATTCAAATACAAAGACTAATTCCAACAGTAAGGTAATTTCTTGATTTTTGATTAGGCTTACGATCATTAACGATTACGGGGCAATGATTGTTTTCAATTAATAATTTGTATCGATACTAGACATCACGCCGTTCGGATATCCCCTTTATCTAATATCCAATCAATTGCAATTCATTAATTGGAGCCAACCTGCTACTCTAAGTCATGTCGTTCAGATCTTAGCGTGTGGGTTGCAACGATAAACGTATCTATTATAATTAAACACACACGATATTCGGTATGTTTAACTAGATTGTGTGATTCTATAACGAGAATGAATTCATAGACAATCTCAAACCGTTAATTGTTCCTTATATCAAAAATCAAAACTTTATTACGGTTTTAAATCTTGAAGAACTTTATTGGAAAAATTAATAAATTGATCAAGTTTATTAACAATCTAATATATACCGGATTGGATCCGGATTTAAGATCAAGAATCAAACAAAAAAACCAAACGTTTCACATAAGTTCAAACCAAAATCAAAGAAATTAAACCTTAATGTTGAAATTAAGAGTGCCCTAGCCGGACATGGTGGCTAGGTTATTGAAAACAAAAACTTACGAATACCCAAAAGAAACCAACAAAAACTTCAGTTTCTTCCACTAAAAAGTAGATTACAAAGATTTCTTTTTTGTCTTCTTGATCTCTTCTTCCAGCCTCCACAAAGATTCCTCTTTTTTTTCTTTTTCTCCTCCTCTAGTCGATGCCTTTTTCCTTTCTGCAGCCTCTCTTTTTATCTTTTTGAGTTCTTTCCCTTCTCTCAATCAACTCTCCTCTTTTCTTGGCTTTCAAGTTTTAATCTTTATCACTTCTTTTTCCAGCCATTTAATTATCCTAGAAAAATAAGAAATATACAAGAGTAGATTCCATCCTACCAAAAACTACTACTTTATAATTAAAATAAAAGATGCATGCAATTAATGTAAAATATATGCAGAAATAAAACCTAAAATTACTATAATTTATGTCTAAAAATATAACTAACAAATCTCCCCAATCTTAAACCTTTCCTTGTCCTCAAGGAAGTCAAGACTAGGAATAAACCGAGAAGTGAAAAGAGAATATATATAATTATATAATTAAGATGTTGGCAATACCAATCTTAGCCCCGCGTCAGAAATAGGAGCACGAAATCATCTTATTATGCTAATTTTCAGTTGTCATGGACAAATTGGATTTTCAAGATTTTTATAAACAAATGTGCCCAATTTGCAAGTTATGATCCTCTAACCCTTAAGTTCTGGGTTTATCATTTCATATCAATTAAGCCGTGTTAAGTTAGTTATTTAAGTGTGCCAACACCTTTTTTCACACGGTAGAAACCTTCCTAACCTCAAGGACTATAGAGAGCAAGTGATCAATTTTTCATCACACGAGATCACAAATGATTTTGCCATTATTACGGCTTCTTTATCATATAACTAACTTCTTTTTTTTCTTTTTTTCTTTTCTTTTTTTCATTTTTTCTTTTTTTCCTTTGGACTCGGCTCTCAACCTGTTTTTGCTAGGTCTCAGTCTCATTATGTGATCAGATCGGCTTAGGCACACATGGCTATTAGGTGTTTTATTTTTGTAAACCAAGAACAAAGGACACTAGCATAACGGAGCACATTAATCTATCTATTACTATCAACCTCTCTTTTTACACGTGTAAGGCCCCGTCCCCGGGACGCTTACAGCTGGTAAATCATTGGACATAAACATACATTTTCATTTCTCTTACATAAATATTGCAGCGGAAACATTCAAAAAAATAAAATCTCATTTCAATAAAAAAAACTTTTGCAAAATAATACATCGTTAATCAGTTACAAAATACATTGTTGCATTACATCACAAAAGTATTATATAAATGGATTCCATCCCAAAAGAGCTGAGTAGCCACCTCGTGCCATCCTCAGCAATCATTACCTGTCAACTGGAAACACATCAAAGCCAGCGTTGCTGCGTGAGTTCTAGTTTTATAATAAAACATACTTTTCTTTCGTTAAAACCATTCTTTACTTTCATGTGATCATACATCATACGTACACATAGATAATATCATTATTATCTTCATTAATCATTCATACTTTCATTCTTTCATCATTACCTCTTTCCTTTCCTTCAACCATAACCTTTACCCAGCTATTCCTAGTACTGGACCTAGGTCTATCATAGACCAGCTACAACGGTGCTTCGCACCTCTGATCATAGCACTTAGGGTAGAGTTTAGGTGTACCACTGCTATATGCAATACCCAGCTATTCCTGGTACTGGACCTAGGTCTATCATAGACCAGTTATAACGGTGCATCGCACCTCTGGTCACAGTACCTAGGGTATGCAACAATGGCGCTATACAAATGATCAATCACAAAGAAAGACCCCGATGTGCATCTTCCTGGGGTAGCGAACCCACACACCGTTGGGCTAACATCTTTTAATGGTGTGTCCCGACATACAAGGCTTGCAAGACTTTCTTTACTTTTATCATTTATTAATGCATGCATTCTTACTTCATGTTCCTCTTTCATTATCTTTCACTTTACATTACATACTAGTTTCATTTCATTCATTAACATAACACGTAAAGCCACGGGAAAGATAAACATACATCATAGCAAGAAACATAAGATACACAGTCATCAACATCATACAGGGCAACATCATACATACATCATGCAGAATCATGCAATTCATCATGCCCAACATACTCTCTAAGGCCTCAACAGTCATCTTACATGCACTTACGGGAACTTACATGTCAAAACTTACATCTGAATTTCCCCTCGAAAGTTAGTAATTAAACTACACCTTCCTCAGGTTCACCAGCCCTGCTTGGGCGTATGGGCACCCTTCAGTCGCATGGCCTTCAGGCGACTGAATATCATGCGATTGAACCCATGCGGATGAACACCTATGCGAATGAACACCTAATCGTGCGAATGAAACTAATGCGAATGGACTCAATGCGGATGAAACTAATGCGGATGAGCATTTATGCGACTGGGCTCTCAGTCATGCGAATGAACCCTCAGTCATGCGAATGAACCTCAATCGCACCTATATCGGTCGTATGGCCTCCATTCAGTCGTATAGCCCTAGCTGGTGCAGAATGCAATTCAACCCGAACCCAATCTGCCATTTTCGACCTCCAAGCTCATCTAAACCCATTCTAAGCCCAAATCGACCATCCTAAACCTTAGGAATGCATACCACAACACCATTCAAACGGGTCAAACACCCACACACACACAAAAAAACTGATTTTCAGATGTGTTCCAGCCCCAAATCATTCAAAACGTGTAAAAGGGGGGTTCTAGAACTCACACAAATGACCACAACTAGAAGAGCTTCGATTTGACCCGCTTCTCAATGATTTTACTCACTTGAACCAACCCGAACCAACTTTTCTCCTTTTTCTCCCTTTCTCTCTTCTTTGGCTGATTTTGGTGGGTGTGGGAGAGGGTAAGGGCTGCCCTCTCCCTTAAATACTCCCACTACCCAACTTTCTCTCGTTGGTGAGTTTGGTCCCTCGACTTGGACTTTATTTCTTTTTCTTCCTTCGTCGGCTTCAGAATAAATAAACGGGTCAAACACCCACACACACACACAAGCTCAAAAGCAAGACCCAAACGACACATACACATACCCACACATACACAAACGGGTCAAACACCCACACACACACAAAAAAACTGATTTTCAGATGTGTTCCAGCCCCAAATCATTCAAAACGTGTAAAAGGGGGGGTTCTAGAACTCACACAAATGACCACAACTAGAAGAGCTTCGATTTGACCCGCTTCTCAATGATTTTACTCACTTGAACCAACCCGAACCAACTTTTCTCCCTTTTCTCCCTTTCTCTCTTCTTTGGCTGATTTTGGTGGGTGTGGGAGAGGGTAAGGGCTGCCCTCTCCCTTAAATACTCCCACTACCCAACTTTCTCTCGTTGGTGAGTTTGGTCCCTCGACTTGGACTTTATTTCTTTTTCTTCCTTCGTCGGCTTCAGAATAAATAAATAACTGGGTGTTACAACACGCAAGCTATGATTAGCATAATAAAGGGTAATATCATTTTTCATGTTGTTCTCAAAATATTTCCTGAGGCTACGGAGGTGTAACCTTTTTTTTATTATTTTTTTTGTAATGCATACCTAATACTATGATTAACTATATACAATGCAGTTTCTAAAACTACCATAGCTATGATGCAACTCTAAATTCAATATGTAATTGAATGATAAATAAGAAAGAAAAAAATAAAATTACCTCTCCCCAAGCTTTGAATTTAGCGTCGTACTCGAGACTTGGAGTAGAGAGTGAAATGAGTTTACTATGGTGGTAACCATTGGCAAGTTATGGTGAAAAGAACAAAAGAGAGATGTGATTGTGAAGTTGAGGTCAGGAAGAACCCAAGTAGGAATTATGGTGGAGACATATTTGAGCATTTTTTAACTCAGAAGGTTTACACGACCGTGTCTGTCTTATAAAGCAATCATTACGCGGCCGTGTCAACCTTCTATTTGACACTTTTTTTTGTGAAAAAAATAAAAATAAATAACTAAAAAAAATTAAAACAAGATACAAACAGAAACATAAACAAAATACAGGTTGCCTCCCGCGTAGCGCTTTTCTTTAACGTCTTTGGCTAGACATTTGGAAGTCCCATTCAGTCTGGTGCTTGTGGAATAAATGGAAAAACTTTTTTATTAGTAATTGATACTTATATTTTTTATTCTTCATACCTTGTTTTCTTTTGTGTACTCATGAATATCAAGACTTCTATCAATACCTCCCCAAGCTCGAACTTTTCGGTAAGCTCATTTGTTATTAATTTATCAATGTTTCTATTTAACACCAATGCTAGAACATCATGGTTAGATAAATCAAAACAATCATTAGTTAAAGGTTCAATAATATCTCACCAATTCAAAGAAGAAATTTCACTGGGATATCGTATTGCACCATCTATGTTAAATTGATTATCTCCCCGTCAAACTCCACAGAAAGTGTACCATTATAAACATCAATCTTAGTTCTAGCAGTTTTTAAAAATGGTCTTCCCAACAAAATAGAACTTGAAATTTGGAGAGTTATCATCATTCATATCTAACACATAAAAATCTACTGGGAACACTAGTTCATTCACTTCAACCAACAAATCCTCTAATACACCTTTTGGATGTACTATAGACTTATCAGCCAATTGAATGACTACCCCGGTCCTCTTTAACGGTCCTACTTTAAGTGTTTTAAAATTTGAGTATGGTAGAACGTTAATAGAGGCTCCAAGGTCAAGCATTGCTCTAGGAATACTAACATTCCCTAATTTACAAGGAATGGTGAAAAGACCTGGATCTTTACACTTTGGGGTAATCTCTTTTGTAAAACAGCATAAACATGTTCACTTACCTTTACCATTTCATTACCTTTTAGCTTCTTCTTTGATGTGTAAAGTTCCTTTAAAAATGTAGCATACCTTAGAACTTGCTTAATATCATCAAGAAGTGGAATGTTTACCTCTCCCTTCTGAAAATTCTCCATGATTTCTTGTTCTTCTTATTCTTTTTGTGTACCTCTTAGTCTTGAAGGAAATGGAGGTGCGGGAGTGTACTTTGCCTTAACTTCATCAAGTTTTGGTTTGTCCTTCTTTTCCGCATCATTCTTCTCAACAACAATTTCTTCTTCCTCCTCTTGTATTTTCGAACAATCATAGCTCTTCCCACTCCTTAAGGTAATAGCACATACATTATGCTTAGAATTTATCTTAGTTTGAGCAGGTAGCCTACCTTAGGACTATATCTTGCTTACCGAGTTAGCCAGTTAAGTTAGTTTTGCTCCAAGTTTTTTATGCTAGCCTTTGTTTCCTGCTGGGACATGTGTGTGTTGGTTGCTAAACTCTTGACAATATCTTCCAAAGACATCCCTGAGCTTCCTGCTTGTTGTTGTTGAGGCTGATAGTTTTGTTGATTGCCTTACATTTGCAATATAGATCTTTGATGGAATTGTGGGGCTATTTATGGATAACCAACATTGGGTGCTTGCCCCCAATTTTGATTATTTATTTGTTGTTAATAAGATCTTGAATTATGCCCTGGATAACCTCCTATTGCTTGTGCTTCTTCAACATCTTCTTGAAGTGTGGGACACATGTCAATGGGGTGTCCAAATTGTAAGCATATTCCACATGCTCGAGGTTTTTGCTTAACTTCCTTACCTTTTTTGAGTTGCATTACAGCTTTAGTCAACTCGGCAAGTTGGTTTTCAATATCAGGAGTGCTCACTTCTTTAACCGCCCGTGGTACATCATCATACCATCCTTCCTCTTGCGAAGAATGTTTGGTATCTTCGGCAATAAAGGATATCAAGTCTTTGATTTGGGTTGGTGTTTTATCTAGTAGAGCTCCCCCACTAAAGGAATTTATCAAACATCTCTCTAGTGGTGCTAAACCTTCACAGAAGTATTGAAGTAGTTGATGTTCCGAGATACCTTGTTGTGGACATCGAGCACATAGCTTCTTGAATCTTTCCCAATAAGTATGCAAAGCTTCTCTTTTTACTTGTTTAATCCCAATGATCTCCTTGCGTAGAATAGAGGCTTTAACTTCCGCAAAGTACTTATCTAAGAACTGCTTTGCAAGATCATTCCATGTGTGTACCGACCCCGGTGGTAGGTAATATAACCATTCTTTAGCTAAATCTTGCATAGCAAAGGGGAATGCCCTAAGCTTGATTTGGTCTTCAGTAACATTGTGTGGCTTCATTCCAAAACACACAACATGGAATTCCTTGAGAAACTTATGACGGTCTTCGTTCTCAAGGCCTCGAAAGAGTGGTAACAAATGGATGAGGCCGAATTTCAGCTCAAAATTCACCATAACAGGGTAGTTTATGCAGAGGGGTTGTTGGGTAACGTCATGGGTTGCCCATTGTCTAAGGGTTTGTTCGGCTAGAACTACCATGGTTGGTTCGGGTGAGGGTGGTTCTTGATGGATAGGTGATTGTGGTGGTTGTTTGTGAGGGTTGTGGTGATTCGGTATTAGATTCGGATTCACTTGACAAGGGTATATCTTGAAAAATGTCGGTGGTTGGAGATGAAGTAATTGGTGTTGAGGAACTTGTTGACTTCTTTCGGAGCTTCGCTTGTTTCCTTAACCTCTTTGCAGTCTTCTCAATCTCCGAGTCAATCTCGAGTGTTGTACCTGTATGAAAAAATCTTGGTATAAAATGAATAGAATCGTCGTATCCCCGGAAACGGCACCAATTTGTTGGGTGTCGAATCCAGCAAATAAAAGATTATAATGTGAACCTACCTTTACACACACTAAGAATTGTATGAACGGAAGTAGGGTTCGTGTCCTCAAGGACACGTGTCAATTATTTTATACCAAAAACGTTTTAGCGCAGTTACTTTGATTGACTATGGACTAAGAAAGATGGGGGTTTTAACTAAAAACTAAAACTTAAAGTAATTTGCAAAAAGTAGAAAAGATTCAAGTGAGCTGACATGGTCGTGTCAAAACTGTAAAGGAAATTCCACGTGGTCGTGTTAAGGTTCTGCTGGAAAAACAAAAATTGGCATATTTTTATAATTTTTTATTTTGCAAAAGGTATTAATAAAAATGTTAATGAAATGGTGAAGTAAATTCAAATATAAAGACTAATTCCAACACTAAGGTAATTTCTTGATTTTTGATTTGGCTTACGATCATTGACGATTACGGTACAATGATTATTTTCAATTAATGATTTGTATTGATACTAGACATCATGCCGTTCGGATATCCCCTCTATCTAATGTCCAATTAATCGTAGTTTGTTGATTGGAGCCAACCCGCTACTCCAAGTCATGCCGTTCGGATCTTAGCGTGCGGGTTGCAATGATAGAAGTATCGATTATAATTAAACACACACGTCATTTGGTATGTTTAACTAGATTGTGTGATTCTATAACAAGAATGAATTCATAGACAAACTCAAACCGTTAATTGTTCCTTATATCAAAAATCAAAACTTTATTTGGGTTTTAAATCTTGAAGAACTTTATTAGAAAAATTAATGAGTTGATCAGGTTTATTAACAATCTAATATATACGGGATTGGATCCGAGTTTAAGATCAAGAATCAAACAAACAAACCATTAAAAGAAAAATATCTCATAAACGTTTCACATAAGTTCAAACCAAAATCAAAGAAATTAAACCTTAATGTTGAAACTAAGAGTGCCCTAGCCGGACATGGTGGCTAGGTTATTGAAAACAAAAACTTACGAATACCCAAAAGAAACCAACAAAAACTTCAATGTCTTCTATTAAAAAGTAGATTATAAAGATTTCTTTTTTGTCTTCTTGATTTCTTCCAGCCACCACAAAGATTCCTTTTTCTCTTCTTTTTCTCCTCTTTTAGTCGATGCCTTTTTTCTTTGTGCAGCCTCTCCTTTTATCTTTTTAAGTTCTCCCCCTTCTCTCAATCAACTTTCCTCTTTTCTTGGCTTTCAAGTTTTAATCTTTATAACTTCTTTTTCCGGTCATTTAATTATCCTACAAAAATAAGAAATATACAAGAGTAGATTCCATCCTACCAAAAACTACTACTTTATAATTAAAATAAAATATACATGCAATTAATGCAAAATATATGCAGAAATGCAACCTAAAATTACTATAATTTATGTCTGAAAATATAACTAACAAGGAGATCTGTGAGTTACACTCCAGAAGAGGGAGAGATTATACATGACTTAACGGATAAACAACTTGCTGAAATATTCAGGCTGAATCCTGACGAGCTGGTCAAAGATACTCCAAAAGTTGATGTGGCAATTGACAATGAGCTGAATGATGTTGATGAGATTGAGATAGAAGATGTCACTTTAGACCACTATCCACAGTACACTGATCCGGAAGGACATGTTATCCCCAACTTGGGTGAAACATTTGACAGTGGTACTTTTGAGAAATTGGATGAAGTTGAGAAAGAAGAAGAGAAAGAAGAAAGCACAGCCCAAGCTTCGGACGCTAATGTCAACTTGAAGAAAGCTGAATGGGCAGCGTGTTTTGCAGAGATGAAAGCCCAACGCGCACCGCCAAAGCAGAATGCCTACACAAAGCTCTACAAAGTCAAACGTCATCAAAAGGTGTCTGGTAAGATCATAGCGTGGGCGTATTTTGAGGACTTAGGAGTCTATGCAGTAAAGAGAGAGAAAGGAATCAGATACTTCAGATATCCTCATGATCTGAAGACTCTTCTTGGTTTCGAGCTCAACCGTCTGGCATGTTTAGATCTTCTATATGCAAATTCGAGGAAGATGTCAGGATGGTTCGAGGCTGCGTTGAAGAAGGAATACGACACCAGGTGGGTAAACTTCAGACATCAACAATCTAAGAGGTATATTCATAAGTATGAAGTGGACCCGATATCTGGGAAGCCTAAAGTTGTGCTGAAGTGGAGTCCCCCGCGCACGATGTTAAAGATTCCCTTACGGGAAATGCCTCAGGACTTCACTCCACACTTCAAATGGTGGTATTATGACTGGCGAATAGGCGAAGCAGTCATAGTGCTAAATAGAGATAGAAAGATTGATACTATCCAGGTATTCGACCCTATGTGGCTTACAAACTTGTTAGCTAAAGATGTCTACACATTATACAAGTGGCCACTGTTCTATGACATGTAGGACATTGTACAAGCTCTCCGGTTCCAACATGTGATAAGACTCTGCTTTGCATTTGAAATACATGCAGGACTTACCAAAGAGGAGAAGTACAAGAAGTTTCAAGAACATGTGAAGAATGTTAGACGATAGATGAAACTAGGTCTAAAGGGGAGTTTCTAGATACATGTGTACCTAGTTTATGAGCTCAAATGTAAAATTCTTTCATGTCTTCAGCATATGTAATGAATTGGTTCAATGAAATATAATATGTGGTTGATGTTTATTAATATTTAATATTTCATATTATTATTGTGTTAAAGTATAATGAACTTATTATATAGGTTTGAGGTTGTTGTACATAATTCTAAGTCAATAATGATTAAGTAATGTGTTCAACCTAGTCGGATGAGTATTCATGCTAATGGCCCATACTTATGGACCATACGCATGAATATATCATGCTTATGGACCAGTCGCATGATTGAACCAGGAGACTGAATTAGTCGTATGATTGAGACATAAGATTGACTTAGTCGCACGACTGAACCTTCAATTGTGTGTATGGATCAATCGGATGATTCAGTCACAGGACTGAACCATGCTAATGGTTCAGTCGTACGAATGAAAACCCATAACCTATATATACCACTTAATTCTTGGAAAAACATAACAATTGAAGAACACTTGATACTTTTACGATCCCTAGCCGTCCAGAACGTCCAAGAAAGCCAGTCCAAGTTCATATATCATTCTTGATCGATTCCTACTCGTTCTTAACGTTTAGTCTATTCTTATATCGATCGGGTTAATGTTCTCATTGATTGGATCTCCAATCAAATAGGATTCCGCACTATTTGATTCGGTATAAACTCATAATCTATTAGTATTTCGTACGTACACGGTCCTGACAACTTGTGCACAATATCTCTATTTAACCCTTTGGTTAGATAATCGGCTAAATTATGTTGAGTTCTCACAAACTACACAGATATCACACCATGCATGATGAGCTCACGAATCATGTTATGTCTAACACCTAAGTGTCAAGAATTTCCATTATACACTTGATTATAAGCCTTAGTCAAAGTTGCTTCACTATCACATCTGACAGATATAAGTGATATCGGTTTAGGCCATATTGAAAATTCATAAATCAAATTTCTTATCCACTCAACTTCTTTACCAGCTTTTGTTAATGCCACAAACTTAGATTCCATTATTGAGTTAGTGATTGAAGTTTTTTTCTTTGATGCCCAAGTAATGGCACATCCCCAAATAGTAAGTCCATCCACTTATGGTAGCATGATGTTCCATATTGGTAATCCAACTTACATCTGATATAACCTTCAATAATAGAAAATATCTAGAATAAGTTAAACCATAATTCATTATTCCTTTCAAGTACGTAAATACTCAATTGATAACTTCCTAGTGGTGTGAACTAGGATTACTAGTAAATCTACTAAATTTCCTAACAACATATGCTATATCAGGCCTAGTGCTAATCATGGCATACATAAGACTTCCAAAAGCTTTTAAGTATTCAAGTTGAGACACCATAATACCTTTATTAGGTAAAATCTTAAGATTAGAATCTATAGGAATGCTTACATGAGAACAATCTTTGAAGTTAAAGTTTTTTAAAAGCTTCTCAATATATTGAGATTGAGAAATTCAAATACCATTGTTCCCATACTTTATCTTTATACCAAGGGTCACTTCAGCCTCCCACATGTCTTTCATAGCAAATTTAGATGACAAGAATTTCTTAGTTTTATCAATTTCACTTTGGGTAGTACCAAAGATTAACATGTTATCTACATATAAGCAAATTATAACTCCTTTATCAAAAGTATCAACTTGCTATATACAAACTTGTCTCTTTGGTTCAACACAAAATCATTAGACAACACAACATCATCAAACTTTTGATATCATTGTTTTGGTGCTTACTTCAGACCATATAAAGATTTTATCAATTTACAATGTTATTCTCATTACCAGGCATAACAAAGCCTTTAGATTGTTTCATATAAATCTCCTCATCCAGTTCACCATTTAAAAATATAAGTTTCACATCCATTTGATGAATCACAAGATTATGTATAGCTGCAAGTGCTAATAACAATCTAATAGTAGAAGTCCTAGCAACATGAGCATAAGTATCAAAGAAATCAAACTTTTTTTCTATCTAAAGCCTTGGATAACTAATATAGCTTTAAACTTATCTATGATACCATCCACCTTTATTTTCCTTTTAAAGATCCATTTACACCCCAATGGTTTACATCTAGGAGGTAAATCAACCAACTTTCAAGTATTATTTTGCATAATGGAATTCATCTCATCTTGGATTGCTTCTTTACAAAATGCAACATCTCTAGAAGCTATATCTTCACTATAAGTCTTTGGATGCTCCTCAATATTAAAACAATATTGATATTGAAATTCAATTTTATTCCTTGATCCTTTAACTAAATAAGGTTAAAATCATCACCAAAATACTTAGCTTTTCTTGCTCTTGTATATTTCCTGTGTTCAATTCTAGCGGAAGGTACATGTTTGATATTAATCGTATTACCACCAAAAATGTTATCAATTTAAGAAAGCTTCAAAATAAAAGTCACATCCTTTTGTCTAGTTATAGAAGTAAATCTTTCTTCATCAAATATTGCATCTCTATTCTATAACCGAGTTTACAAATACATAATCATTTGGTTCTAAGACATAGATACTATAAGTAATGAAATGTTAAGCCTATCCAATAAAGATGCAATCTATACCTCTTTCACTCAAGTTTTCCTTTTGGGTTTGGTAAGCCTCACAATAACTCTACATCCTCAAACTTTAAGATAACTCAAGTTTGGTGGCTTTTTGTACAAAGTTCATATGAGGCAGTTTTATTCTTTCGTTTATTAACATATAGGATAATTGCATACTTCTTTTTTTCTATGTGAATTTTATAGTTTTTTAATTTTGTTTTTATTACTCATATATTAAGTGATATAGAAATGAATAGTAATAATATTAATAAAATTATATATATATATATATATATATATATATAATCACTGAATTATATAATAATAAAAATTAAGTAGTAATGATATTTGTTTATTAATAATATTATATTTGGTTATTGAATTTATCATAAGGTTATAGTTAAAAAATATTTATCCAAGAGATTAAAAGTGATAGTGACCTTGACATTTGTGCTTCTATTATTTTAAAAAGAAGGTTTTTTGGTCTTCGTGTCAAAAATCAGTTGTGTTATATATTTTATATCATTTGTTACATGTATTTATTATTGTATTTTATGTTTTAAATTTTTTTGTGTTATTTTTGTTATTGTTTCTACAGATTATATAATTTTGTTATCTATCTTTATGTTTTACAATTAGAGGTGCATAATAAAATACTTTTAGAAATGTATTAAAACTCATAATGTTGAAAGGAACGCGGTATGTTATTTTTTATCATTATTTTTATACATTATATAAATTTGTTATTATCTATCATTAAATTTTACCATTAAATATAGATAATAATGTTATTTCACTAATATATTTTTTTAAAGTAATAGCGTTCAACGTAATACAATGAAAACCAAAAACACAATGGATCAAAAAACATAATGAGACATTGTGTTATTTTGTCATTGCTTTTAATGCATTAAATTAATCAGTTGATAATTTATTATTATGTTTTACATATTAAAAATACAAAACAATTTTAGTGGACCATTTTATTTTCTTAAAATCCATCATTTAAGAAAAAAACAATAACTAACAAAAAGACATAATGAACTGCACTAAATGACATAATGACAAGATGTGAGCTAAAAAAGAAATCTAGTAGTGACGAGCACGATTTGCTCTGCTTGTGAAGATCACTTAAAGTCCATAGACCATCTCTCATTCAATGCTTTATTGCTATATTTCTTTGGACACAACATTAATGTTCGTGTAAGTGCAAGTGCAATCTCACTAGACTGGAAGGTGTTCTAGAATTGTTCCAAATCCCTATCATTATTAATGGGGATAAACTATTTAAAAATGTTCTTTTGGTGATTATTCATGCTATCATATGATACGTTTGGATTTGAAGGAATGATCGTATGTTTAAGCACGACAATCGTGATGAGGACGCGGTATTTTGAAGATATTTTAGTGTCATCTTTTATTTGGATTAAACATAAAAGAAAAATCATCTATCTAGATTGGGGGTCAATGACGTGACTTTAATTTTTTATTTTTCCTACTTACTAGCTTTCCGCTAGTCTTTTTCTATATAATTTCACAGTTAAAAAATAATTTATCAGCTCATTATATTGTAAATATCTTGCAAATATCTAATCTTGGTGATAGTGGGCATCATAATCATAATCATAATCGTAAGTATCTAATAGAGCAATATCTATTAATATACTTCGAGAAGGTTTAAGGTTTTTATTCTTGAAAGTGGGAAAGCAAAAAGGCCACTAAGATAACACTAGATATTTTGAATTTAAATCAAACTCCCAAATATTGGTTTTGCGTTTGAAAAGAAAGCCTCCTAAGTCCTAACTCCAAAAAGATACTCTATATTTGTAAACTAATAATATTTTTTATGATTTTTTTATTTCAATTGATTGCGGTTGATTGACAACTTTTTGTTGGTTTTATTTTTATTTAGGTATTGAATATTTATGGGTTTGGGAAATTTTGATCATCAAAATTAACCAAAATAATGATAATTATAATTATATTCATTTTAAGTAAAAAGGTACATGCAGTGGTAATCATGAATTCATAATTCATAAGTACTATGTTCCAACTCATCTAAAATCAAATCCAGGTGTGTATATCTATCTATTATAATAAAAAAACGTTTTAATATGTCATTTGTATAATTTTAAACCATTTAATTTTAATTTATTTAGTTGATGTTTAGGATTGTTTCTTGAAAACTCTTTTTAACTTTTAAAAATAAGATAAGCAGAAAGAAAGTGAAATTATGTTTGGATGAAGATGAAGATGTGAGAAGGAGAATGAGTTTTTGAGAAGTTACAAATTCTAGCTTCTCAAAACTCTTTTTGAGAAATAAAAAAGATCTAAATAAGCAATCCTAAACATGGCCTCAAGATTAAAAATTGTTTTTTAATAAATTAAGAAAGAGATGCTTTTATAAATGTAACTTCTAAATAAATAAAAATTTAAAAATAAGAAAATTTTCTAAAATAACAAACATGTTTAAAAATATGAAGTATTTAAAATGGCTTTTTAAATGATTTTTTGATTAAACAAAATAACTAAAATTAGGAGTTATAAAAAAATTAATATTGATATTTTTTAAAACGGTTTGGTTTGCAATAAAATGTTTATTAAAAATGCAATTAGAGTTTGAAAACAAAAGTTTAAAATAATGATATCATTGTTTTATTACTTATATTATTACTCATATGTAATTTCAATCGTATCGTTTTATAATTATTACATTTTCATTACTAATTATTTAATATTTTGTTTATTCAACTCGTGTTATACATGAGGTAATAACCTAGTCTATATAATATATTAAAAGAGTAACTTAGGGGACACTTATCATATTTTTAGACACTCAAAGTTTGTTTTTCCTGCCCCTCTCTCTTTTTCAATAGTTACCTAAACTAAATATTAAATAATTTTAATTCTTTTTAAGATTAAAAATATTTCTTAATAAATTAAGAAAATATGTCTTCATATTAATGTTATTTCTAGATTTTTTTTATAAAATAAGAGTTTTCTAAAACATCAAACATTTTTAAAATATGAAATTTCTTATAATTGATGTTTTTAAAAAGTAAATTTTTGATAAATTAAAAATAATTAAAATTAGGATTTATAATAAGAAAGTTTTAAAAATGATATTTTTAATACGATCTGTTTTGAAAAAATGGTTACTTTTTTGTAAAAAAATTAAAAACTAAAGTTTTAAAATTTGTATTATTATTATTTTATTACTTTTACTTGTCACTTATAATTATTACACATATGTAATTTTAATCATATCTTATTTTAAAATATCATTTTATACTTCATAAGCTTCATTATAATTAATATTTTATTTTTTAATACATCGGGTTACTAATGTGAGTATAATATAAATAACAATTAACAACTAATCAATTTTATTTTTTCAACATGTATAATACATTTAGTTTTTATATGTTTTTGTGTTATTTTAATAATTAACTCTCTCACATCCCGTGTAATACATACACTGGTAACTAAAGCTAGTAACATATAAAATAGTAGGTTATCTCCGTGTAATACACGGATTGAATAAACAAAATATTAAATTATTATTAATAAAAACTTATACATTATAAAATCATGTTTGAAGATAAAATGTGATATTAATTACGTATAAATAGTTACTTTAAGTACAATATTTTAATGTAGTATATAATTAAAGTTATATATACTTTAGTTCAATAAATAAAAAAATTATATCATTTTTTACTCTCTTATGTAAAAAGTTTCATTTTTAAACATTCGTTTTTGTTATGAATTATTACCATGGCAAGTGGATGAACTCTTTGTCAAACTTGTAGCTAAGTTTATTATGCTACTTATCTACCAAAATAGTTTACCTTGTCTACCAAGTTGATTGATCTTTGTAGTATAAATACCACTTCAATGTAGAGGAGAAGATGTACCTTTTGTATACACTTTCATAAGTTATACATTTCTTTTCTTTTTATTCTTGCAATTCTCTCTAAAATCTTAAGGTTATAACACTAAATTTGTGTTAATCATTGTGATATTATAACAGTTTTAAGATTTATTATAAAAATACTTTTTCTATAAAAATCTTGTTTTTTAAAAAAATCTTGTTTATAATTTTGTGGTTGTTTTAGTAAGATTATTTTAAAATATTTCACATGTTTATAGTTTTTTTTAAATGACTTAATATATTTTGTTTAAAAATGTTTAGTATTTTAGAAAACTTTATATTATTTAAAACTTTAGTTTTCTTGTTATTTAGATTTTGATTAAAAGATGTGATTTCTAATTTGTTTCATAAAATCATTTATAAAAAAAGATAGTTTGATTTTTTTAAATTAGATAAGAGAGAAACATAATAATTAATAAAATTATTTTTAGTAAGAGAGAGAAATTATATGAGTACTTAAATTACTATAATATCTTTTGAAAAAAAAATTAATTTAAAAATGTTTAGAAAATAACAAGGGGTAAAAATATAGGTTAAGTAAAAGACAAGTAACAAAAAAACTTTATTTTATTATAAGTTATAGAATATTTATAATTACGCCATGTGACACCATTCGTAACAAGTTGGAGACTGATATTTATTATATCGATACGAATATATCTTACTTTTTCTAAAGTATTGTGAGCTCCAATGGATTTACATCTGTTTACTTTACATAGAAACAGAAAAGAATATTTTATGATTCACTCCAAGATATTTTGAACCATCAACTTAATTTATAAACTATGAGATTGATAAAAAGACAGTTTAAATAAATATCCAAGTGGTCTAAGGTAGTAGTCCACACTATATAGTGACGTTTTCTTTTATAAAGTTGATGGTTAAATCTTATTGTAAACAATAATCTAAATTTAGAATTATGATATATTTATGTCTGTTAAAGTCTAGAACGGGGAACAAACAAAATAAACAAACCTGAACTTGATGAATTTTGGAACTTAAATGTAATGGTCAAATAATTAAACTTGAATTAATCTTTGAATCGTGAATTACTATCTGATAAATCTATTTCACAAGTGATACGTGAATAATTTATTAGATCAGATAGAGATCTTGTAGATGGAGTAGAATTTCTTGTTCAAATTTTAATGTTCGTGAGTTTCGTTTTTTTCCTCTGTTTGATCAAGAAAAAAATCCCAGAAAAATCTTCTTCACTATTGTTTCTACCGAGAACATATAAGGGGCACAATACTTTCTGCGATATTCCTCCTTTGGGGCCATTAAAACAAAACCCATAATGTTTAAAATAAATTTTGAAATATACTCTTTAAAACATATTAAAGCCCATTTATATATGTCAAATAGAAAACCTTATATTGATTTTATAGTCTAATAACATTAAAATAAAATTGATTTCGCACTCTCATGATATCTAACTCGCCTAGTTTGTAATGTTATTTCCTTAATCAACAAATTAATTCAATATACTAAATATGTGTTGATGACACTAAAATTACCAACAATAATAATTTATCGAATAGATAAATATCTTGGAGTCGAATTTCTTGTTCAAGTTTTGATGTTCTGTGTGATAGATCTTGTAGTGTAACACCCGGTTATTTACTTATTTTAAAGTCGTCGAATGTAGAAAAATAAATAAAGTCCAAAGTCGAGGGACCAAATTCGCCAACGAGAGAAAGTTGGGGAAGTAGGAGTATTTAAAGGAGAGGGCAACCCTTTACCCTCTCCCCACACTAATATTTCAGCCAAGAAAAGAGAGGAGAAGAGAGAAAGGAAGAAAAGAGGAAAAGTGTTGGTTCGGGTTGGTTCGAGTAGCCAAAATCGTTGAGAAGCGAGTCAAATCGAAGCTCTACTCGTTGTGGTCGCTTGTGTGAGTTCTAGGACCCCTCTTTTAAAAGTTTTTGAATGATTTGAGGCTGGAACACATCTGAAATCGGGTTTTTGAGTGTGTGTATGTTGACCTGTTTGTGTATGTGTATGTATGCGTATGATGCGTTTGAGTCTTGATTGTGAGCTTGTGTGTGCTTGAATGGGTTTAGATGAGTTTGGAGGTCGAAAACCCTCGGTTGCAGTCGGGATGAAGTGCACTCGGCATTAGCTAGGATTAGGCGACCGAATGGAGGCCAAATGGAGGCCATACGGCCGAATAGGGTGCGATTGAGGTCCATTCGCACGATTGAAGGCCCATTCGCATGGAGGTCCTACGATTGAAGGCCAGTCGCATGAAGGTCCTGTGATTGAAGGTCCAGTAGCATAAGTGCTCATCCGCATTAGTCCCATTCGCATGAGGTCCATCCGCATTAGTCCATTCGCACGATTGGGTGTTCATTCGCATGAGTGTTCATCCGCATTGGTTCATTCGCATGATGTTCAGTCGCATGGAGGCCATGCGACTGAAGGGTGTCCATACGCCTGAATGGGCTGTTGCACCCGAGGAAAGTGTAGTTTGACTTCTGACTTTCGGGGGAAAGTGCAGATGTAAGTTTTGACGCAAGGGTTCCTGTAAGAGTATGTAAGATGACGATTGAGGCCTTAGAGAGCATGTTGGGCATGATGATGATGATGTTGCATGATTATGCATGTTATGTATGTATGATGTTCCCCTATATGATGTTGATGCCTGTGTATGTTATGTTCTTTGTTATGATGTATGTTTATCTTTCCTATGGCTTTACGTTGAATGTTAATGAATAAAATGAAGTATTATGTAACGTAAAGTGAAAGATAAAGAAAAGAAGAACATGAAGTAAGAATTCATGCATTAATGAGTAATGAAAGTATGATAGTCTGGTAAGCATGGTATGTACATCGGGGTCTTTCTTTGTGATTGACCATTTGCATAGAACTATTGCTGCATACCTTAGGTGCTATGACCACGAGATGCAATGCACCATTATAGAAGGTCTATGATAGGCCTAGGTCCAGCACCATGAACAGAAAGGTATCGCATATGGAAATCGTACACCTATATTCATACCTTAGGTACTGCGACTATGAGGTGCGATGCACCGTTATAGAAGGTCTGTGACAGGCCTAGGTACAGAACCATGAACAGAAAGGTATTGCATAGTAAACCTAAACTTTACCTTAGGTGTTGCGACCATGAGGTGTGGTGCACCGTTTTAGAAGGTCTGTGATAGGCCTAGGTCTAGAACCATGAACAGAAAAGTAATGCATAGTAAACCTAAACTTTACCTTAGGTGCTGCGACCATGAGGTGCGGTGCATCGTTATAGAAGGTCTGTGATAGGCCTAGGTCCAGTACCATGAACAGAAGGGTAAGGTTTATGGTTGATAGAAGGGAAAAGTAAAGAATGAAGCATGAAAGATTAAAGAAGATAATGATGATATTATATGTATGTACGTATGATGTATGATCACAAATGAATATAAAGTATAGTATGATTTTATAATGAAAGTAAAGAACGGTTTTACGAAAGAAAAGTATGTTTTATTATAAAACTAGAACTCACTCAGCAACACTGACTTTGATGTATTTCTAGTTGGCAGGTAATAGTTGCTGAGGATGGCACGAGGCGGCTACTCAGCTCTTTTGGGATGGCATCCATTTATATAGCGCTTTTGTGATATAATGCAACATTGTATTTTGTAACTCATTGACGATGTATTATTTGGCAAAAGTTTTTATAATGAAATGTGATGTCATTTTTGAATAGTTTCCGCTACAACATTTTTGTAAGACGAATGTAATTATATGTTTTATGCGTGATGAGAACCCAACTGTAAGCGTCCCGGGAACGGGGCCTTACAAGTTGGTGACACAGGAGGAGGCTAGGACGGACCCTGATGTTGTGTCCGGTACGTTTCTAGTGAACCAAACTTTAGCTTCCGTGTTATTTGACTCAGGTGCCAATAAAAGTTTTATTTCTGTTGCTTTCTGTGCTAAACTACCTCTTAGTAGTAGAAGTGTTGATGCACCCTTCGATGTAGAAACTGCCATAGGTAAGTCTACCAGGATTTCTGAGATGATAGAGAATTGTGACGTGGAACTTGAGGGTCATAAGTTTCCTGTTAGACCGTTTGTGATGACTTTAGGTGGTTTCGATTTGGTTCTTGGGATGGATTGGTTAGCAGACTTCGAGGCGAACATTGTGTGTCACAAGAAGATGATTCAGCTATTAGCGCTTGATGGAGTTTGGTAACGGTTTATGGTGATCGGGTTACTACGATTCCGAAGGTAATCTCCATGGCAGTGATGGGAAAGTGTATGAGGCGTGGATGTAGTGCCTACTTGGCTAATGTAAAGGATGTGGATACGGGAACACCACAACTATCCGATGTTGCAGTTGTGTGTGACTTTCCAGACGTGTTCCCAGAAGACTTACTAGAAGTGCCACCTGACAGAGAAATTGAGTTCCATATTGATCTGATACCGGGTGCCTAACCTGTCGCTAAGGCACCGTATCGTTTGGCTCCGACGGAAATGAAAGAGTTGATAGAGCAGTTGCAAGTGTTGCTTGATAAGGGATTCATTCGACCGAGTATCTCTCCTTGGGGTGCTCCAGTGCTGTTTGTAAAAAAGAAAAACGGTAGTATGAGGATGTGCATTGACTACCGCGAGCTGAACAAGTTGACGGTGAAGAACCGATACCCCTTACCGAGAATAGATGATCTGTTTGATCAGCTTCAGGGTGCCAGTTAGTTCTCGAGAATAGATCTATGATCTAGCTACCATCAATTGAAGGTGAAGGTACAAGACATTCCTAAGACAGCTTTCTGTACACGTTATGGACACTACGAGTTCCTCGTTATGTCTTTTGGTCTAACTAACGCGCCAGCTGCCTTTATGGATTTGATGAATCGAGTGTGCCGGCCGATGTTGGATAGATCAGTTATTGTGTTCATTGACGATATCCTGATCTACTCGAAGAGCGAAGAAGAGCATGCCGGTCATATTCGGGAGGTGTTGGAGACATTAAGAAGGGAGAAGTTGTATACCAAATTCTCCAAGTGCGCATTCTGGTTGCGCAAAGTTCAGTTCTTAGGTCATGTGGTGAACCCTGATGGGATCATGGTGGACCCGGCAAAGGTGGAGGCCGTTATACAATAGAAGTCACTGAAGACACCATTCGAGATTCGTAGCTTCTTGGGTTTGGCGGGTTACTACAGAAGATTAATCCAAAACTTTTCCAAGATCGCTTATCCACTAACCAAGTTGACCCGAAAGGATGTGAAGTTTGTATGGGGTCAAGCTCAAGAGAAGGCATTCAAAGAATTGAAGGCGAGATTGACTCAAGCTCATGTTCTGTCATTACCCGATGGAAGCGAAGATCTGGTGGTTTATTCTGATGCTTCCTACTCGGGGTTGGGGTGTGTGTTAATGCAGAGGGGGAAGGTTATAGTCTATGCATCCCGACAGTTGAAGATTCATGAGGTCAATTACCCTACTCATGACTTGGAGCTAGCAGCCGTGATCTTTGCACTAAAGATTTGGAGGCACTATCTTTACGGGACGAAGTGCACCATATTCATGGACCGCAAAAGCTTGAAGTACTTCTTTGAGCAAAGAGACCTTAACATGAGGCAGAGGAGATGGTTAGAGCTTATAAAGGATTATGATTGTGAGATCCATTACCATCTGGGCAAGGCTAACGTGGTGGCTGATGCCCTCAGCCGAAAAGAGAGGCCCGAGCCGATTCGGGTGAAAGCATATCAACTGATCATGACCTCTGATGTGATGAAGTAAGTCAAAGAGTTTCAAGATAAGGCACTGAAAGAAGATCATCTTAACTCTGAGAGGACGAGAGGTCTGTTCGCAAAATTGGGAGAAAACACCCTTGGTGTTAAAACCCGATTTGGACGGGTGTGGATTCCTCGTTTTGGGGATCTACGGGTGAAGATAATGGATGAAGCTCACAAGACTCGATATTCCATTCATCTTGGTGCCACGAAGATGAACCAAGATATGAAGAAAGATTATTGGTGGTCGGGTATGAAACGTGATGTGGTGGAGTATGTGAGTAAATGTCTTACTTGTCTACAGGTGAAGGCTGAGCATCAGAAGCTGTATGGGAAGATTCAACCTTTGGATATATCGGAATGGAAGTGGGAGCACATCACCATGGATTTCATTACGGAGTCTCGTGTACTCCGAAAGGGTACGATGCCATATGGGTGATTGTTGACCGCCTGACGAAGAGTGCTCACTTCCTACCGATCCGCGAGACATATTCATCTGAGAGGTTGGCTGACCTGTTCATCAAGGAAATTGTAACTCATCATGGTGTGACGGTGTCTATTGTGTCTGATCGTGACACCCGGTTTACCTCCAAATTCTGGAAGAAATTCCACGACGCCATGGGGACGAGGTTACATATTAGCACGGCTTATCATCCCCAAACTGATGGTCATTCTAAGAGGACCATTCAGATATTGGAGGACATGCTTCGGGCGTGTGTGATTGATTTTGGGGGAAGTTGGGATGACCACCTACTGTTAGCCGAATTCTCGTACAACAACAGCTATCATGCCAGCATCGGTATGCCATCATATGAGATGCTATACAGTAGGAGATGCAGGACACTCATTTGTTGGGGTGATATTGGTTAGAAGGAATTGGGGAGCGTCGAGGTAATCGAAGCTACGACTGAGAAGCTCGAAAAGATCAAAGCCTTCATGAAGGCAGCCAAGGACAGACAGAAGTCGTATGCTGATAAACGACGCAGACCGATTGAGTTCCAGGTGGCGACCGGGTTATGTTGAAGGTCTCACCTTGGAAGGGTATTATCTGATTCAGGAAGCGGGGCAAGTTGAGCCCAAGGTATATAGGCCCTTTCCGAATCATTGCTCGAGTAGGAAAGGTGGCCTATAGATTGGAGTTATCGGATGAGCTAAGTGGAATTCACCCGACATTCCACGTATCTCATCTAAGGAAGTGCTTGGCGGATGAAGATATGATTGTTAAACTAGAGGATATCGAAGTAGATGAATGACTCAATTACATGGAGCAACCTGTGGCAATCATCGATTGAAAAGAGAAAAGGCTGAGAAATAAAGTGGTTCCTCTTGTGTATGTACAGTGGAAGCACATGAAGGGATCCGAGTCAACGTGGAATGTAACATCTCGTATATTTCGCTAACTAAAAGTTAACTTTGTTTTCCTTGTAGGAACTAATTATGCTACTTATAAAACCTTATGGTTCATTCATGCTTATTTTCTTATTGTATATAATTTGTTTAATAACTATAATAATAATAATAATAATAATAATAATAATAATAATAAAAATGATAATAACAATAACTAAGAATAATAACAATAATAATGATATTGTTAATAATAATAATATTTGTAAAAATTATTAAACTTAAAATGTATAAAACTTTATTTTAAAAGTCAAGGGTTAGTTTTGTCAATTTATAAACCTTAAAACAAAGTTTAAGACATAAAATGATAAAATCAAAATAAAAGGGACCATTTGTGTAAATTTTCAAAAATCAAATCTTTTTCTCTTTCTCTCTCCCCGTAAAACCGGCGGAGCTCCGGCCAAACTCCGGCCGAGCTCCGGCCACTTCAAAACCGCAAAATTTATTGTTTTCGAGACCCAAAACCATTCCCCAATCCTTCCAGTTACAACTTCGAACTTGAATGCACTTTAATTTCGTTTAATAAACGGTTACCAACACGATTCAATCACATAACCGAAACATCTTCAACCCACTAGCCGTTCGGGCATTAACACTTCTTTATAGCCTAATTAAACTAACCTAAACGATACTATACCATTCGTTAATCGAGCACCACACTCAATTACATCCAAAACAAACACAATCTTCGAATATGAGCTTCATCATTGTCGTGAACCTGCAACTTAGTAGGGGCCACTGTCCAAACAATTTGGACCAAAATTAGCAAGGGGCTTTTGGTCCGGTACATAAATCGAAGCTTCATACAAGATTAATTGAGTTATCATCAAGAATTAACCATCGGTCAATCATCATTCGGTTGCGAGGTGTTCATTTTCGTGTGTATCTTCAATATCTAATCAAAACGGGTAATTGAACTCACCTAAACAATCTTTTTATCATGGAAAACAAAAGCCCCATGAATATATTCGTTATCAACATCGAATTGATGCTCAATTTGGTTCAACTAATTTTAGGGTTTATGTAAATTGGGGTTCTTTTGTGGGTATGTTTTTAACATTTAAAAACCGGGTGATACCGCGGCTGTATGCCTTGGTTCACCGGTTAAGTCTTCTCATACCAACTTGGAGGTCCCGGATTCGAAACCCGGCCACCCCCATATTTTATTTAAATGGCTTTTTCAGCCTTAAATCAATTTTAGAAAATTCCTAATAAATATAAAAAAAAAATTTTATAACCTTTAAATATTTTTAAGGCATCAAATAAATTTCGGTAATATTTCTAAAATTTTATATAACTAAAAACCTTTGTAATAAAACATTTTAAAGATTATTCAAGGATTATTTATATGGATTTTAAAAAAATAATAAAATATTAGTGACCCGAACTTTCCCTTTAATTATTTATCTTTTAAATCACGTTATTTTAAATGGAGATTTCATAAAACATTATAAATTAATATGTTAAATGATTAATTATGTAAATAGACATTTAAATATCATTTAGATAATTAGTTTTTTTTACCATGCTAAATGACTTTAAATAATTTTATATTATTTTGCAAGTCATATAATTAAGTACATTATAAACATTGGTCAAAATGTACTCTTTTAAACTTAAATATCCTTTTATGTATATTGAAGTTTATATATTTAAATGATTTTCTTTTAAATTAATAACTATTTATATGCTTATGGACCTGATATAATAATTAAAAAAAATCATTTAAAATAATAATGGACATAATATTATCTTTATTAATCTCTAAAATTTGGGAAATTATATACTATTCTTAGAAAATTATTAAGATTTAATTACATCATTATTATCTAATTTCATTTCTAAAATTCTTAATCATATAAACCTATATAATTCCTTCTAATGGAATGAAAATGTAAATAACTACATTATAAACTTATTGCTTAGCAAAAACCTTAAAAATATTAACACCCTAATTCTTGTGAACGTTAATCGTATTGTTAACCTTAATCTTTATCTTGTAATTATATATTTAGGTGCTTGTAATGGATACTTTGGATTTATCTTTTGGATCTTACTTTAATCTTTTATATCATCTTGTAATGCCTATATCCATGTGAGTATTTCCATACCTCTTTTTGCTTATTTTCACACTTTGGGGTGAAACATGTTAATTTATTATCATTGCACTTGTAAACTTATTTGAGACTTGTAATCTTTAAGGCAATTCATCATGCAAAGTTGTGGTTAGTTGAACTTTTGTGGTTACCATGTTATGGCGTTATATGTACAATCATTAACTATTGCTAGCCCAGCGAAGTCATAGATCTATGGGCCAGACAAGCCTGCTTTGGTTGATCCAAGTACACTTAGCTGATCGTATAATCTTGTAAACATTTGAGACTTGTAAAACTTTGTCAAGGTTTGATTATTGCATTGTTCATAACATCCCTAATCACTTTATTCACTAACTTATGACTTGAATTGCCATCTTTTATATAATCTATGTATTAAAAACTATGGAATGCTCACCAACATTTTTATGTTGACCTTTCATTTTTAACATATTTCAGGAATACCTCAAGTATGTGTTCTACTCTTTAAAGCTTATCACATCTAGGATTGAACCTAGAGATAAAATGGATGATCATGTTATTTGTAACATTTGTACATGATGTATTCTTTGTTAAAACTTTTGCTTGTAATGTTACAATTGGATCTTATGATTAATATATTTGGATTTAATAAATAGCGTTATGTGGCTGTGAACAATCGTAACCCTCACATCTCGACGTTTCCGCCGTCAAGGTTGGGGTGTGACATGGGAGACTGAGGAAGAAACGAGATAGCATTACCCACGTTCGTTCGAAGAATAACAAGTTTCAGGGACGAAACCTATTTAAGGGGGGTGGACTTGTAACACCCGGTTATTTGCTTATTTTGAAGTCGTCGAATGAAGAAAAAGAAATAAAGTCCAAAGTCGAGGGACCAAACTCGCCAACGAGAGAAAGTTGGGGAAGTAGGAGTATTTAAAGGAGAGGGCAACCCTTTACCCTCTTCCCACACTAATATTTCAGCCAAGGAAAGAGAGGAGAAGAGAGAAATGAAGAAAAGAGGAAAAGTGTTGGTTCGGGTTGGTTCGAGTAGCCAAAATCATTGAGAAGCGAGTCAACTCGAAGCTCTACTTGTTGTGGTCGCTTGTGTGAGTTCTAGGACCCCTCTTTTAAACGTTTTTGAATGATTTAGGGCTGGAACACATCTAAAATCAGGTTTTTGAGTGTGTGCATGTTGACCCGTTTGTGTATGTGCATGTATGCGTATGATGCATTTGAGTCTTGATTGTGAGCTTGTGTGTGCTTGAATGGTGTTGTGGTATGCATCCCTAAGGTTTAGGATGGTCTATTTGGGCTTAAAATGGGTTTAGATGAGTTTGGAGGTCGAAAACCCTCGGCTGCAGTCGGGATGAACTGCACTCTGCATCAGCTAGGATTAGGCGACCGACTGGAGGCCAAATGGAGGCCATACGACCGAATAGGGTGCGATTGAGGTCCATTCGCACGATTGAGGTCCATTCGCACGATTGAATGCCCAGTCGCATGGAGGTCCTATGATTGAAGGCCAGTCGCATGGAGGTCCTGCGATTGAAGGTCCAGTCGCATAAGTGCTCATCCGCATTAGTCCCATTCGCATGAGGTCCATCCGCATTAGTCCATTCACACGATTGGGTGTTTATTCGCATGAGTATTCATCCGCATTGGTTCATTCGCATGATGTTCAGTCGCATGGAGGCCATGCGACTGAAGGGTGTCCATACGCCTGAATGGGCTGTTGCACCCGAGGAAAGTGTAATTTGACTTTTGACTTTCGGGGGAAAGTGCAGATGTAAGTTTTGATGCAAGGTTCCTGTAAGAGCATGTAAGATGATGATTGAGGCCTTAGAGAGCATGTTGGGCATGATAATGATGATGTTGCATGATTATGCATGTTATGTATGTATGATGTTACCCTATATGATGTTGATGCCTGTGTATATTATGTTCCTTGTTATGATGTATGTTTGTCTTTCTTATGGCTTTACGTTGAATGTTAATGAATGAAATGAAGTATTATGTAACGTAAAGTGAAAGATAAAGAAAAGAGGAACATGAAGTAAGAATGCATGCATTAATGAGTAATGAAAGTAAGATAGTCTGGTAAGCATGGTATGTACATCGGGGTCTTTCTTTATGATTGACCATTTGCATAGAACTATTGCTGCATACCTTAGGTGTTGTGACCACGAGGTGCAATGCACCGTTATAGAAGGTCTATGATAGGCCTAGGTCCAGAACCATGAACAGAAAGGTATCGTATATGGCAATCGTACACCTACATTCATACCTTAGGTACTACGACCACGAGGTGCAATGTACCATTATAGAAGATCTGTGACAGGCCTAGGTCCAGAACCATGAACAGAAACGTATTGCATAGTAAACCTAAACTTTACCTTAGGTGTTGCGACCATGAGGTGCGGTGCACCGTTATAGAAGGTCTGTGACAGGCCTAGGTCCAGAACCATAGAACATATAATTACCTTAACTCATTTAGTCTCTAATGTTATTTCCTCGATCAACAAGTTAATCAAATATACTAAAATATGTTTTGATTACACTAAAATTACCAACAAAGTATATACAAAACTGTATTAAAATACTTTGTCGAGTGAGTTTTCCATGACTGATCTTGACTCGTTACATCATTATTTAGGAACTACAGTAAACCGAGATGGTCAGGCCTCATTCTTTCAAAAACACAGTATGCGAAATACATCCTTCACCATGTAAACATGTCAAATTACAAACCTTGTACAACACCAGTAGACACCTCATCCAAGCTTAGCGTTATTGATGGGGATCCCTTAGCTGATGGTATTGCATATCAAAGTCTAGGCGATACCCTACAATACCTCACGTTTAGCAGACTAGACATCACGTACGTCGTTTAGCAAGTTTGCTTATTCATGAATGCCTCATGGGAGCCTCACTTTGCCTTTATGAAACGAATCCTTCACTGCTATTCATAATGGTGTTTGATTATCAGCGTCTCAAATTCATCTCTAACAACATACTCTGATGTAGATTGAGGAGGATGTCTTGACTATCGTAGGTCCATGTTAGCTTTATTGCATTTTTTGGGAGATAACCTAGAGCTTTACGTTTTTGTCCGGACATCTACGGTTGTCTGCTGTGACAATGTCTTTGCTGTGTATCTCTCTAGTAATCCCTTCCAACATCAGCATACACAATATGTAGAGATGGACATTCATTTTCAATGGTAGAACCAGAAAATTTAAAATGAAGGGTCTGAAATGAATTCTGAGTTTAGATTCGTAAGATTGGCTAAATATATTATTGTTACTATGTGATGAAAGAAAATTAAATTTTATTTTTTGTATAAAACAGATTTATAAAAAGATTATTACTATATGATAAAAATGTTATTAAAAACCAATAAACTAAATGAAAGGACAAACCAAAAACTAAGAACAACAAAAAAGCTAGTAGTTAAATATATCAATAAAAAAAATTTTGAATACATTAAATATTACCCTACATATCTTATCAATTAAATCGACCATTAATCTGAAAAGGAGCTTAATCAATTAAACTATAACTGATTTTGTTATTGTATCCACACTTAAAAAGCTAATAAAAAACAAATAAATGGTTAAAAGTGACACTTTCACTATTCTATATTGATCTGCAAAGCTTGTAAGATTTTAACTTTGACTATTCATTTCACATTCATATGGGGGCGTATCAGTAACCTGTAAGTTTTGGTTTTTTCAAATACTGGGCCGTCGCTTACTATTTTAAAAGGCCCTATACGTCACATTTTAATTTTAATATTATGTTAATATAGAGTTGCACAAAAAACCGGGTACGGACCTGATCCGGCGAACCAGACCCGAATCCGGATCCGGATACAACCCGGTACAGGGTGTTCCCGGTTCGTACCCGGAAAAAGACCGGTGGTTTGAATCCGGTTTGGGTTTTTTTGGAATTTATACAATCCGACCCTATCCGGACCCGACCCGACCCAGTTGAACCCGGGTACAACCCGGTTTTGACCGTTTTTTTTAACTAGCCGTTTTTAACGGCTATATAGCCGTTGGGCTTCATTTTAGACCATTTTTTTGTTGTCTTTTACCCCTTAAATTAGTATAAATAGGTGTGGGTTGATATGGTTAGTTACCCAATCCTCAAACACAAAAAAACATACGCAAAAAACGAAAAAAATACTCTCGTTTACTCTCGTTTTACATTTTCACTTTCTCATATTACATTTTTACTCTCAAATCTTAATATGGCTCACTCTCAATCTTCCATTAGTCAAGGTTCATCCAACTCTCCAACCGTCGTTCGTGTTCTTGCACACAATTGTAACATGGATGTTTGGTGCAATTGGGATATGGTTAAGTTGAGTGACGGGTCTGTAAAGGCTCGTTGCAAGTTTTGTGGAGTTTTGCTTGCTAAAGATTCTAACACGACTTTAAGCAAACATATTAGCAAGAAGTTTTGTAAGTCGTTGAAAAAAAATTCGGATTCGCAACAAACACAATTGAGTGAAGATGATGGAATCTTTAATTACAATCGTAATGAAGTTCAAGATCGAATGGCAAAGTTCGTGATTCAAGAAGCTTTGCCTTTCAATCACTTTGACAACCCTCGATTAACCAACTTAATTCGAGAGACGCTTCAACCTCGTTACATTCACGTAAGTCGTACTACACTTAGACGTTATTGTTTAAAATTATGGAAGCAAGCAAAAATGATCTAATTTTATTATTTGAAAATATAAATACCGGTGTAAACTTAACTAGTGATGTTTGGTCGGCGCCACACGGTTTGCCCGAATCATATCTTTACGTCACCGCTCATTGGGTAGATCCCAGTTCATAGCAAATGATGAAACGTACGATTGCATTTGATCTATTTCCGTATTCACACACCGGAGAGTTTTTATTTTACTTTTTGGATAATGTAATAACTACTTTTAATTTACAAAATAAAATATTTTCAATGGCATTTAATAACGCTTCCAAGAACACAACCGCAGTTGAAAAATTAAAATTAATATATCTTCCGACTGCAAACGGTGATTTTTTTCATACTCGTTGTGTTGCAGATATTATTAATTTAGTAGTGCAAGATGGCTTATCCGTACCATTTATTGATAACTTTATAAAAGCTTTTTGATTTATGTTACACGACATTTTAAAAAAAATAGAAAAAGATATCAAGATTATAAACAACTTTGTAAGGATACAGAATCTATATTTTCAGGGCCTAATTGGGATGTACCTACTAGGTGGAATTCGACTTGTCATATGTTTGATTGTGCTTTAAAACAAAAAGGCACTTTAAAAACTTTTCATAATAGTCTTTCGGATAATTGCGAAGCCGATTTGTTTCCGGATTTGGGTTGGAAAAATATTGAACATTTATCCGAATTTCTTGATGTGTTTAAAAACTCAACTACAAAATTATCGGGAGTTTATTATCCCACTAATAATTCGGTGCTTCAAGAATTATATTTCATGGCTTTGAATTTAAAAAATTTTCAAAATAAAAATAATATGTTTAAAGAAATGATAGAATCAATAAAAGACAAGTTTAAAAAATATTTTACTTGTGCCGCTGCTTTAAATCCTTTTTTAAATATTGCGGGGGTAGAATGTTTGATAGACGAGATAAATGACAATTTGGATATACATGACGAAAACCTCAAATTTTCAACCAAGGCAAAAGAAGTTTTTAATAAAAGTTTGAAAATTATTTATAATTTTTATTTAAATAAATATGGGCATAACGTAAATATAACTACGCCAAGAGAATCAACCTCAAGTGCTAGTACCTCGGTTAAAGACATCGTTATGACTATGTTGAATGTTGTTCGGGATGTGACGGCTAAACGACAAAGGGGTAACGCCCCAACAAACGAACTTGGTATATATAGTACGGCGAATTTTATTTCAACTATGAGTACTCAAGATTATCATACATTTGATATTTTGGCTTGGTGGAAAGGAAAAAAATCTCAATTTTCAATTCTTTCCGTTATACCCCATGATTTACTAAGCGTCCAAGCTTCTACGGTAGCTTCGAAGTCTATGTTTTCTCTTAGTGGCATGGTAATATCATTACGGAGAACAATATTAACTCCGGAAGCGGTGGAGATGTGCATTTGTTTAAAGGACCACTTAGACGCGATGGATCGTATACAAGACAAAACAAATCTTGAAGATGAAATTGCAATCGAATCTAAAGTACACGATGAAGATGTAGAAGAAGGAGTATCTTCTAGTATATCCAACGAAGAATTAGCATTTGATGATGCCTCTCGAAGAAAATAGACGATTAGTTAAATAAAAGTTTTATATAATTCTTTATTGATTCGTTAATGTATTTTTAAGTTGTTTTAATAAATAAATAATAAATTAATGAGTGATAGATGTTTTTTAATGTTGTTATAAATAATAATAATAATAATAATAATAATAATAGTAATAATAATTTAAAAAAATTTAAAAACCCGGTTGTACCCGGTTTTTGTACCTGACCCGACCCTAACCGGGTAGGCCGGGTAGGGTATTAGTCCCCTCGAACCCGACCCGGGTTCGTACCCAGGTTCATCAATACCCAGGTACAAAAAAAAACCGCCTGGATCGTACCTGGTTTGAACCCAGTTCCGGGTCCGGCCCAAAACCCGGTTTGTGCATCTCTAGGTTAATAGGTTATCTTCTTCGATCTTCACTTTGTTACCATTCTCGAGCTATGTAAGGCCCCGTTCCCGGGACGCTTACAGTTGGTCGATCATCGCACATAAAACATATATATACATACATATATATATATATATATTATCTTACATAAAAACGTTTCGGGGGAAACATTTAACCCAACATTCCATTTAAATATAATAGCTTTTGCAAACAATATGTCGTTATCGAATTACAAAATACATGTTACATTTTATTACAAAAGCGTTATAACAATGGATGTCATCCCAAAAGAACTGAGTAGTCGTCCCGTGCCATCCTCAGCAACATACCTGCCAACTGGAAACACATCAAAGTCAGTGTTGCTGAGTGAGTTCTAGTTTTATATAAAACATACTTTTCTTTTGTTAAATCCGTTCTTTATTTTCATGCGATCATACATCATACGTACACATACATAATAGTTATTATCTTCTTTAATCTTTCATATTTCATTCTTTCATCATTACCTCTTTCATTTCATTCAACCATAAACTTTACCCAGCTATTTCCTGGTACCGGACCTAGGTCTATCATGGACCAGCTATAACGGTGCGTCGCACCTCTGGTCACAGTACTTAGGGTAAAGTTTAGGTGTACACTACCCTGCTATTCCTGGTACTGGACCTAGGTCTATCATAGACCAACTATAACGGTGCTCTGCACCTCTAATCACAGCACCTAGGGTAGAGTTTAGGTGTACCACTACTATATGCAATACCCAGCTATTCCTGGTACTGGACCTAGGTCTATCAAAGATCAGCTATAACGGCGTATCGCACCTCTGGTCACACTACCTAGGATGCAGCAATGGGGCTATACAAATGATCAATCACAAAGAAAGACCCCAATGTGCGTCCTCCTGAGGTAGCGAACCCACACACCGTTGGGCTAACACTTTTTAATGGCGTGTCCCGACATACAAGGCTTGCAAGACTTTCTTTACTTGTATCATTTATTAATGCATGCATTCTTACTTCATGTTCCTCTTTCATTATCTTTCACTTTACGTTGCATAATACTTTCATTTTATTTATTAACATAACACGTAAAGCTACAGGAAAGATAAACATAGATCATGACAAGGAACATAACATACACAATCATCAACATCATACATACATCATGCATAATCATGCAACATCATCATCATCATGCCCAACATACTCTCTAAGGCCTCAACAGTCATCTTACATGCACTTACGAGAACTTACACGGCAAAACTTACATCTGCACTTTTCTTCAAAAGTCAGTATTAAACTACACCTTCCTCGGGTTCACCAGCCCTACTTGGGCGTATGGGCACCCTTCAGTCGCATGGCCTTCAGGCGACTGAACATCATGCGAATGGACCAATGCGGATGAACATCTATGCGAATGAACACCCAATCGTGCGAATGAAACTAATGCGAATGGACTCAATGCGGATGAGTCCCATGTGAATGGACCTAATGCGGATGGAACTAATGCGGATGGAATTAATGCGGATGAGCATTTATGCGACTGGGCTCTCAGTCGTGCGAATGAACCTCAATCATGTGAATGAACCCTCAATCATGCGAATGAACCCTCAGTCGCACCTCAATCGGCCGTATGGCCTCCATTCGGTCGCCTAGCCCTAGCTGGTGCAGAATACAGTTCATCCCGAACCTAATCTGCCATTTTCGACCTCCAAGCTCATCTAAACCCATTCTAAGCCCAAATCAACCATCCTAAACCTTAGGAATGCATACCACAACACTATTCAAGCACACACAAGCCCAAACAAAAGACCCAAACGAATCATACACATACCCACACATACACAAACGGGTCAAACACACACACACACACTTCAAAAACCCGATTTTTCAGATGTGTTTCAGCCTCAAATCATCCAAAAACGTGTACCTTGACAACCTCGTTGAGTAGAGCTTCGATTTGACCCGCTACACATTTATTTCCACACTCGAATCAACCCGAACCAAGCTTTTCTCCTCCTTTTCTCATTTTCTTCTTCCTTTGGCTAAGTTTTGGCAAGAATGGGGAAGGTGTGGGCTGTCCTCCCCCTTTTATACTTCCATTCATCCAAGATTCTCTTGTTGGCGAGTTTGGTCCTCGACTTTGGGTTTTATTTCTTTTCTTTCTTTCGTCGGCTTCAAAGAAAATTTCTGGGTGTTACAAGCTACCGGAAAAAATATAGTTTTCTCAGTTTTCCTCCATATATTCTTTCTACCATAACTACGTACTTTTTGTCTATATACACTTTAGTTTGAGAGGGTCTGAACAAAAAAAGACGTTGAGACAATATACCCATACTAGAAGAAATCTGCTTCGTCTAAAAAAATCGATCACGTTTGGGTGCTTCATGTGCCATCATCTTCTCAATGCGCCACATTTTCACCAAAGGGCTTCCTCGGCATCTCTTCAAACATTTTCGCTCCAGTTTGAGTGTTTTGCCACTTGTTTTTCTTTTAAGGGAAAATATCACAGAATAATAACCAAGTTTCAAAAGTGTTCTAATTTAGTCACTCATGCATATTTTTCTCAAATTGAACCTCCAAACGATCAAACAAATTGAGTCATTACCAAATTTTATTATGACAAGAAAGTAATGATGGAAAAAACATTGGAGTTAGAATTTTCAATATATAAAATTATATTAAAAAATAAAAAAACACATGTTAATTATGAAAAAATAAAAAAAAAAGTGCCTAAAATTTACGTCAACGTTCTATATCAGCATCAAAAGATAGAAAAAAATTATTTTCTAACTGAATCCAAAAGTATAACATGCTAAAAAATATGTTATGACTTTTAATTTGTATAAAATATAAAAATGAGTGATCTAATTGGAACACTTTTAAAACTTGAGTTACTTAATTGGAACACTTTTAAAAGTTTGTTACTATTTTATAAAGTTTTTAAAAGTTTGTTACTATTTTACAAAGTTTTGAAAGTTTGTTACTTAATTGGAACACTTTTGAAAGTTTGTTACACTTCTTTTAATCCATGTTTTTGTCACTTTTCCTTTTTTTAAACATCTACATATTATTTTTCCCTTCAAAAAAGTATTATAGTAATTTAAATACTCAAATTTTTTTCTCTTGTTAAAAATTAATTTTATTAATTGCTATGTTCTTTCTCTTATCAAATTTTTAAAAGATAAACTATCTCTTTTTAAAATAGATTTATGAAGAAAATTAGAAATAACATCTTTTAATTAAAATATAAATAACAAAAAACTAAATTTGTATATAATATGAAATTTTCTAAAACATTAAATATTTTTAAAGAAAATATTTTAAATCGTTTTGTTTAAAAAAATTATAAACAGATGAAATATTTTAAAACAGTCTTATTAAAATGATCAGAATAATTACAAACCATATTTTTAGAAAACAAGATTTTTATAAAAAATATTATTTTATAAACAATTTTAAAACGAATGTTTAAAAATGAAACTATTTACATAAGAAAGTTAAAAAATTGGTATAATTGTTTTATTTCTTGAACAATTACATATTTATAATTTTAATTATATTTTATATTAAAATATTATGCTGTAATTATTCATATTTATTTTATAAAAAACCGTTTATTTATTGAGTATTTAGCCTATTTATCTATCTATAAAAAAATTAAAATAAGCGTGAAACAACTGTAACCTTATTATACTTACTTTCTTATTTTTCTATATTATTAATAATAATATTAAATAATAACAATAATATTACTCATACCGTTTCTAAATTAAAAAGATATATAATTTACTAAATTAAAAACCTATTTTTTATTAAAAACACAATTTTTTTTAATAAAAAACTTATAAAATACAGAATAGAATGAATTTTCTTAAAAAAATCATTTTTCTTAAAACAATATATTTAAAAGTCACATTTACTATAAAAAAAAGTTTAAGAAAAATACATTATTGTTTATTTACTTAAAGTTTTATCTTTATATTTATACGTACCTATAATCATATTTTATTTTCAAGCATTATTTTATCATACATAAATTTTTATTGATAATTATATAAAATTTTATTTATTTAATCAATGTATTACACGGAGACTAACTTAATCAGATAATATTAGATGATAGTTTTTTTGGTGAATAGATTGTGTAGTAATTATCTCGATTTTGCATCCATCTTTTTTGCATGTGGTAAATAGATTGGGAGGATATTTATTGGTATTACGTTAAATTTTGCCTCAAAACATTGATAAAAATAAGCATGATCAACTTTTACAAGTTGTACAATTTTTTTTACATTATTACACAACTTGGTTTTTAACAAAATTGACACTCTACATTCAAAATATTATAAGACAATAAGACATTATCTTATTAAAGTTATTAAGATAGAAACAAAATAGATATGAGTGAACCACTTCTCATAACTTGGTTGACCTGGACAAAAAAATAAACAAACAAAAATGAGGGGCCATATTGTACTTTGTAAATTTTAAAGGGCCAATTAATGGTAAAGTCATGGTGACATTAGCACTTATAAAAATGAGGACCGAGTGGTGAAATCTGTGGTTGCAATGAGTAAGTTGAAATTTGCAAGTCTCGATTCAACGATTTGATCATCCACTACTAAAATTTATCTGATTTTGCGATAAGGGATGTTGTCGTAATGTTGTAGCAAAACAACAATACAGACAAAGTTGCGACAAAATAGTTTGTAGGAAAAAACCTTCTAGCAAAAATAGTTTTGACAGGTTTGCGACAAACCGAACCACAAATTTTCGACAAAACAGATTTTCATTTTGCAACAGATTATCGGCAAAATTTAATATTAATATTATTTATTTTACGACAAACTACGGACAAACTTAAATAATTATTTTAACTTTTTGCTTTTTAACATTGCGACTAACTACTGACAACCTATTTTAAATCTTTTGCTACGAATTTGCAACAAATTAGAAAACAACCTAAACAATATTTCTAAAAATATAAATATTTTTCTGCAAAAAACTACAATAAATTTATAACCAATCTACAAAACAAACTACTAAAGTAATAACTAGGCGAATCAAATTCACCAAAATATAACAATCTTTCGATAATTTCAAGTAAAGTTTTCTTGCAAAATACAAAAAGTCAATAATTATATATCGAGCAATATTTTCATAATTTTATCCATTTGTTTTTGTAATTTCTCGCGTTCAATCATCTTCTTTTCCTGTTCAATCTGCTCTTGTTCCCTCTCTTGTTCCCGATCTTTTTCCATTTGTTCCAAGCGGTTTTTCAAGTTTTCACTAGCCTCCCGTTCTTTTCATAATTTCATCCATTTGTTTTTATAATTTCTCGCGTTCAACCATCTCCTTTTCCTGTTCAATCTGCTCTTGTTCCCTCTCTTGTTCCTGATCTTTTTCCATTTGTTCCAAGCGGTTTTTCAAGTTTTCACTTGCCTCCCATTCTTTTTCTAATTCAGTTCGAACATCTTGGACTTATAATTTGCTAAAACAATTATTATACAAGTCTAAACAAAAATATGAAGTTATAAGTCAAAAGATACTAAAAGTTAGCAACAAAGAAAACTAAAAGTGATCCAAACACATTTTATGATAAGAACCCGTTTTATGCAACTAAACTATATATTTCAATTTAAAAGAGTCAAAATCAAACAAACAAACTTCAAGCTATAACTATAAACCTTCAATTTAAATAAGCCAATAACACAATTTATGAATATATAATATCAACTTTTTATATTAAATCGGACAAAAATGATCCGAACCTAGTTCAACAAACTAAAACTATATCCGAACCTAGTTCAACAAACTAAAACTATATGCTATCAATATAAACGGGTCAACATAACACACAATCACTTTGTAAAACTAAAGTATTTATTTTTAATTATAACGGGTTAAAATCACCCGAACACACTTTATGAAACTATAACTATCGCTTTAAATAAAACAAATCAAAATGACTCAAATCTACATTATGAAACTATAAAGAGTAAAATAGGGGATGTCTCTCCTCGTATACAAAGATCTGATGTTGGTACTCCTAACCCGATCAAGAATGCCTAAAGAAGAAATAAACGTGTCATTTAATAATAACAATAAATAATTATACCTCTTGTGACCGTCGAACGTCATCATATGAACTAGAACCACAAAATGATGAGAGTGATCCGCTCACCACAAAATGTGGATCAAAAGGTCCTATCCCGAACATGTAACCACGAGTGTTAGGATATAGACGCTTCCACACGGCAAAGTCATCATGATCCGGATTTTGATCATTGTTTGGCTACTCCTTTTCAAGTTTCTTTTGGAATAATGTCTTTATTTTCATCAAAAAAGGGAGTCAAACTACAATAAATGTTCATATATTAATTACATATACATATAACTTACAAATGATAACTTGCAGGATTTGCGATAATTTTGCCACCAATGCATATTTTGGTTTTATTTTACATATATATGTGAGATTATAGAATTAAAGAATTAAATAAACATTCCTGTCGCAAATTTATCGCAAGATTTGCAGGATTTGCTACAATTTAGCTACAAACATATGTTTTGGTTTTATTTTAATTACAAAATAGTTTTTTCTGCCACGCGTTGTCGCAGCTATGCGAGTTTTAATGTAACCCTAAACCAGCAAAACACATAAAGTAAAACACACCAAAACCCTAAATCTATAACACACAAGAATATTTAGAACCCAAAACTAAATCAAAATACAACACCATACACAAAAAAGACGAAAATCAAAGCCGCAAGAAGGCGACAGTTAAAAATAGAAAACCGACGAAAACCAAAGCCCCAAAAAAAGCAAACAAAAGGAAAACCCAAACCTTAATAGCGACTATCGTCAGGGTATCAATAACGAAAAAAAGAAAATAGGAACCCAGAGAAAGACAACGACGACGAACATAATCGAAACACACATCAAAGTGACGTGTCCGGACACAAAAAACCAACAAAAAAACCTCACCCCCAAACCTCACAAAAAATCGAACCCACACCCAAAACAAACCATATTAAAACACAAACAAAAAAAAGAAAAATTAAAACACAAACAAAAAAGCAAAAGAAAAAATAAAACACAAGAAAAGAAAAAAATGCCCCCACCGACCAAAGCTAATAATAAGACTAGTAATATTTGATTTACTAAATTAAAATAATATAATTATACATATGTTGTCACAAATTTGTCGCATACATGTATTTTGTTTAATTTATTTATTAAAAACTTGTTTTTGTCGCAGTCTTGTGGCAAGAGTAGAAAATTTGCGACAATTTTGCCACAAATGCTTATTTTTCTAATATTATATTTTATTTTATATTAGGTTATTTAGAATTAAAAATTTGTTGGAATTGTGTCGAAAAGTTGTCAGAAAGTTTTTCATTTTTGTAACAAGTTAGCAACAAAGTTTGGTCTTGTAGCTATATTGGTGAAAATTTCTGTGAAATTTTAAGGGTTAATTGTTTTGCCTTTTGTGGAAAATCGACACATCGTTGAAGGGTGAAGAGTTACAACACAACAACACAAAGAGGAGATAAACTAAACTTAGATCAAACAGTAAACTGGATTAACCAAATGGTGACACTAAGAACACAAGTAATATATAAGACAGAACACAAAGAACACAAGTGTTTGGTTTTCAAGAATGCAGTATATTGCTTTCTCTATGTTCTATTACAAGTGTTACAAAAGCATATTCGAAAGATACAAGAACATGAGATACTTATACAACATCCTATAACCGGCTATACTTTGAAAGCCAGCTGGATACAATTGACTAGACACACACAAAATCAATTGTAGAGTCAAAAGGCAGATTGCCTTTTGACTAGTGACTATGACATGCCATAGCTCACATCCTTATCTATTACAAAAAGGATAAAGTACATAAAGTAAAAAGTGACAGACTCAAGACCTCAATGTACAGTTACCAAAAGCATGGACCTTTTCACCAAACCATGTTAGTTGGTGACTTGCAGAGTTGCAGCGGAAAGATGTCCAGCTTTATGGAACAGTACATCAGATAAAGCATGTTACTAAAAGTCTTCGGAAGAAATCTGTCTTCATGAACTTGAAGCTTCGGAAGACTTTGTCTCTGAGGCTTCCAAAGACTTCATCTTTGGCTTCGGAAGATGTTGGTCTTGGCTTCGGAAGATTTCACACTTAGAGTGTTTCGGTTGCACATGTGAAACTTCCGAAGCATTCCACTTCAATGCACTTGTGCAGCATGCAGGAAAGACTAAAGATGTTTAGGTTGCATCAGCCTCTTCATTAATCTCTACAAACTCCCCCTAGGCTGATGCTACCAAAACATTTAGAAAACTTCAGATATTAACAGTCCTCATTAGGATGATCATCATTCCTTTCTTCATAAGATGATCAGGATCCTTCAGGCTATCAAAGTATCTTCTCATGTCAAATAGATCATGCAGAGGCAACTGAAACATATCTTGCCATGTATAGATGTCTTCAATGCCTTGATCTCTAATAACATGCCACCTTTCTGGATTTGTGGTGTATATCCAAGACAAGATGGATCTTCCTGATGCTAGAGGAGCTACTGAAGTTGGAGTTGATTGAGCTTCCTCTGGCTGCACATCCTCAGGCTGTTCTGATTCATCCTGAGGTTCAGAAGGGGATTCAGGCTTCTTCTTCTTCTTAGACTTTGGTTTAGAAGCCATCCTTTTCCTTCTCTTTCCAAATTTTAATTCAGAAGACTGGCCTGCAGCACCAGATTGATCTTCACTATCTTTCTCAGTTGGGACTTCCTCTCTCTCAGGTTCAGATGGAGAAGGAGGTTGACCCTGCTGTGGATTAGAAGATGAAGCTTGCTGAGCATTAGCAGGAGGTCTAGGTTGTGTTGTGTCTGTTTGTTCAACCTTAACCTCCATTTCAGGTGGGGCCTGACTTGGAGTGGAGTGTAAGTCAGTGAGCTCTCCACTCTTAATCTTCTGCTTGATTACCCTGATATGCTCATCCATAGTGGATAGAGACATGGGTCCAAGTCTCCTTCCGAAGAATCCATACAGCTTCAAGAAGCTCATCATCCTCTGCCTATCAGCAGACATCTTCATGCTCTTTTGGATGATGGCTCTTGACTTTGCAGCTTCTTCCCTCAGCTTCTTCTTGTGTCTTTCTTTCCTTGACTAACTCAAGCTCAAGTTGTTTTAAGTACTCAAACTCACATAGTCATAAGGTAAGGGAAGGAGTGCATCTGCCTGATAGAGGCCTGTGGCACTCAGGTAGTTAATCATCTTGATTCTGTCTTCTTCCTTATCTACTTGAGGTTCTTCTTGAACCACATCCTCTTGTTCAAGACTTTCTTGAACTGGTGAGAGGGTAGGCATACCTTTGTACAGTCTTTTTCTTCTTCTCTCTTCTTTGACTTGTACTAGGAGTTCTGCATCTTCTGCCTCCTTCTTCTCTCTTGACCTTTCCAGATCAACCAGCTCATTTAATTCATCCAAGAGGAGAGAAATGATACTATCTATGTCATAGTTCCTAGTCTGCAGATAGTTAATCCTGACTGCCCTTAACTTATCATTCTGAGTATCTGGTCTGGGGGCAACCCTGATTGCAGACTCCATGAGTCTTGAAGACTTAGTAGAGGAACTTTCTCCCCTTAGCCTTCTTTTTCTCTCTCTCCTCCTCCTCAATCTCCTCAGATGTCATCTTTCTTTTCCTTTGTCACTCTCAGACCTTTGTGACTCAGGGTGGAGAGAGCTTTGGCCTTCATTGCTCGTTGCAGTATCTAAGCTCAAGCCAGAGAGAGGTTGAGAAGCACCTTCACCAGCAGGTGTCTCAGAAGGAGTATGGATCTCTGCAACAGTTGGAGATGATAAGACAGGGCTCTCAGGTTCTGTCACTGGGCCTTCAGTCAAGGTTTCCCCTATGAAGCTAATCTTAGGGTCTGCCTCAACATCCAGTTGACCGATGACATTGCCTGATTGCCTTAGTCTCCTTCTTAGACTGAACTCTGCAATGATCCTGTCTTGGATTCTTCTAGCCAGTCTGTCAGCTTGTCTTGATTGGCTTGGGTTGACAAGTGACATGTTGACTAGATCCAGACCTTCATAGTAGTCCAAGTTCTGAAAATTAAAGACTTCTTGCTGTCCTTGAACTCTTATGATAATGAGGGCTTTCCTGTTGTTGTCATACCTCCACCCAATAATGTGATTGAAGGATGATGAAGGTGACATAGCCCTTGGTATCCTATCCTCAAACAGAATTTGTATGAAGGAGTCTATGTAGTCCACATCAATGTGAACTAGAGGAGGTTGCTGAGAATGCACAGTTGCAAGTGAGGATGGTGAGTCCTCAATGTCCATTCTCTCGGAGGAACTCCCAGGTTCTGTGGCTGGAATGACTTTCTCCCCCTTTTTGGTAGCATCACCCACTTGCAGAGGTGAGCTGGAGGATAGGTCAATCACATCCACAGGTTCTTGTGTTCCTGTTGAGCTCTCCTTAAGGTCTCCTAGCTAGTTTTTCCTTAAGATATGAAATCTCAAGTTGTTGATCATTGATCCTGTTTTGTAAGGTAGTCACCTGAGATTCAAGGTGACTGACCTTTAAGACTAGGTAAGTGCATGTTTTAGACAGTTTTTGCATTTTTAGTCTCAGATCACCCTCATCTTCATCAGAAGAATCACTGGGGGTGGAGAAGATTGGACCAGATTCCTTTCTCTCATGACCAGTTCTAAGTTCTTGGCTACTAGATTTCCTCTGCTCACTGGCAGTCTCAGTTGAGATGTCAGTGGGCTGAGTTGCCATGGTTGAGGTCTTAATGATGTAATCACTTTCAGAAGTGAGAGCCTCTTCCATATGGACATCCTGAACAGGTTCAGTAGTGTCCACCTCAGTTGTAGGTGACTGATGTGGGATAGATGTAGGAGACTCAGTAGTACTCATCTCTCTTTGAGTAGAGGGAAAGAAGAGAGATTCATTATACTCACTGAAACCTATATCTTCATCAGTATAGAAGTCAAGGTTGGGAATAGGTTGGTTAAGATCTATAGGCTGGGGATGGTAACTGTCCCCTGAAGGTTGATCACTTGAGTGTCGAGACTCGGAGTGATGGCTTAAGACAGTAGGGCTAATGAGCTCATCAGGCTGAGTATGAGGAACCTCAGCACTGATTCTTGAAGAGATGGGAGTGGTCTGCTCCTCAGGAGAAATGAGAGCTCCAGTGTCCATTTCTTCCTGTATGGGTGAGTATATGGGGACCTCCACAGACTGAATAGTCTGAGTAGGGGTTCGTTTGTATTTTCTTTGGTAGGTGATGGAGATTTGAGGCTGTGTGGGTGGTTGGGAAGTAGCAGGTGTGGGTTCAACACTAGCTTGTGCTGCTAGGTTGTCACCTTGAGCAATGAGCTCTAACATTTTTGGGACTAGGGTTGTTTCTACCCCAGAGAGTCCAACAGTGGACTTTCTCAATATTTTAAAGATGCCAGGCTTCATCTGTCCCAATTTAAGAATGTTACCTGTTTCCCTTAACTGTGAGCCCAGTTCACAGTTAAGAATGTACTGAACATATCTAGGAAACATGTAATATTCTAAGGAGTCTAAATTAGCAAGCAAATTTGTATAAACAAACTGAGAGTACCTGAATTTGACCCCTTGAACCATTTATGGACTATGAAGGAGAGATCTTCAGGAATTTGGTCCCATCCACCATGCTTGTTTGATAAGCTGTGGATGATCACATGGAGCAGGAATCTCCATTGGGATGAGACCTTTTCTTTCCTGAAGGTCTTTACAGAGAAATCTCACTCATACCCCATCTGCTCAAAGGAATGATTAACAGCTTCCTTTGGAAAGAACACCTCACCTTCTTCATCATCCAGCTGAAGATGTCTGTCGATGATGGCCGGAGTGATGAAGATTGTTCTCCCCTGTACTGTGGCAGACAATGCCTTCTCCCCATCCATAATGACCTCTTGGCAGGTCTTCCAGAATTCAAGCAACTGATCCTCATAGAGTGGAGGATCAATGGTGAGGGAGGTGAAGTAGTTCGACAGAGACAAGAAACGGCAAACCTCTGAGAAATGAGGATCTTTCTCAGAGCACAACAGAGCAACTTGATTGTGTTATCTGTGTAGCTACATGGTAAAGTTGGGATCATTTATGTGAGCAAGGTTGGCCATTTTGAAGTAGCTTAAGAATGAAGGAAGAAGAAAGAAAGAAATTTTAGAGAGAAATTTGGGTTTTTAGGTTTGGAAGAAGAAAAGATGATAGAAAGAGGGGGAAACCGTTGGGTTATATGTGAGAGGGATTTCAGATAAAGTTTAATGAAAGAGGATAAACTTTGAGATCCGGATGTCGGTCCACCTCTGAAAAAGTAGTTTACTTTTTGCTCTAAAAGTAGTTTTCTTGGAAGTCAAAAAGCTTCCGAAGGTTAATTATCTTCGGAATTTTTAATTAAAAAGCTTCCGAAGCTAAAATGACTTCGGAAGAATTTCCTGAGAAATTTGAAAATTTTGCTTCGGAAGAAAAATTAAAGCTTGAGTGCTTTGTGTGTAAACAGACAAAGCTTCCGAGAGTTAATTTTGCTTCGGAAGTAAATGGTCCTTAATATTTAGTAAGTGTCTAAGACAATATTTAAGCTTCGGAAGATAAATTTTGAAAACTCTTCCGAAGGTAAACTTCTTAGACAGTTATTTAATTTGAAGGCATGATTTACTTCCGAAGTTAAAAACAAAACTTCCGAAGTATCAGAAATTTTAAAAAATCTAAGGAAAATCTTCAAAAAGAAATTTTTCATCCAAAGAAAATATGAGCTTATGAAAGTGATGAACTAGACAACTTAGGACACACATATTTTAAGAAATAATAAGAATTAGTTTTAAGAAAAGCTTACTCAAGGTTTATCATCCCAATAGCTGATATAAGATATTTAAATCTATGTTCATCAAAAGTCTTTGTAAACAGATCAGCATATGGTTCATCTGTGTGAACCTTGACTAGTTTAATTAATCTCTTTTCATAGTTATCTCTTATTAAATGATACCTGATATTGATGTGCTTTGTCCTTGAGTGCTGCATAGGGTTCTCTGTGATTGAGATAGCACTGTTGTTGTCTATATGAATGGGAGTCTCCTTGAAATTTAACCCATAGTCCAGCATCTGATTTTGAATCCAAAGTACTTGAGCACAGCAGCTTACAGCAGCAATGTATTCAGCTTCAGTAGTTGATGCGGAGACACAAGATTGTTTCTTGCATTGCCATGAGACAACCCTTCCACCAAGAAATTGACATCCCCCAGATGTAGACTTTGCAGTCATGTTGCAACCACCATAATCACTATTTGTATAGGCATACAGATTGAAGTCAGAATTCTTGGGATACCATAGGCAAGTGTTGATACACCCTTGAGGTATCTTAGAATCCTCTTGACAGTGATAAGGTGAGACATCTTAGGGTTGGCTTGATATCTTGCACAAATACATGTAGCAAACATGATATCAGGCCTTCTAGCAGTAAGATACATAAGAGACCCAATCATAGCCCTGTATAAATGCTCATCTACACACTCCCCCTCAAGATCAGGACCAAGAGAGTGGTTTCTGGCTATGGGTGTCTTAGCAATCTTACAGTAGTCATATTAAACCTCTTGAGTATGTCCTGAACATACTTTGACTGACTTATGAAGATGCCATCTTCAACTTGCTTCACTTGAATTCCCAGAAAGAAATTGAGTTCCCCCATGGCACTCATTTCAAATCTGTCTTTCATTAGCTTCTCAAAGTCTTTGCAGAGCTTTGGATTAGTTGAACCAAAGATGATGTCATCCACATATACTTGAACTAGCAATATGTCTTTCCCTTGTCCTTTGATGAGAGAGTTCCATCTATAGTACCCCTCCTGTATCCATGTTTACAGAGATACTCAGACAGTGTCTCATACCACTTCCTGGGTGCCTGATGCAGCCCATAGAGAGCTTTGTCAAGCTTGCAGACATGATCAGGATGATCAGGATCTACAAAACAGGTGGCTGTTTGACATAAACCTCTTCATCTATCACTCCATACAAAAAGCACACTTCACATCAAGTTGAAAAACCTTGAAGTTCTTGGATGCAGAAAATGCCAGGAATATCCTAACAGCTTCTAATCTTGCCACTGGAGCAAAGACATCAGTGTAGTCAATCCCTTCTTCTTGTGTGTATCCTTGAACAACCAGTCTAGCTTTATTCTTGATGATGATGCCTCTATCATCTTTCTTGTTCCTAAACACCCAATTGGTTCCAATGGTAGTCTTCCCAGAAGGAAGAGGACAAAGGTTCCAAACTTTCTGCCTTTTGAATTGAAGCAGCTCTTGTTGCATAGCTTCAACCCAACTTCCATCCTTTAGAGCTTCATCAACTTTCTTTGGCTCTATCTAGGATAGAAAACAATAATGAAGACAAACATTTGCTTCATGGGTTTTTCCTCTTGTCTTTACCCCTAAGATAACATCTCCAATGATGTTTGTGGTAGGGTGAGACTTGTGGATCCTAAGCTGAGGAATCACAGCAAGTTGTTGAGAAAGATCTAAATTTGAGAAATTTAGATCTGGCACAGATGTTTCTCCCACCACATTGGCACACTTTTCAAGTGAAACTTGATCCAAGCAGTGTGTGACATCATTGATGTTCTCATCTGTGGTGTGGTTAGTGGCATCAAGAAATTCTTGGTCACTGTCACCATCACCATTGTTGTCTTCCACAGTTGAGGTGTCTTATCTGGTTGTAGAACCTCTGAGCTGGAATTTGAAGGCATACTAGATGTATCAGCTGAATTTGTCATTGTAGGGCTGATAGAAACCTCATTTGCAGAAGTGGTTCCAACTGGAGCTGAAGATATGTGTCTTGAAGATCTTCCTAGCTCAAATTTTGGATCAGGATCATCTGTATTCAAATTTTTTGCAAATCCTGAAACATTCTCATAAGATCTATTAAAACAGTTGGTAACCAAATCAAGATCAAACAACCAATCCGGACCAGAACCAGTAACACAAGGTGTGTGTTCATTGAAAGTCACATTGGCTGATTCCTCAACAATTCTAGTTTTGAGATTGTATACTCTATAAGCCTTAGCTTGGGAAGAGTATCCAATAAAGTGTCCATCATCTGATTTCTCAGCAAACTTGGCAATTTGATCTTTGGTATTCAAGATGGTGCAAGGACATCCAAATGACTTGAGAAAACCAATGAAAGGTCTCCTCTTGTGCCAATGTTCATAAGGAGTCTTGTCATGAGTCTTAACTACTAAAACTCTGTTATGCACATAGTAGGCAGTGTTGACTGCCTCTGCCAGAAGGTGATGTGCAGTTTAGAGTCAGACAACATGGTTCTTGCAGCTTCAATCAGTGTCCTGTTTCTCCTCTCAGCAACACCGTTTTGCTAAGGAGTCCTGGGAGCACTGAATTGTCTTGTAATACCCTTTTCATCACAGAATGTGTCAAGGATATGGTTCTTAAATTCAGTTCCTTGATCACATCTTATGATCTTGACCTTGTGATCAGATTGATTCTCAATCTTTAAGATGAAATTCTTTAGAATCTCAGGAGTCTCATCCTTAGTTCTAAGGAAGAAAACCCAAGTGAATCTTGTAAAGTCATTTGTGATCACTAGACAGTATAAAGTCCTTCCTAACTCATTACACTGGTGGGGCCAAAGAGATCCATATGTAACAAGTGTAAGGAGTAGTGATTGAGTTCTTTTCCTTAGGCTAGATACCTTATGTTGCTTCCTTTCAGGCATGCAACACAGTGGTCATCACTTGTAAACTCTTTCTTTGGCATTCCAGTTACCAAGTCATGCTTAATTAACTATTCATGTTCTTAAAGTTTACATGGCACATTCTTTTATGACATAGGAAAGACTCATCACTATTGGCTTTAGACAGAAAGCATGAAACTTCTCCAGAGGGAGAGGTTTCTTGCAAATCCATCTTGTACATGTTTCCTTTCCTGGGGGCTCTAAGCAGGATATGCTCATGAGGAATGACCACACCAGGCTTAAGAACAATGCACTCATGCTCAGTAAAGAGCATGTTATGACTTTGATCACAAAATTGAGATACACTCAGAAGATGTATCCAAGCTCCTTTACAAAGTTTACCTTTTATGCTGATCTTACCATTTGTGACCTTGCCCCTACAGAAATGTAACCACCTTCATCTCCTCAAAAGCAACAGGTCCTCCATCAATCCTTTCAAAGTTCTGGAGTAGTGACCTATTACCAGTCATGTGCCTGGAGCAGCCACTATCTATGATCCAGACATTTTTGTCTGTCTTCAGCTGTTCCTGCACAAAAGAGAATGATTAGTTACATCTGGAAACCCAAGCCTTGCTTGTCTTGGGCTCATTTGCAGAAGGTAATTTAACAGTAATAGATCATATGGTTGTACTAAGAGGATCCTGAGCTGTTTTTGATGGAGAAATCTCAGTCACTTGGTCTTTCTTAGACATCCACACCATCTTTGGAGTCTTGGACTTGACCTTCAAAACTTTAGAAGCTTTTGGAGCTTCAGAAGTTTTGATGACTGAACCTTCGGAAGATTCTGCAAACACTGCAGCAGTCTTCAGTGACCAAATATTCTTCCGAAAAGAATTTTCCACTTCCCTTCTTGTTAGATTTGGAACTTTCGAAGGAAACTGGTTTTCCTTCCAAAGCTTGAATCTGCTTAGAACTCTTTGAAGCCTTTGTTTTGGCCATATGGACAGTACCTTTAGGATTGAAGGAACAATCCTTTGCAATGTGAGTGGTGCTGTCACACATAACATAATTCATCTTCTTCTTCACAAGAGCCTTGTCTTGAGAGTAAGACTGTCTTTGGTCACTTCCCTTCTCCACCTTCATCTTTGCAGATGCTGAGACAGTCCTCTTGGGCTGAGAACTGTGCTTGGAGTTGATGGACCAGGCTATGTAGTAGTGGTACACAGCAGATCAGTCTTCTTCTTGCTGCTGAGATGAGTTGAGCAAGAACCAGAACTCTTAGCAGAGTTTTGGTTGATGTCTTCAGTCCCTACCACTTTAAACCCTGCAGAAATAAAAACTTGTTTCTGCTTAGGGTCGAAAGTAGCCTTGATCTCTTGAGCCTTCCTAGCCTTTCTTTTGCTCTTTCTGATCAAGTTCTTTCTCATGGACTTGGTCATCACAGTCTTCACTTTCTCCTCAGAAGGATAGTGGCCCTTCTTGGAATCCTCCTCTTCACTCTTTGTAGAGGGATTCTTCACTATCTCTTCTTCATCCTCCTCACTCATAGGATCTATGAGAGGAAGCTCATCTTCATAAGTCCACACCTAGGAGATCTTACTGACAAGATTGTGTGTGGAGAAGCTATCTCATTGGATCCCAGTCCCTGTCTATTTTGATAGCACACTTTGTTATGCAGGGATGAGGAATATCATGTTCTTGAAGGTCTCTTCTTCAAGAACACTCTTTTCTCTCTGCTCTAGCTTTGCTGATCACAAGCTCAGCCTGGCACTCAGTTAACTTGGTTATGAGATGTTTAATTTGAGTCCTAAAATCTGTGTGTTCATGTTTAGAACTGAAATGGTTTTCTCTAAGTCCTCTATTTTCAGCTTATAATCATTTTTAGATTTTCTAAAATCAGATTTTAAAATGTTTAAGGACTCAATATCAGATCTCAGTTCCAAGTTATAGGACCTGTACCTGTTAACTTTAGCAATACATTTAGGAGTACAGAGATGTTCCAATACCTTGGCTTCATCATGATCTGCCATCAGTGCTTGTTTGGAGAGGCATCTTCACCTGAAAGCTCCAGTCAAAGCCTCCTCCTTCAACAGCAACAGCAGCTTGCTGCTTTGACTTCTCATTATGGAGAGCTTTGTCAGTGTAGTTTGGTCTGGTTGTGTTTGGACACCATTTGTTCTAGGTGCCTTACACTCTTTGGCAAAGTGGCCCATTAGGTTATAGTTGTAACATTTTACTTTGCCTTTATCCAGTCCAAACTTTCCACTGGTTGCATTGCTTGGAAACTTCCTTCCAGTTCTCTTGTAGAACATTGTAGAACTTCTTGGCTCTATGAGTGAGAAGAGCCACTGCTGGACTATTTCCATGTATTCCAGATCATCTGGATGGATACAGTCCAGGTCTTCAAGAGTGAAAAGAGAGTTGCTACAGCTTTCATCAGAAGACACAAAAGCTTGAGAAGAACTTGTCTCTTGGAATGGGCTTCCTTGAGTGTAGTTCTCCTTTGGTGTCTCTGGGAAGGTGATGAAAGGACCCTTGGGTGAGTTTTCAGGGTAGCATAAGAGATGATGTTTGGGTTCTATGCTATCCCTTTCAACCACATGTAGGGCTGAACCCATTTGATTGTTGGAGTTTCCAGATGAACCTTGCATGTTCATCTCCATCTGGTATCCATGAGAATCTCATATAACTCTGTCAGAGTAAGAGTTTTGAGATTTTTAGTTCTCTTGATCACCACATAGTAGTGTGTCCACTACCTAGGAAGTGAGGACATGAACTTCCTTACAATGTCTCTATTTTCAAGAGAAACTCCTCCATCTACTACGGTATCCACAATCTCAACATACCCGAAGTACTGCTGAGTCATGGTTTCACCTGTTTTAAAGGTGAAGTTTTCAAACTACTGCTTCAGGAGATCCTTCTTGTTCTCCTTGGCTTCAGAAGAACCCTCATACATCAGTTTCAGTGCATCCCACAGCTGCTTGGTTGTTTTGCACTTCTTGAAACCTCTGTACACAGAGTTTGGAAGGGCAGTTTGAAGAGCTGTCATGGCTTTTCTATCTATCTCTACTCTCTTCCTATCTTCATCAGAGTAGTTAGCCATATCTGTGGGGATCATACCAGCACCAGTAGCACAAAGGTGTGCTGGTATGAAAGGTCCATTCTCAATAGACTCCCACATTCTTGAATCAAGAGACCTGATGAAACCTTCCATTCTTAAACACCAGGTGTCAAACTCATCAAGAGTGATTAGTGGGACTTGTTCATGGTTCCAGTTTCCATATCAGTTTTGGAAATGGCTGCCATTTGAAAAGTTTAGTATTTGTGTGTGTGAGAGATCTAAAGATGGTGAGATCTTATATCAAGAGCCTGGAATGCTCTGATACCAAATGCATGATCGTTAAAGGGTGAAGAGTTACAACACAACAACACAAAGAGGAGATAAACTAAACTTAGATCAAACAGTAAACTGGATTAACAAGTGGTGACACTAAGACACAAGTAATATATGAGACAGAACACAAAGAACACAAGTGTTTGGTTTTCAAGAATGCAGTATATTGCTTTCTCTATGTTCTATTACAAGTGTTACAAAAGCATATTCGAAGATACAAGAACATGAGATACTTATACAACATCCTACAGCCGGCTATACTTTGAAAGCCAGCTGGATACATTGACTAGACACACACAAAATCAATTGTAGAGTCAAAAGGCAGATTGCCTTTTGACTAGTGACTATGACATGCCATAGCTCACATCCTTATCTATTACAAAACGGATAGTACATAAAGTAGAAAATTACAGACTCAAGACCTCAATGTACAGTTACTAAAAGCATGGACCTTTTCACCAACCATGTTAGTTGGTGACTTGCAGAGTTGCAGCGGAAGGTGTCCAGCTTTATGGAACAGTACATCAGATAAAGCATGTTACTAAAAGTCTTCGGAAGAAATATGTCTTCATGAACTTGAAGCTTCAGAAGACTTTGTCTCTGAGGCTTCGGAAGACTTCATCTTTGGATTCGGAAGATGTGGTCTTGGCTTCGGAAGATTTCACACTTAAAGTGTTTCTGTTGCACATGTGAAACTTCCGAAGCATTCCACTTCAATGCATTTGTGCAGCATGCAGGAAAGACTAAAGATGTTTAGGTTGCATCAGCCTCTTCATTAATCTCTACGGTTATTTAGAATTAAAAATTTGTTGGAATTGTGTCGAAAAGTTGTCAGAAAGTTTTTCATTTTGTGACAAGTTAGCAACAAAGTTTGGTCTTGTAGATATGTTGGTGAAAATTTCTGTGAAATTTTAAGGGTTAATTGTTTTGCCTTTTGTGGAAAATCGTCACAATATTGTGATAAATACAGGATTGTAGCAAATTAGTCAGAAATGTTCGTCACAAGAAAACTCATTATTTAGTAGTGATCAATATACACCCCGTGAAATGATATAATGTTAAATTAATATTGATACAAATAAGCACCGTTATCAACTTTGACAAATTGCATGTTTTTGTTTGATAACATGTACATTATACTCACAACTTAGTTTCGAATAATATTTACACAAAAATAAAAATAAACATATTAGAACGGTATATTTTGAGTTTTATAAAACATCATATTTTAGAAGTCATAAGACAAGAATGAAAACAAATAAGGAGTTGTGAGTGGACTACTTGTTGATACAAAAAACAAAAACAAAAAATATAAGGACCATAGGATAACTTTAAAAGTTCTCATAGAATATTTACAGTGCAACCTTTAAAATTATATGAGTGTATTGTTATATTATATGAAGTATTTTTGAGTGGTTGTGAGTAAAAAAGAAAGAAAACGTTATTGTGAACTAGTATATTTGAAAAATTACTGTTTAATCATTATAAATTTTTTAATTTTAAAATGGTTGTGAGTAGAGGAGAGAGAAAAAAGTAATGATAAAAATATAAAAAATATTATTTAATTAAAAAAAAGAGAAAATATAATAATTTTTAATGTAATTATATAGATAAAGAAGAGTTTATATGATATATACTTTAATTTTTTTAATATGTTACTTTAAATTTTAGTGTAATTATATAGATAAAAATGAGAAAACTAATGTAATGCTCTAAGAGTATATATAATATGTTACTTATAATACTTTGTTCAGTCATTTCGAATAGTGGTGTCAATTTAAATATTAAAGTTTGTAGAATAACTTAGTTGAGACGTTAACTTGAAAACAAAACAGTTTATGTTATGGCAATTGTTTTATTTGAATTTTGATCAAACCAAATTTAAATATTATATCAATATCCAACTTATTCATAGAAGAGTTTGGGTTATATTGACATATTTCGTATGACTATCAGTACTTTCTTTTATGTCTCATGCAATGCACAGCATTCATTTTGTACATGTTATTTAATTTACATATCCAACAACCAAATGACACCAATTTATCAAACATTTTCAAAACATAACACAAATAAAAGAAATCATATGTTAAAAATAACCCAAAATATAACAAGTCGGGTGCTGGTTAACATGATTTATAATCACCCGACCCATATGGAACAAGCAAAAATCAATATTTTCTAATATGTGAAATAGTTCAATACAAACTATATATGATGTGAAACATAACATATTTATTTGATTCTTTCGGCATCGAAGCATACACGCTCTTGATCTTGAGCTTTGTCATACGTTATATATCAGATTTGATGTCTTTTGAACCCGATCAATTTGTCTTCTTATTAGCAGCACCCATGGCAAAGAACTCCGTGATAACTTCAAGTGGCATGCCTTTTGTTTCAGGCACTCTAAAGTAAACGAAAAACCAAGAAATGGTACAAACAATCGCGTAGATTCCAAAAGCACCAGCTAGCCCGATGGTGGTGAGCAACACTGGAAGCGTGTAAGTGACGATAATATCTCCAACCCAAAATGTAAGTGCACAAATGGCAATACAAAGACCTCTAAGGCGAGTAGGGAAGATCTCAGAGCAAAGTGTGTTGGGGATCGGCCCGAAGCCCATCACAAGGTGCAGAAATAAACTACAACACTTACGGTGGAAATGACTGCATGAACAACAGACCCCATTTCGATAACATTGCTCAAAACTAGCACGATGAGCGATGTCAGGAGAATAGGAAGTGTAGCTAGAAGTAACATCCTGCGCGAAATCAATAAAACATGCATGTTTTGTTAATGTAATATTGATGAATATATATGAACTATAGAATTTACCTTCGACCCGCTAAGTCTATAAGTTTCATGGCAACACCAATGCTAGGAAGCATCAAAAACGTTGTGAGACCGCTGATTAGAAAAGAAGCTGATTCTGAACCAATTCCCATGTTAGCCAGAAGAAGTCCTACCCCAGCTTGTTCAAGAATTTGAGGGGTGTAATACAAAACCCCATTAATACCAGAAAACTGTTTCGATTTATAAACAAGAGCGTGTTAATAATAACATTCAAAAAAACGAAATGTGTATACCAAACATATATAAAAAAACTGACAGGATGAATATGTCAGGTCAAAAAGATGAGATAGTTTATTTATTTTTAGTTATCTTTAGGTGACTTTTGACTCGTTTGACACGTTCTCCTTGTAGTTATCTTTTCTATTTGACCCTTATGATGAAACACCACATAAACTGACTCGTAAACAAAATCATTAACCTGTTGAAGTATTTGGATACCAACACCAACAATCAATGCTTGTTTAATCCCAGGCTCCGAAAGATCGGACCAACTACTAGTCCCTTGTTTAGTAGATGGTGGCGGCTTGATCACACCCGACTGGATTGGGTTCTGACCCGTTGTATCATCTAAACAAAGAACTGATCTACTCACAAGAGCCGAGGCTCGAACTGCATCACCTTCACCTGTACCAGGACCAAGAAGTGAAGCGATAGACCCACGTCTAGACTCAGCACCGCCTTCTTGGTGCAAGTATATCCTCTTAAGCCCGCCAGCAGTTTTCCCATCTTCGGTCTTTCTGTAGGCCAACTGCCAACCGCCACCAATCCCCATGGCGTTAGTGGTTTCGCTAGGTTGCCTAGCATTTGGCGATATCAGCGGGCTTTTAAGATTATTATCATCAGTTTCATCACCAGATAAATTCCCCTTATCGTGATTGCTCTCGACATCCCAGTTTTCAGGTTTAGGTGGTTGTTCACCATGAAACATGCTTCCAAAAGTGGGAAATATCATACTTCTCATACTTCCCATTTCATTTTGTTTCTCGTGGACACTACCGAATAGAGTCACCATCGGGTCCATCATTTGTGCAGCCACGCTTCCTTGACGTGAAGCCAGGAACAAAGAACTTTGGCCCCTAACCGGCTTAGCCACCAATGATTGACCCTCTTCGCGCCATACAACTTTATCTCATCTTTCTCTTGAACATGATCTTCACTAAGCTCATTATCGGCATTGATAACATACTCTTCTACCGACGTTTCACCTCCCACTTCTAGACCTTCAACTAGCAATGCCATTTCACCTGAAAAACGTCCCACATTGTTATATAAATCGTTGCTCAATCTAAACTTTTAGTGATATATTATCTCTCATCGTGTTTCTACATATAGTTGATTAATATACATAATATCCGGCTAGGTGCATTTCAAAAAGGGCCCACCTGAGACATCTTCTATGCCACGAAGCGCCTGCAGGACGAGTTTAGCTTCAGCCATCTTACCTTTACTCACCAGCCAACGCGGAGATTCAGGCAAGAAAAACACGGCCAATAGAAAGTATGCAATGGAAGGTAAAGAAAGGACCCCGAGCATCAATCTCCAGCTAGCATTGGACTTTAACGACATAAAGAACACCATCGTGTACGCTAAACACATTCCAATACTACCCGTAAACTGTGGGAACGTGTTCAGTAGTCCCTTATGTCTGAAGGGGCAGTTTCAGATATATAAAGTGGTACGAGTGTGACAGCCAAACCTATCCCGAATCCATCAAGAAGTCTTGCTACTAGCAAAACATAAACATTTGGAGACCAAAACATTACTAGACCACTAACAAAGTAAAACAATGAAGATATCACGAGCATGGGGCGCCTTCCAATGGCGTCTGATACAGATCCTGAGAATGTGGTGATAACAGTAGCACCGATTAGTGACATAGCCACGATTAGCCCTTCGATCGTTGGTTGTGTTTCCAAATGGAATTCTTTCTTGATGTAAAGAACAGCTCCTGCATGCTTAGATTATGATGAATATCATTCATGAATCTACGAACAAATACAAAATTGCATGTGAGATCATATTATATATAACAGAATATACCTGCGATTGTAGCGTTATCCCATCCTTGCAACATGTTGCCCATTGCTGCAGCAATGGCTACGTACACAGCTCCCTTCGTCGACATCTAAACGTATGAACATCAACAAGATTTCTTGAAAGCAATCTTACCCTTGTACAATATCAAAGGTTCCACAAAACTAAGAGCATAATGAAGGGATCAATATATCAAAGTGATGAACCTAATAACCTCCTCATACACAAGATAAAGTGTTTCATAGTGAAGCACATGTATGATCATAACAAACAAACAAAATTGTGAATTTCGGTACGAAAAAGTTGTGTTTTTTTATGATTTGCATATAAAGAGAGAGAAATTGGGGCAGAAAGAAGAGGAATGATGTTCTTGTCCCTGGTCATAACAAATACCAGTTCTTGAGGGTATGCATTGGCGGATGATGATTTCATGGAGAATAATGGGTCTAATCTTTTTAGTTTTATATAAAGTAAGATCCTGAATTTCCTGATATCTCAAGGGATATCTAAATTTGACATGTACTAGATTTAAATTAAATGACTAAATAAACCTTTGAATTAATGATATACATGATTCATGTGTAATTTGAGAAAAAACCATTGAAGTCAAAATTCGGCTCTAGATTAGGAGCTTATATTGTTTGGTCCATATCTAACGAGTCTCATGATTCCAAACAGATCAAAAGTTATGCTCATTTTAAGTTCGACCCTAGTCCATTAGTCTTTATCTGTTATGATGTCGTCTGTTTGTGTTATGACATGTCAAGTCTGACTTTACGGGTCAAGTTGGACATTCAAACGGTTGTTTTTTGATAAAATAATTACAAAACATATAATACATGAACACTGAGAATAACAAGATAAACTTTCAACATCATACACATTGCTAACAGTTCATTTGAAGCAGTATCTGACCAACGAAAGGTGGCCAATAACTTCCTACGGCAGTCAATGGTGCCTGCAGGCTGCAACCAAAGGAACTGAAGTAGGCTGACAGCTCATGACCAAATCTTCAATTGATGTGTGTGGGTTAACCAACTGCATACGGCAAGCTGTTCCTCAAGTGTTGGAGCTCTATAAAGTATAAACAGATAAAACCATTTAAAATATTGAGAATAATTATATATTAATAAAAAAATACTAAATTATTTTGAGTATTACTTGATCAGTAGTAGACTAGTAGTATGACATACTGTGCAATATATAATATAGAAAATTGAAGTTGAGTTTATAATAAACTCATTGATGTATAATGATATTCGATATTAATCTTCCCCTTATATCATCCTAGTAAAGCCCTGTTTGGTTGGGTTTTAATAAACTCATTCAGATATGGGTGTTTGGTTGATTCACATCTGAATGAAAATCAGGTCTGACTGATCACTTATTAGGTCAGACATATATTCCTATCTGACCAATTTATCTACCACCACCTCCATTCACAAATAGCAACCACAACTCACCTTCCCCTTCATCTACCACTGGTCGCCACCATTTGCAGCGCCAGCAACCACACCACCAGCAGCCGCACCACCAGCAGCGCCCCAGTAGCCGGCTGACAGCCGCACCACGCCCCGACAACCGCACCACCAGCAGGCCTTCGTCTTCGTTTCAGGTACTGTTGCTTCTCACCATCGATTCTTGAGTGGGCTGTTGGTAGATCGATTTTACTACCCGAGATTGTTGCTTCTCACCAAACAAAGTTAATCTGGTTCAACACTTATTGTTCAAATCTCTTATTGGTTCAAACATTTTATTGATTCAGTATTTACCCATTCAGAAGTTGCCAAACAACCCATAAATTTTACAATTAATCAAATTTATAGCTATTATGAGGTAAACATGTAATAAAAGTTACATGAACATAAGAAGAAGAATCAGAAACTATAATATTGATTTAAAACACATTTAATGGATGTTTGTGCTTACGTTAGAAATGACCCAAAGAGATTCATGGATTTTCTATATACTCTTATTTTGATTTTCAATATAATTTATAGGTACAACTTACAATGGACATATAGTGAATGCCATATTAAATTCGGACCAAGTTCGGCCCAACAATTGTGTCCCAACACGTAGAGGTGGGAAATCAGGTATTGGGCAGTACCCGAACCTGGGTATAAACCGGGTTGGGCCCAATCGGGTTTTTTTACCTGGGTATTGGTGAACTTGGGTACAGGTTCGAGTCAGGTTCACCATCATCAAAACCCTACTCGGTATACCCAGTTAGGGTAGGGTCGGGTATAAAACCGGGTACAATCCGTTTTTTTAGTGTATTATTATTATTCAATAAAAATCGTTATCATTATTGCTGTCGTTGTCGCTGTCGCTGTCGCCGTCGTCGTCGCCCTCGCCCTTGCCCTCGCTGTCGCCCCGCTGTCGTCGTCGTTCTCGTCGTCGTCGTTCTCGTCGTCGTCGTGCTTGTCGTCGTCGTCGTCGTCGATCGTAATCGTCGTCGTTGCCGTTGCCGTTGCCGTTGCCGTTGCCGTTGCGGTGTCGTTGCCGTTGCCGTTGCCGTTTCCGGTGCCGTTGCCGTTGCCGTTGCCGTTGCCGTTGTCGTTGCGTTGCCGTTGTCGTTGTCGTTATCGTTATCGTTAGCGTCTAAGTGATCCTTTAAACAAATGCACATCTCCACCGCTTCTGGAGTTAGTCTTGTTCTCCATAATGATATTACCATGCCACTATGATAAAAATCAAAGTCTGAAGCTACCGTATACGTTTAGTAAATCACGGGCCCTAGCGGAAAGAATCAGAAATTAGGTTTCCTTTCCTTACCACCAACCCAAAATAATGCACGATAAAAATCTTCGATAGTCATAGTGGAAATAAAAATCGTTCCACTATATCTACCGAGCTCGTTTGTTGGTATGTTACCCCTTTTTCGTTTAGTCGTCACATCCCGAACAAAATTAAACATAGTCAAAACCGGGTCTTTAACTAAGGTACTAGCACTTGAGGTTGATGCACTTGGCGTGGTTATGTTTACGTTAGGCCCATATCTATTTAAAAAAATATAAATTGTTTTCAAACTTTCATTAAAATTTTCTTTTGCCTCAATTGAAAAATTAAGGTTTTCGTCATGCATATCCAAATTGTCATTTATCTCGTCTATCAAACATTCAACCCCTGCAACATTTAAAAACGGATTTAAAGCGACGACACAAGTAAAAAAGGGTGATAACTCCTTAAAGTATTTTTTAAACTTTTCTTTTATTGGTTTTATCATTGTGTAAACATATGATTTTTATTTTGAAAATTTTTAAATTTCAAAGCGGTGAAATATACATCTTGAAACATCGAATAACTAGTGGGATAATAAACTCCCGATAATTTTATAGTTGAGTTTTTAAACATGTCAAGAAAATCGGATCGACGTTGAAGATTGTTCTAACCCGATTCCGGAAACGGGTCGGCTTCACCAATATCCGAAATACTATTATGAAAAGCTTTCAAAGTGCCTTTTTGTTTTAAAACACAATCAAATATGTGACAAGTCGAATTCCACCAAGTAGGAAGATCCCAATTGGTACCTAAAAATATAGATTTTGTATCCTTACAAAGTTTATAATCTTGATATCTTTTTCTACATTTTTAAAAACGTCATATAACATAAATCGAAATGTTTTAATAAAGTTATCAACAAATTCTATGGATAGCCCGTCTTACACTACTAAATTAATAATATGAGCAACACAACGAGTATAGAAAAAACCGGCATTGGCAATCGGAAGATATTTTAATTTTAATTTTTCAACCTCGGTTGTGTTGTAAGAGGCGTTATCAAATGCAATTGAAAAAAAAAATCTTATTTTGTAAATTAAAAGTAGTTATCACATTATCTAAAAAGCAAACAAAAATTCTCTAGTGTGTGGATACAGAAGAAGATCAAATGCAATCGTACGTTTCATCATTTGCCATTAATTGAGATCTACCTAATGAGTGGTGATGCAAAGGTACGATTCGGGTTAACCGTGTGGAGCCGACCAAACTTCACTAGTTAAGTTTACACCGGTATTTAAATGTTCAAATAATACAATTGAATCATTTTTTGCTTGTTTCCATAATTTTAAACAATAACGTCTAAGTGTAGTACGACTTACGTGAGCGTAACGAGGTTGAAGCGTCTCTAGAATCAAGTTGGTCAACCGAGGATTGTCGAAGTGACTAAAGACAAAAAATTTTCTATCGCGAACTTCGCCATTCGATCTCGAACCGTATTGACGTCGTAATTAAAGACCACCGTCTCCACTCAATTGTGTTTGTTGCGAATCCGGATTACTTTTCAACGACTTACAAATCTCATTGCTAATGTGTTTGCTTAAAGTTGTATTTGAATCTTTAGCAAACAAAGTTTCACAAAACTTGCAAGAGCCCACACCTATTTGTAATTGGGTACTCAATCATATCAGCCCACACCTATTTATAATAACTTATGGGGCAAAAATGACAAAAAAAGGTCTAAAACAATTTGTAACGGTATATAGCTGTTAAAAACGGCTATTTTTTTAAAAAAATCTAAAAAAAACAGTCAAAACCGGGTACTACCCGGGTACAACCGGATCGGGTTTGGGTCGGGTCGGGTTCAAGAAAATTTCCTCTATATAAACCCTAGATCCAACCCTACAGGTTTTTTCGGGTACAAACCGGGTACACCGCACCGGGTCCTACCCGTACCCAGGTGTAGGTGGGTTCAAACCCATTAATCTAGGCACAACTAAGCAAGCTACAACAACCCGGGTATTTTGCCCATCTCTACCAACACGCACAACATTTGCCCCGATTATTGTTAAATTGTGGCCCAACATAATTGAAGTAGATGGTACCCTTAATCTAGGCACAACTAAGCAAGCTTAGGCTCGTTCTTCGTCGGCCCAAAGTTTTGGACTTTTGGCCCATATGCCCCTATATAAAGAGATTAATACCCCCATTGACATATGTCTATACATTATTATACATTTATGATGCATACAATAAATAACCTTTTGATTTGTACATGGCTTGATTGTTAGAGTGTCTCCTAGGCTTTAGGTCACGGGCCTTCTAAAGGGTTGTTCATGCTCTTTATAGCCTTGTCATGGCTTAGGAAGACGAGAAAAACACAACATCATGACCAAGACTATTTTAAACCTGAAACATCTCAGGATGACACAAGTGAACCTTCATCATACTTCTTATGCATCTTAAGGACACATCACTCATTAGATGTATCTTGACCCTCTATTACAAAAAGTGAGTTAGGGAGGCAAGCAATGATGACCATGATGCGTTCGCTTGTTAGACCTTGAAAACTTGAAAAACTGAGTCCAAGGTTTCTTGTGCTTGACAGGTGACGCCTTGAATCCTTCTTTTCATAGACTTCACTCATATACCCAACAACAACCTATAGACATTATAGTAAATAAAGTACCAAATACGCATGGTATTCAAAGCTAATTGACTATTAATAGAGATGACGATGATGATTCACCTGAGCGCATTGTTCGATCACATTACGCGATGGTAACTCCAAAGGATTCCCTTCAACTTTCAGCACACGTAACTTCGCTAACATCCTAAATGAGTCTGGAGGGGTGCGTATTTGGTTATTGCACATATCTAACTCTTCCAGAAGCTCAAGGTTCCCGATGGATCTTGGTAGCGATTCCAGATCAGCAAAGTTGTTGCTGATATCGAGCTTAACGAGAGTAGTAGCAAAACATAAGTTCTTCCTACAGCTTCTGGTAAAGCTTTAAGCTTGTTATAGTCTGCAAGAAGCTCTTTGAGTGACGAACAATGACCAATAGCATGTGGGAGTTCTTTAATATCATTAGTATCAATATTAAGCTTTTGTAAACTAACAAGCTAACCAATCGAATCAGGAAGAAATAACAGGTTGTTTAAACTCAAATCAAGTTCTTGAAGGCTCGTCAATTTACGAACACTTGCAGGTGAAGAAGTCAACATATTTCCATGTACATCAAGATGAGTTAAGTTAACAAGATCACCAATACATTCTGGGAGTTCCATGATTTTATTTAAATGGAGTTTGAGTTTAGTTAAGGATGAAAGGTTTCCAAGCGAAGAGGGCAAGGCAACGAGACCATTTTCAGATAGATCAAGTCAGATCAAATTGTTTAACTTCCCTATAAAATCGGGAAGCCATTCAATTTGATTCAAAAGTTTATTACCAAGATCAACATCTTTGGTTTCTTTCTAATAACACACTTCGATCAGACTAGCAAGCTTTATAAGACTCATTTTTTCACCATCCACACCTACAACATGCAACCAAATATGTGAAAATCATTATTTCAGCCAAAATATTATCAACCATCAAAAAAAAAAAATAAAATACAAATGAAATTTATAAGAATCTCACCAAAAGCAACAACAGGCTTTAAAGTAGAATCCACAATCTGGAGCCTGGAGAATTCATTTGATCGAAAGCCCAACCCAATTGAACCTCCATAAATGCAAATTTTGAATTCTTTACATAGCTATCATCCCTAGTGACCAAATAAGAGCTTTTACTGGTTCTTTTTCAAAAGGAAGCTGGATTCGTAGAAGGCAAAGTACTACTCGAATTCGACCCAACTGACTACGTATTATTGTTATTATTATCATCGCTACGCGTGTTATTACTAACATTTGATGAAGCGCAAATTTTAGAAGCTCTCTGAATGATATCATCAACACTTGGTGGTAGTTTTCAAGCTTTAATAATTTAACAACTTCCCACTTCTGTTCTATACTTTAGAACTGAACAAACTGCTTCTACATGTCTACCAACACATTGAAGAGTTCTTCAGGGATGTATTTTCGCCTCTTTTGTTGTGAAATGGCCTCGAGCTTCGATTGTTCTTCACTGTCTGCGTTTCTATCAGTGTAACTGCAGCTTCAACATCATCAATTACAGGTCTTGGTAGGAGAGATCTATGAATTCTCATTATCTCCTCCACCACTTCATCTGCAGATTTTACATCCATATCATAAACAATCACTGTAGCAGAATCATCAGCATTAACATCTTTTCATCAAAATATCAAAATCTAGAATTAGAGCAAGAAATTAGAATCTGACCTTGAATCTTTATTGCTTTTGACCCTCAAGAATTGATCTTCAAGCAGTGATCAAGTATTTAAGTGTGTGTTGTTTGTGTGTGAGTGCTACAGAAGTCGTGTATTTAAAAGGAGACTCATGGGTGTCCACCGTTTTCAGTTACATTCATTAAAAGTTAACTATGCTCCCTTCCAAACGATGTAGTCTTGTTATAAACAGATCTATAATCATAATTATCACAAATGGTTTATAACTTTTTTATATCCCGTTATATTAGATGCATTTTCCTTAGGTGGTAGTTTTTTTTCTAACGGCACTACATTACACAAATCCTATTCTATACTAAATCTACAAATGTTTCAAGTGATACTTAAATTCACTACCATAAGCAAGGCCGACTTTAAAAGGGACGGAATGAACGACCGCTTAGGGCCTGATCTTCTCAAGAGCCCGAAATTTCTAAAATAGAATATTATATATATACATATACATACATACATACATACCTATATAGGAAAAAGGTTCAAGCGAGAACCCCCTTTTATTGCGAAAACTTACGAAAACCCATGATGATCAATAAATATCATTATTTTATGTTTAAATAACATTATAACACATATAGAAGATTATGATCTTTTATGTATATGTGTAAATTCACAAATGTAAAAGAGTTTACATTTGTGTAAGTTTTAAAAAAATCACATATATTTAAAGTTGCAAGTAAAAGTTATACCGATGTAAACTTATTTACACTTATGAATTCACACATATACATAAAATATCATAATGTTGTATATGTGCAATAATATTATTGCAATAAGAAAAATTATGATTTATATTGATTTTGACGGGTTCTCGCAAGTTCTCGCAATAACACAGGGTTCTCATTTGAAACTTACCCTATATATATATATTATATATATATATATATATATATATATATATTTAAATTCAGTATTTTTTTATCTTTCCAACGCATACCATATTGATATACTTTTCTAAAGAAAATCGTACATCCGTTGTTTACATATGTGTAAATCTAGTTATACATGTGTAGTACTGGATTTACACATGTGTAAATCCGATATACACATGTGTAAAACGAATTTCGTTAAAAAACGGGATTTTTTTTATTTTTTATAAATTTTTTTATAAATTTTTATGAAAGAGGGAAAGTTAGGGAACATTTTTGTGTTTTTATTTTTTCTATTTTTATGTTATTTTTTGATTTATAAATTTTTTAATATATTTTTGTTAATTACAATTTTGTCATTGAGAACTAGTGGTGAGATTGGTTCCTAAAGTTCTTATAAAAAAGTTAGTTCTCATATATATATATATATATATATATATCTATATATATATATATATATATACACACATATATATATACATACATACATACATATATACATATATATATATACATATATATATATATCTATACATATACACACACATACACACACACACACCACACACACACACACACACACACACACATATATATATATATATATATATATATATATATATATATATTATATATATATATATATAATATATATATATGTATATATAGTCTTACATAAATTTAAAAAAAGTTCGAACATTCCATATTACTTACATCATAATGTAATTACTGTGAATTACTTTATATTATAATTACTTACAAACTACAACTCATATCTATAATGCAAATGTAATGAAACCCTTATAATGAATTAAAATCATGTATCTTAAAATGCAAATCCTAATACATATGGTGAATTACATCATATTGTAATTACTTATAGGAAGTTACATTGAATAAACATATATAAAAATTAAAAACATAAAACCTAATAAAATGGGTTCAAACTCCTCTAAAATGATATCCGAGCTCCAAATAAATCTTGACCTACTACATCATCGTTACCATTCCCCTTTGCGTAAAAAAACAATGTGCATAAACCTAAAAAAAATTACATTCTAAGTTTAAAATAAAAGAAACAAAGTGTATTTAGCTATGTCATATTCATTTGAATGTAAATCCTAATGGTTACAATGATTACAACAACCTAACAACACCATGATTACAACAACCTAACATGAAAATGACATTATACCATATAATTACACAACTATAACAAAGTTTCAACATTGTAATAAAACTAAAATAACAAAACTACACGACTGTAACAAAGAACACACCACTTTAATTACACTTTTGTAATAAAAATAAACAAAAAAAATTACACCACTTAAACTATATCAAAATCACACCACCAATGTTTTACAATGTAAATTGATGTAAATCAATGTAAGCTATAGAAAATTAACATTTCTCTTGTGATTTTTCTTCTACTCTGTATACATACCTAAAGCTTCTAACGTTGAATCAAAACAAACAAGAAATATATATGTAAAAAACATAATAAGAATCATAACATGAAAAACATTAAACAAGAATAGGGAATAAATGAAATAAAAAGCGTAATGAAAATTAAAAGATTTATATCTATAAAAAAATAGTACAATACCATCCATATTACACCATCAATCACAAAAGATTCACAACCTTTCATATTCAAAACAGTCAGATATGTATAACCATCCCTAGAAGAAATTATGGTTAGGTAGAAAATAAAGATGGTGGTGACAAACGGGTCCATTAGAAGCATAAAGATTTGTGGTTGGGGATGATGGATGATGATGGTGAGGTACTTCTAACACCCGGTTATTTAGAGTCAAAGAAAGAAGGAATAAAGTGAAGAATAAGAAAGAAAAGATATTTTACCCAAGTTAAGGGGTAAAAAGTGTCAAAAAGACAAAATGTTTGAAAAAGTGGGTGTAAAAGGTGATGGCCTCCCATCACCTCTTACACACCTTTTCTCATCCAGATTTTTAGAAAGAGAGAGCAGCAGAGCACAAGGTTTCGGTTCTTGAAGAACAAGAAGAAGAAGTTCGAATTCAAGGTAAAAAAATTCATGGTTTTTAAGTGTTCTTAACTAGCATTGCCTCGGTTGTATGCTTATGTGTGTTGTGTGTGTCGGGTGTGTGTTTTTGGTGGGTTTCTAGGCGGTTGAACACAATTGCAAACGAGTTTGGAGGAATCCACACTCAAGAGCTGCAAAGGTGAGTTCTAGGACTCCTCTTTTACTGGGTTTTAACTGTTTTGGGGCTGGAAATGCATGAATGTATGTTTTTATAAAACTGGGTTTCATACCCGTATGTATGTCTGTCTGTACATTGCTAGTATGGTTGGATTTGGAATATGTTTATGCTTGATGATGTTATGGTTGTGTTTTGAAGGCTTAGATTGTAATATTTAAGCTTAGAACATGATAGATGAGGTTTGGGGACTGAATCTGATGATAAGTGTGCCCTAGGCTGCTCATGCGCTCAAACAGTAGTTCATACACGTAAGTTTAGAAAATGTTTAAGTGTTGACAAATGCGGATGGAAAGTCAATACGGATGGAAAGTCAATGCGGATGGAAAGTCAATGCGGATGGAAAGTCAATCCGGATGAAAAGTTAGTGCGGATGATTAAGTTCATGTGGATGAGAAGGTTCATGCGATTGAACAACAAATGCGGATGAACAGTTAATGCGGATGAGTATGTTCATGCAGATGAGAAGGTTCATGCAATTGAACAACAAATGTGGATGAACAAAGTTAACACGGATGAACAAATGCGGATGAACAGTTAATATGGATGAGTAGGTTCATGCGATTGAACAAATGCAGATGAATAGTTAATGCGAATGAGTAAGTTCATGCGATTGAGCAAATGCGGATGAACAAAGTTAATACGGATGAAGAAATGAGGATGAGTAAGTTCATGTGGATGAACAAATGCGGATGAACAAAGTTAATACGGATGAACAAATACAGATGAGTAAGTTCATGCGACTGAACAAATGCGGATGAACAAAAGAAATGTGGATAAACAAAAAGGCAAATGCGGATGAACACTTAGAATATTTTCTGACTTTTTGGGGAAAAAGTTAAATTTAGGCTTTGACTTGGGAGGTTCTCGGGGGCTATGTAAGTTGACTTTTTGAGATCATAGATGTTATGATGGGCATGTTATGATGTATGTTTGATGCTTATGCATGATGGTATGTATGATATATGTTATGTATGTATGTTGTCTTGTATGATGATGTTGACTGTGTATGATGATGTTCCTTGCATGGTATGTTTATTTCCCATGGCTTTACGTTGAATGTTAATGAATGAAATGAAAGTATTGTATAACGTAAAGTGAAAGATAATGAAAAGAGGAACATAATGATAGAATGCATGCATTAATAAACAAAGGGAAGTAAAGTAAGTCTTGCAAGCCTTGTATGTGGAAACACGCCCACTGAAGGGTGTTAGTTCAACGGTCTATGGGTTAGCTACCCTAGAAGGATGCATACCGGGGTCTTTCTTTGTGATTGACCATTTGTATAGAACCTTTGTCACTTACCTCTTGGTACTATGGTCAGGCCACCGGGCGCAATGTATGGGGATCTATGATAGACCTCGGCCCAGTACTCGCTTTATGCGTGACGAATGGAGTATAGCACAAGACAAGGGTACACCTGAATTTACCCTAGTACTGTGGTTAGGCCACCGGGCACAATGTATGGGGGTCTATGATAGACCTCAGCCCAGTACCGCTTTATGCATAATGGTGGGGTAAAGTTCATGGTTTTGGATGGAATGTAAAGAAGTAATGGTGAACGTATGAATGAAAGTTAACGAATGAACAATGAAGATAATAATGATATTATCTATGTGTATGTATAGTGCATGATCATGTATGATTGTAAAGAACGGTTTTAAACAAAAGATAAAGTATGTTTTATTTTAAAACTAGAACTCACTTAGCAACGCTGACTTTTTATGCATTTTCCAGTTGGCAGGTAAAGTTGCTGAGGATGGCATGGGGCAGCTACTTGGTATTTTTGGGACATTCTTTTGTTTAATGTTTTGTGTTGTAATGCGAACAAATAAATTATGTAATGAATGTTGTATTATCTTGCAAAAGCATTTTTAATGAAAATGTTGTTTTTAATGTTTCCGCTGCAATGTTTTTATCGAGTTAATGTAAATTATATGTTTTATGTGCGATGATTGGCCAGCTGTAAGCGTCTCAGGAATGGGGCCTTACAAGTTGGTATCAGAGCCAAAAGTTTAAGTGAAACGGGTAAATTTTCAAAATAAACCTTAACTTACACTGAAAATTGGACGGAAAGGAAAGGGATACCGGTCCGAGTAGCTGCGTGCGATCAGGTATTTTCTCAATGATAACTGGTATTATGTGTGCATGTTATGTGGTTTATGTGCTGTATGTAGATTTAGATACTGATGTAGTTAGGATAGATAATGCTTGGGGTATGAAGAGTAAAGTAAGTGGCTAATCACACTGGCCACTGTATTAGGGACTTACTATAGTTGACATAAACTGAGCTGTTCCCTTGAATGACCGTGTTGGTGTTTAAATCTTTCAGTGTATGTGGTTGAGGATGGCCGGTGGTAGATCATCTAAAGCTTCACGTGGTGGAGGTGGTGGAGGACGTGGTGCTGAACCACGGGTCACGAGAGGAAGACCTAGAGTCAAAAAGGTGGTTCATGAAGAACCTGAGAACCCTTATCCAGAGGGCGGAGAAGAGAGTGCTAATCTGAGAGCCTGAGTGAAGGAGGCGGTTGTGTGGAGGAAGTTCATCAGGTCATGCAGACGATCCTACCGTCTATGGTGACCGAAGTGATAAAGGCTGTTAGAGATAGGGAGAGAAGGGATAGGAGTAGACCTACGGGTGAAAGAAGACAACCTGAGACTGAAATGATTTTCTCTGATTACGAAGAGGAAGAGGAAAAAGAAGAGTCTACGCCGGAGGTGGCCCGAGGTTGCAACTATGGGGCATTTCAACGATGCAAGCCCCTACTTTTGATGGTAACGGTACTGTTGCTGCTGGCTCACCGGTGGGTGAGAGAAATGGAAGCTGTTCTGAACATCAACGAGTGCCAAGAGGATCAGAAAATGAAGTTTGCTGCCCACTCTTTCGTGGACTCAACTTTATGCTAGTGGGAAAATATTGTCCAAGCTAAGGGTAGTCGGGCTATTGGGAGAATGAAGTGGTCTGAGTTGAAAAGATTGGTGATTAAGGAGTTTTGTCCTCATAGGCAGATGGACAAGGTGGAGAGAGAGTTCCTGCAGTTGGAGACGGGGACGATGACACATTAGCAGTACACCACCTAGTTTAATGAGATGGCACGTCTGGTGCCGGACCAAGGGACACCCTTGTCAGGAAAAATCAAGAGGTATATTCAGGGCTTGCCGACGGATATCCGTAGGCACATGATCGCTGCTCGACTGAGCACGTTTAGGTTGGCAGTTGATTTGGCAGGGAGACAATATGATGAAAGGACTATGGTGGTGACCGAAGGTAGCAAGAAAGGTGGTAGTGATCGGAATGGGAATGGAACAAGGTTTGGTCGGGGTGGTGCCCCGATGAGTAACAAGAAGGCACGTGTAGATGACCGCCGTGTAGTCACATCTGGTGCAGGGTCGAAGAAGTGTGACAGATGTGTGAGGGGCATAATGAGGAATGTAGGTTGGGATTGAACTATACTTCAAATGTGGGAGAATTGGGCACATAGCGAGGGACTGTCATGTGGTCAGATGTTTTAACTGTGGTGGAGAGGGTCATATGAGTAAAGACTGTAAGAAGCCGAGGGCTGAAGGTTCGGGAGTGAAGAAGACTGGAGGAGAAGGACTGAGAGAGAGCGCTCGAGCATTTACGATGACACAGGAGGAAGCTAGGATGGACCCTGATGTTGTGTCAGGTACGTTTTTAGTAAACCAAACTTTAGCCTCTGTGTTTTCGATTCTGGTGCTAGTAAAAGTTTTATTTCTGCTGCTTTCTGTGCTAAATTGCCTGTTAGTAGTAAGAGTGTGGATACGCCCTTTGATGTAGAACTGCCATAGGTAAATCTACCAGAATTTCTAAGGTGATAGAAGGGTTGACATGGAATTAGAAGGTCATAGATTTCCTATTAGACCATTCGTGATGACCTTAGGTGGGTTCGATGTAGTTCTTGGGATGGATTGGTTGGCGGATTACAAGGCGAACATTGTGTGTCGCAAGAAAATGATTCGATTAACAGCACCTGACGGGAGTTTAGTGACGGTTTATGGTGATCGAGTCACTACGATTCCGAAAGTAATCTCAATGGCCTTGGCGGGAAAATGGATGAGGCGTGGATGTAGTGCCTACTTGGCTTATGTGAAGGACATGGATGCGCCAACACCATAATTGTTCGATTACCAGTGGTGTGTGACTTTCCAGATGTGTTTCCCGAAGACTTACCAGGAGTGCCACCTGACTAAGAGATGGAGTTTCAGATTGATCTGATATCGGGTGCCCAACCTGAGCCAAGGCACCATATCAGTTGGCTCCGACTGAGATGAAAGAGTTGATGGAGCAATTGCAAGAGTTGCTTGATAAGGGGTTTATTAGACCGAGTATCTCCCTGGGGTGTTCCGGTCTTTGTATTGTGAAGAAGAAAGACGATAGTAGAGGATGGTGTATTGACTACCGTAGCTGAAAAATAAGTTGACGATAAAGAACCGATACCCCTTACAGAGGATTGATGATTTGTTTATGAGCTTGAAGGTGCAGTTGGTTCTCAAGAATAGATCTTCGATTGGGCTACCATCAGTTAAAGATGAAAGCGTAGGATATTCCTAAAACAACTTTTCACACGTGTTATGGTCACTACGAGTTCCTCGTATGTCATTTGGTTGAACCACGTGCCAACTGCTTTTATGGACTTGATGAAAGTGTCGGCCGATGTTGGATAAATCAGTGATTCTGTTTATTGATGATATCCTGATTTATTCCAAGAGTAAAGAGGAGCATGCCGATCACAGTCGAGAGGTGATGGAGACGTTGACAAGGGAGAAGTTGTATGCTAAATTCTCCAAATGCGCATTCTGGTTGCGCGGGTTCAATTCTTGGGTCATGTGGTGGATCCTGACAGGATTATGGTGGACCCAGCAAAGGTGGAGGCAGTGATGCAATGGAAGTCTCCAAAGATGCCATCCAAGATTCGTAGTTTCTTGGTTTGGCGGGCTACTACAGAAGATTCATTCAAGACTTCTCTAAGATCCGCTTCTCCACTGACCAAGTTGACCTGGAAGAATGTAAAGTTCGTATGGGGTCAAGCTCAAGAGAAGGCGTTCGAGGAATTAAAGGCGAGTTGACTCAAGCTCCTATTCTGTCATTACCTGATAGAAGTGAAGATCTGGTGGTTTATTCTGATGCTTCCTACTCGGGGTTGGGGTGTGTGTTAATGTAGAGGGGAAATGTTATAGCCTATGCATCCTGAAAATTGAAGGTTCATGAGGTTAATTACCCTATTCATGATTTGGAGCTAGTAGCTATGGTATTCATGTTAAAGATTTGGAGGCACTACCTATATGGTACAAAGTGTACCGTATTCACCGACCACAAGAGCTTGAAGTACTTCTTCGAGCAGAAGGACCTGAACATGAGGCAGAGGAGATGGTTGGAGCTTATAAAAGATTATGATTGCGAGATCCATTACCATCCGGGCAAGGCCAATGTGGTGACAGATGCCCTTAGCCAAAAAGAGAGACCCGAGTCGATTCAGGTGAAAGCTTACCAGTTGAGCATGACCTCTAATGTGATGAAGCAAGTTAAAGAGTTTTAAGATGAGGCATTGAAAGAAGATCATCTTAACTCCGAAAGAATGAAAGGTCTGATTGCGGAATTGGGAGAAAACACACTTGGTGTTAGAACCCGATACAGGAGGATGTGGGTTCCTTGTTTTGGGGATGTACGTATGAAGATTATGGATGAAGCTCATAAGACTCGATACTCTATTCATCCCGTGCAATGAAGATGTACCAAGACATGAAGAAAGACTATTGGTGGCCAGGTATGAAGCATGATATGGTGGAGCATGTAAGTAAGTGCCTTACTTGCTTGCAAGTGAAGGTGGAGCATCAGAAGCCATATGGAAAGATCCAACCTTTGGATATACGGAATGGAAGTGGGAGCACATCACTATGGATTTCATTACGAAGCTACCGCGTACCGCGTGAGGGTATGATGCCATATGGGTGATAGTTGATCATTTGACTAAGAGTGCTCATTTCCTACCGATTCGCGAGAAATATTCATCAGAGAGCGGATCTTTTCATTAAGGAGATTGTAACTCATCATGGTGTGCCGTGTTTATTGTGTCTGATCGTGACACCCGGTTTACATCTAAATTTCGGAAGAAATTCCACGACGCGATGGGGACGAGGTTACATATTAGCACGACTTGTCATCCCCATCGGATGGTCAGTCAGAGAGGACCATTCAGACATTGGAAGATATGCTTCGGCGTGTGTCATTGATTTCGGAGGAAGTTGGGATGACCATTTACCATTAGCTAAGTTCTCATATAACAATAGTTATCATGCCAACATTGGTATGCCTCCTTATGAGATGCTATATGGTAGGAGATGTAGAACACCCGTCTATTAGGGTGATATTGGTCAGAAAGAGTTAGGGAGTGTCGAGGTGATCAAGGCTACGACTGAGAAGCTTGAAAAGATGAAAGCCTTCATGAAGGCAGCCAAAGATAGACAACAGTCGTATACGGATAAACGACGTAGACCGATTGATATCCAGGTGGGTGACCGGGTTATGTTGAAGGTCTCACCTTGGAAGGGTACCATTCGGTTTAGAAAGTGGGGTAAGTTGAGCCCGAGATACATAGGGCCTTTCCGAATCATTGCTAGAGTGGGAGAGGTGGCCTATAGGTTGGAGTTACCAGATGAGTTAAGTGGAATTCACCCGACATTCCATGTATCTCATCTGAGGAAATGTTTGGCAGATGAAGACATGGTTGTACCACTAGAAGACATCGAGGTAGATGAACGGCTCAATTACGTGGAGCAACCAATGGAGATCATGATTGTAAAAGAGATGTTAAGGAATAAAGTGGTTCCCCTATGCGTGTACAGTGGAAGTAAAGAAAGGGATCAGAGTCTACGTGGGGGACTGAAGAAGAGAGAGACGGCATACCCACAATTGTTTGAGGAAACAGGTTCGGGGACGAAACCTATATAAGGGGGTGGACTTGTAACACTCGTTTTTAGAGTCAAAGAAAGAAGAATAAAGGAAGATAAGAAAGAAAAGATATTTTACCCAAGTTAAGGGGTAAAAAGTGTCAAAGGGACAAAAGGTTTGAAAAAGGGGTGTAAAATGTGAGGCCTCCCATCACCTCTACACACTTTTCCATCCAGATTTTAGGAGGAGAGAGGCAGCAGAGCAGAAGGTTCGCTTCTTGAAGAACAAGAAGAAGAAGTTCGAATTCAAGGTAAAAATCATGGTTTTTAAGTGTTTTCTTAACTGGGCTTGCCTTGGTTGTAGTTATGTGTGTTGAGTGTGTTGGGGTGTGTGTTTTGGTGGGTTTCTAGGCGGTTGAACTTCATTGCAAACGATTTGAAGAAGTCATACTCAAGAGCTGCAAAGGTGAGTTTAGGACATCTTTTTTACTGTTTTTAACTGTTTTGGGGCTGGAAATGCAGACTGTATGTGTTGGACCAAAAGAACCAATGAGCCAAGATCAGAAAACCTCTAAGTCCCACATGGTATCACAACAACTGCTGAAAGCTTCATCAGCAGTTTGACAAGTGCTGAAGACTTCAACAGCTGAAGATCAAGTGCTGAAGACTTCAACAGCTAAAGAACTAAAGTGCTGAAGTACAACAGCTGAAGAACACAAGTACTGAAGCTGAACAGCTGAGAACACAAGTACTGAAGCTGAACAGCTGAAGAACACAAGTGCTTAAGCTGAAAGACCAAAGTACTGAAGTACAACAGCTGAAGAGTTTACAAGTGCTGAAGATCAACAACTGATGTACAAAGTCTGAAGACAAAGACTGAAGACATCAGCTGATGATATCTACTGAAGTCATCAGCTGATGAAACATCTGAAGGTCAAAGTCTGAAGATCAAGTACTGAAGCGTCAGTAGTTTGTCACAACTGCTGAAGAGTACTTCTTCAGTAGTTGTGATATCAGTAGTTTTATATTTTAGTTTTAGTAGTTTGTAAAACGATGAAGAGCTTGTTCTTCAGTCGTTGTAGTTTCAGTAGTTTTATATTTCTCAGTAGTTGTAACAACTGATAACACTTAGCATTTTTGTAAGAAGATGTCAGCTGTTTTGACATCTTCAGTAGTTGTGTTTCAGTTGTAATAAATCTGTTAGATGTCACTATCAAGTGACATCAGCAGACGTCACATCTCTTATATAAGAGGTGTCGACCTAATCATAATTGTGACATTCTGTTACCACGAAAGCGAATATTGAATGAAATATTTGCAGATATTCTCTCTCTCTATAACCGTCTTTGTTCTTCATTGAATATCGTTTTGTTCTTGTGAATCGACTAATTCATTGTTTGAATTCCGCTGCAATACTCGTCAATCAATCAAACATAGATCACTGATCCTAACAAGTGGTATCAGAGCTGGTAATCATTGATCGATCTAACAATTGATCATTGAAACTGCTAATTGATTTCTGTGTTTGATTGAATTAGCGCATTTGCAAGAACTGGTTATAGATTATTGAATTTCTGCCGCTTTCGTTCATTATTTTGAGATCTTCTGGTTCAATTGGTTGTTGCGTTTTTGTTCTAAATCTGTTTTAGCTTAAACGAATTTGATTGAATCCGAGATGACGACTCCTTCTAATGATCCTCACAATACGGGTCCTCAACCAAGCCTCCGATGCTGGTTAGGACCGAGTATAACATATGGCAACGAAGAATGCTTCATCACCTGTCTGTTAACAGTTCAGGTTGTTGGACATCTGTGGTACATGGACCACATAAGCCTATGGTGAACAATCCGGAAACCAATCAAATGGTTCCGAAGAAGAAGGAACAATACTCTGATGAAGATCGGAAACTATTTGAGATTGATGCTAAAGCCCATGGAATTCTGGCCATGGCACTGCCTAATGAAATCTATTCAGGGCTTATGCATCATGAAACTGCTCATGATCTCTGGAATGCCCTGAAGGAACAATTCGGTGGCACTGATGAGGTCTTAGCAAACAATAGAGAGATCCTTGCCCAACAATATGAGACATTCTCTCATAGAAAGGGTGAGACACTGACTCAACAGTTTGAGCGCTTTCCTGCTTGATATGAGCTGAAAATGGTGAAACAGGAATACACCAATAGCCAGATGAACAACAGATTCCTCAGATCACTGCCTGAGAGATGGGACACATACACTATTGTCCTACGCTCCAGTGCAAATCTAGAAGGCCTATCTCTCACCCAACTTCATGGGAAACTGCTTACATTTGAAAGAGAGATAGAGCAGAAGAGGAAACTTTCCTCATCAGGAAAGCTCACTGATGACTTCGTACCAGGCAACACTGCCTTGATTGGTCATGAGTCAGAATATGCTGCATCTGAAAACAATTATGATGAGCATATTGATTTCTCTTCAAATAGTTCTGATCATGCATTTGTTGGTATTGAGAGTCACTTGGCAGTAATAGTGACAATTTATGCTTCATCATGGATGATCTGAAAGGAATAGCTGATGATGATCTAGAAGAGATGGATATTCTGAGCCAGATGGCACTGATTAATATCAGATCTCAGAAGTTCTACAAGAGAACTGGCAGGAAATTTCCTGGACTCTCTGGCAAAACCAAAGTTGGTTTTGACAAGAGTAAGTTGAGGTGTCACAAATGCCAAAGGCTAGGACACTTTGCAAGAGAGTGTAGATCAACTGGATCTAACTCTTCTGCACCCTTTGTGACTTTTCCTAGTACTAGTCCACAAAACAGAGGGCAACATCCTGCTGGTTCTGGTCATTATTCACATCCTAGATCTCTGCATACTTTGTTCCCCAGGGTCAAATGTCATATCCTTATCCCTGCTATTATGTGCCTCAACCAAATTCTGTTCAAGCTCCAATGCACAACAACCACAAGCATTGCCTGAACCACAGCCTTCCCAATCTCATCAACAAACTCAACCTCAACAACACAGCTTCTTCACCCCAGGAGTTGTTGACTGGAGCAGTTTACCAGATGACATGTCTGGTCATGAACAACTGTTCTCAGGTGCTGGTCAACACGGTGGTGACAGTCCATTTGGAAATCTAGCTCTTATGGCTTTGGATTCTGCTGATACTTCATCCTCTAATGCCTCTACACCAAAGGTATCACAGGTATCCTCTGAGGCAAAAGCCAAATTATGTTCTGACACATGCATAGCAGCATTTGCATCTATTAGAGAAGCAAATGTAGCTTTAATCAACAAGAACATTGAGCTAGAACAAATAATTTCCAAAAACAAAGCTGAATTTGAGTCTGTGCTTAATGATAAAAATGATGAGATTTACAAATTGAAATGCCAAATAACTGATGATAAGGCTAGGGAAGAGATACTTCTAGAGAAGTATAAAGATCTCAAAGAAACCCTTGCAGTTACCCAGGTAGAGTGTGATAGATGGGTACAATCATGCAAAGGTTTTGAAATGCTTCTTAGTAAGCAATCTGCTTCCAATGTGAAGTTTGGCATGGTTACAATCACACTGCTCCACCTACAGATTTTACTCCAAGAGCAGAGGTAGAATCTGATGGTGAGAGTGATAACCAATCCATCTCATCATGTGATCTACTTTCTGATACAGCACACTCAGAAGTAGAAGTCAGCATCAAGCCCTCTCTGAACCTATCAGCTGATGTTGATGGTTCAAATGCTGACACTCACATGATCAATGAGTTGATCAACTCAGGAGTTAATTCTGAAAGTCCTGAAAGGACTAGAGAGCAGGATTTAACACCTGAAGTTCAAACTCCAACTGCTGTCAGTACTGAAGAGAGAAGAAACTGTCAGTAGAAAGAGTTTGAAGACTACTAAAGAGGAGTGTCAAGAAAGCAAACAATGCTTCCAAAGCACTGAAGAACAAGTCTTCAGTTGCTTCACCCTCTTTAGTTGATGATCAACCTAAGATGAAGAAGAAACCATGTGAAGTATGTGGTTTGTTCAATCATCTTACAGATGATTGCTGGTACAAAAGAGGTTCCAAACTCAAACTAACAAAAAAGAAATTAAAGAGAAAATGGTAAAAATAAAAGAAAACTGAGTTTGAGACCACATTTGTATCAGCAACATCAAATCCTGTAACCCTTAAGTCCTCAAAGAAATCCAAAAAGGAAGGGGTTAAACAGGTGACAGCTGAGAGTGCTCAGAAGAAGAGGTGTGCAACATAGGAACTTATCAAACTCCACTGGCAATGTGTTGATGAGCTGAAAGCTTTATCACAAAATCAGACACAGCTGGTTATGATGGTTCAACATCTACTGGGTAGAGTTAACCAATTAGATGCTCCTATGTTGAAACCACAGAAAAGGAGATCCAAGCCAAAGGATTCCTCTTCTTCACCATCTTCTTCCTCTCAGGCTGTTGTTTCTAATAAACCTGTTAGTTTACCATCTATTGATGAGACCAGGCCCAAAACCAAAAAGGTTTGGTCTCCAAAACTAACTGATTGTTTATTATTGCAGGGTTCTCCAAATGCCAAAGTAGCATCTGGTATGTGACAGTGGGGGATCTATGCACATGACTGGGAACAGCTCTCTTCTTCATGACTACTCTCAAGGAAGAAGGGGTTTGTTTCTTTTGGCAATGATGCTAGGGGTTACATCATTGGAAATGGCTTTGTCTCCAATGGAGAAATCAATTTGATGATGTTAATCATGTGGAAAATCTCAAGTACAATCTCTTGAGTGTCAGTCAAATGTGTGATAAAGGCCATGTTGCTCTTTTCACCAGTCAGAACTGTAGGATTCTGTCATCCAAAGTTCTGCATTTGATTGATAAGGTGTTGGATGATCACACTCTCCTGAGAGCCAACAGGACAGGAAGAGTGTATGCCTTAGATCTTTCCAAGAAAATAGATCTCAGAGGCAATCCTTGCCTATTTTCCAAAGCCTCTTCTCAAGAATCTAAACTGTGGCACAGAAGGCTGGGTCATGTTAATTTCAAAAACATGAATCAGTTATCCACAATAGTTTAGTCAGAGGCTTACCAATAAAGGAGTTCCACTGTGATGAAACCTGCACTGCTTGTTTAAAAGGAAAAACAACAAAGTCTCATTCCCTCCTATTGAAGAGCCTAAGTCCACTGCCTGCTTGCAATTACTGCATATGGATCTATTTGGTCCTGTGAGAGTAATGAGCATGGCGAAGAAGAAATACTGTCTGGTAATTGTGGATGATTACTCCAGATTTGTATGGACTTTCTTTTACATTCAAAGGATGAGGTTGCTCAGAAGATTATTCACTTTGTGTTTATATTGAGAAGCAGTATTCCCTTCCAGTCAAGTGTATTAGGAGTGACAATGGAACTGAATTCAGAAATCATACACTTGATGACTTCTATCTTTCAAAGGGAATCAAAAGCAGCAGTTTAGCATCCCAAGGACTCCAGAACAAAATGGAGTAGTGGAGAGAAAGAACAGGACCCTCATTGAAGCTGCAAGGTCCATGCTGGCTGACTCTGGTTTGCCACTGATTTTGGGCTGAAGCTGTTAACACAGCTTGCTATGTGCAGAATAGAGTTTTAGTAAATCAGAGGTTGATGAAGACTCCATATGAAGTTCTCCATCACTTGGCTCCTCTAATTCATTTTTCAAAGCATTTGGGTGTCCCTGTTTTTTCTCAACACAAAGGATCAACTCCATAAATTGATCCTAAGGTGGATGCAGGGTATTTTGTTGGTTATTCATCTACTTGCAAGGCATACAGAGTCTTCAACTGCAGAACAAAGATAGTTGAAGAGACTTTGCATGTGAAGTTTAATGAATCTCCTTTGGACAAGATTCCACAAAACCCTGTGGAGTTGTTTGATTTGGACATACTGCAATATGTTCCTTATCAACCTCCACTGTTGCAGATCCTGTGGATAAATCATCTTCTGCAGCATGTCTTCCACCTGGTGGTATTGATGATGATGATGATAATATCAATACTCACCTATTCAAGTTTAGTGACCAACTGCCTGTGTCTGCTAAATTTGATGTTCCTGTAGCTTCAACAGTTCCATCCACAACAAATGCTGATGAGATCTCTGTTTCCTCTACATCTTTTGAGTTACCATCCAATTCTTGGTTTCAAGAGTCTACATCAACATCTGCTATGCTGAAGGTTCTACAAACACTTGCACAGATCTCATTGTTTATCAAGAACTGAAGAATCACCCCATGTCTCAGATTGTTGGTGATATCAATGCTGGTGTTTCAACAAGAAGTCAATTGTCTAACTTCTGCTTCTATGCTCTCTTCATCAGTCAGCTAGAGCCAAAGAACTACCATGTTGCTTTGAGAGACAATGGATGGGTTGAAGCTATGCAGCTTGAGCTACTTCAGTTCAAGAAACAGCAAGTGTGGGAACTGGTTCCTCTTCCCCCAGGTAAGTGTGCAATAGGCACTAAATGGGTGTTTAGGAATAAAACTGATGAAAATGGGCTTATTGTTAAGAACAAGGCTAGACTGGTTGTACAGGGGTTTCACAAGAAGAAGGTATTGACTATGATGAAACCTTTGCCCCTGTAGCCAGACTAGAGGCAATCAGATTGTTTTTAGCCTATGCTGCATTCCACAATCTTAAAGTTTTTCAAATGGATGTTAAAAGTGCATTTTTATATGGTAAAATAAAGGAAGAAGTTTACGTGTGTCAACCACCAGGCTTTGAGGATAATAAACATCCTGAATGGGTGTACAAACTTGATAAGGCTCTTTATGGGTTGAAACAAGCTCCTAGAGCCTGGTATGAGACACTCTCTACTTTTCTTCTTAAGAATAATTTCACTAGAGGCTCCATTGAAAACTTTTTTTATTAAGAAGGTGGATCAGCATAAGCTACTTGTTCAGATTTATGTTGATGATATTATTTTTGCATCCTCTGATCCCCAGTTGTGTGATGATTTTACAACATTAATGAAAAAGAGGTTTGAAATGAGTGCAATGGGAGAATTACAGTTCTTTCTAGGCTTGCAAATCAAACAAAAGGCTGATGGAACCTTTATTCATCAGTCAAATATACAAAAGATCTTTTGAATAAGTTTGATTTACAAAACTGTAAGCCCTGTTCTACTCCCATGTGCAACACCACACAACTGGATGCTGATCAGAAAGGTAAAGCTGTTGATGAAACGCTTACAGATGTATGATTGGGTCCTTGATGTATCTAACAGCTTCTAGACCAGATATTATGTTTGCTACATGTGTTTGTGCTAGATTTCAGGCTGCTCCTAAAGAGTCTCATTTGATTGCAGTCAAGAGAATCTTTAGATATTTGCAAGGTACACAATCTCTGGGTTTATGGTATTCCACTGGACACTCTTGCAAATTAGTTGCTTTTTCAGATAGTGACTATGCAGGGTGCAAGTTAACTAGAAAGTCAACTTCTGGTGGTTGTCAATTCCTAGGCAACTGTTTGATTTCTTGGCAGAGTAAGAAACAAACATCTGTTGCTACATCAACTGCTGAGGCGAGTACATTGCTGCTGCAAGTTGCACCTCTCAGGTACTCTGGCTTCAGAACCAACTTCTGGATTATGGCATTACAGAGACTAAGACTCCATTGTTAATGGATAGTGCTTCAGCTCTGTGTATTGTCAAAAATCCAGTCCAGCACTCTAGGACCAAACATATAGAGATCAGACATCATTTTATTCGGGATTGTTTTGAAAAAGGTCTGATTGATCCTAAGTTTGTGCCTAGTGCTGATGAGCTTGCAGATATTTTTACTAAGCCTTTGGATAGTTCTACTTTCCAAAACCTTGTGTTAAGGCTTGGTATGCTGCAGCTAGAATAAGTGACAACTACTGATGATTTCAGTAGTAATTACTGGTGATCATTGGTACCCATGTCACATATAAGTACTGATGAGTCCTTTTCCCTTCAGTAGTTTTTATAACTACTGATGGCTAAATGCCTCACAAGTACTGAAGTACTTTATCTGTTCCAAACTACTGATGTAGTTAAAACTACTGATGTAGTTACAACTACTGAAATCAGTATAAACAGATAAGTACTAATGTTCTATGAAACACCTGAAAATCAGATGCAAAGTCTGATGAGTAAGTGTTGAGGACAGCATGAAACAGCTGAAAGGCTATGAATTGACGACAACTACTGAAGAGAACTTTCTCTTCAGTTGTTTCAACAACTGTGTTTCATTCTAAACAACTGAAGCAAAACCATGTCTTCAGTAGTTTTATAACTACTGATGACTAATACCAAGTCTTCAGTTGTTTACAACACCTGATGACAAAACACTGTCTTCAGTAGTTTCACAACTACTGATGACAAACACCATGTCCTCAGTTGTTTCAATCATCTGAAGTCAAAACCACGGTCTTCAGTAGTTTTCTAACTCTGATGCCTAACACCACGACTTCAGGTTTCAACGTCTGAAAGGATAATACCATGTCAACAGTCGTTTAAAACTACTGATGACTGACACCACATCCTTCAGTCGTTTTCTTACCCGTACCCTATAAATATCCCTGACCTAATCCTTCAAAGCTTCATCTTCTTCAAACCTAACGTTCCTCTCCAAAACTTCTCTCTTCTCAATGGCGTCCATGCAAATTAAACCGCGACACAACTGTGTGCCTACCTTACTAAATCGCCTGTCTGGGCTAAGTTCGATACTGCTATCGATCTTATGGTTCAGTCCCAATACAAAACGGAATTTCTTCTGAATCCCATTCTACATGCCGAATCCCTCCAACAGTTTTGGATGAACGTCACCATTACCACTGGGGAGAACAACACACCATCTCTCCAGTCGGTCGTCAACAACAAAGAAGTGGTCATCACTCCTGCAATAATCTGCCAAATTCTCAATCTGGATGATGCCATTTCTCCTGCTGGATATCCCAAGGGCACTACAGATCTATCCTTTGCCCAACATGGATATAAGGGCAATCTAAGTGCCTCCACTATCATGAAGAAACACTTCCATGACGCTGAACGCCTAATTTTCACATGGTGAATGTATGTTTGGCTCCTAAGACCTTGTCTTGGGATCAAATGTCGACAAAGTGGCAGCAGGTAATGTTTCTATTCTTGAGCAACAACATTAAACTTTTCAGAAATAATATTTTCGGAGCTCAAGGATATGGCTCAAAAACTAACTGCTAACCGTTGGATACTATATCCACGGTTCATAATGGCCATCATTACAAACCACTTAATGCTGAGGGACTTGTTGGCTTGGGAGTCCCTGCTACGGCTGTTCTGCCGGAAGTATACTCCGGCACAACTCTGACCAGACACTCAAATTGGCTGCCAAGCTGCGCAAACCCACGCAGCTGGAACCCACAGCCACCACCTCCAAATCAAAAGTCCCCACCAAACCCACCAAAAAGAAACCCAAAACGGCTACTCAGGGAATTGAGTCCCCTGAGGATGCCCCTGCAACAAAAACGCAGGAGATATCCATGGTCCAAACCCCCTAGTGGATATAAGGACTCTTCCAGCCATAGCCGCTCAGGATTCCTCTCAACAGGAGCCTGTAGCAACCACACAAGGGGTACCTACACATCTGGGATCTTCCTCACTAGGGGATTGCCATTGAAGAGCACCATCCTCCCCAGGTGCACACTGCTTCTATCCCTTCACCCCATGCAACGGCCCCCCAAAGCCCTACATTAATCGTTGCACAAGTTCCGATCAACTGCACTCCTCACCCCCTCCCCAGAAACCACTTACTACTGGGAACACCTCTATCATTGAGGGGGAGGAACACAGTGCAATTGAGAACCCACAGCACAGGGGTTTACCACTTCTATCTCCTGGTGTAGATAAGGAGATTAGAATATCTAGTGAGGCTGCCCCTCTTTGAATCAGCACATGATCAGAATGAGGCTGGTGACATTGCTAAGACCTCACTAGAGGCAACAGCTGATGATGGACATAGTCCTGAGGCTGGAAGTCCCCAGTACCAAGAAAAAGGGGCACATGCAACAACTGGTCTACACCCAGTGCATGTAAATCCTGCTCTAAGCAGGAGGTCAGGTGATTCAGCTTCGGTTGATGATGACCTGGGCTTTTTCTACGATGTTCTTGCCAGAACACAATCCTTGAGGAGAAAGTCAGTAGGCTGCAAAACCTACTTGACCAACTCTCACAAGGAGAAAGACCATCTGCCTCCACCAACCCACAGATGGCACCTTCAGTTGAAGGTTCCCCAAACACTGAGCCACTCCAAACTCAGCCACCTGCCTCTGCTTCAGGCACTATTTCTCAGGAACAGAACCCTCCTGAGCAAATAGTTGCTGTACTTCAAAATTCCTCCCTCTCATCACACCATAATCACTGACATTGGTGAAAAAGCCATTGATGAGAGGCTTTCCTCAACTTTACAACCCTTGATTGATGCTGCTGTGCAAAAGACACTTTCTGCGGTACAAAACCCCACCTCCAATGCATCCAAAAAAGGGGAGAGTACTGCAGTGAAAGAAAAGAAGAGGAAAAGAACAGGGAAAGAGAAGGCTCAAAGCAAGTCCAAGAGGAGGAGAAAGAAAAGCAACCACTGCTCACTTACAAACAAAAGAAAAGTGCTGATGATCAACCTACTGCTGAAGACAAATCCTTGGAAGAGCTGGTAAAGATGCTGATATACACACAGCCGATCCATGGATAAATAATTGAACAACTCTTCAGGCAAGGGTTTGATACAGCCACATTGGATAGTGAGATCAGGAGGTTGGAAGTGCAAGAGATTCAAACCCGATGGGCTGGGTATGATGCACTTGAAAAAGAGAGATTGGAGATCATGGTCGCTTCATTGCAAAATACTTAGGAAGATCTTTAATAGAGATTCGCGCGTGGACCAGAGACAGTATTCTGGCTATAGCCACAGAATCTGTCTGTCTGAGCAATTCCACTAGGGGATTATTGTTGAAGCCTTGATGAGGCTGGGGCTGGTAAAAGGTTAGAAATGGCAAAACTTACAAAGGCTAAACTTACTACAAAGATGCTGGATCAACCTTCCCTTCCACCCACTCAAACACTGCCTACCCTTCAAATCTCCAAACCAATCTCTAAGCCAAAATCCAAACATCCTCATTCTTCAAAACCAATTCCTTTACCAACCCACCATCATCCAGTGATGCACCTAGAAGGAGGAGAAGGGTGCTGAGGATGGAAGAAGAAGAAGAAGAAGAGGATGAAGATGATAGTTTGCCACTCTCTGCTGTTTTAAAGCTACCAAAAACCAGAAGTAAACCCATGATCACACCTGACTCTCAAAGGGAAATGGTTAGAGTCAAGATAGAAGATGAAGAACAGCAAAAAAACAACATGATGAGCAACTACTGAAGATGGTTGACAAGGAATTTCCTCAGTCATCATCTATACAAGCCATGAAAGGGCATGCTCAGAGGCTGTACACTCTCAGGCACACATTTCAGTATCAGAAGGAGAGAGGAGAGAGTATGGCCAGACCCCAAGGGAGTTCTAGAATCCATAAAAGAACTATTCACACAGATACAATGGCCAGGTTAGAAAAACAATAGATTCTACCATCATGTTGGCCATTGTAGTCTCACCTTGGGAAAAATTGATGAATTCAAGAAAGCTCATCAAGAAAAGATGACCCCTCAAGCTTTACTGGAAAACAAGATGATCAAAAAGGGGTATTATATAAAAAGCTTGAAGACATCAAGAAGAATGAGCTCCAGTTACTCCTTGAAGGCACCCATCCTGATGAATTTGTCTATAGGGAGGTAACTACAGTGGAGCTGAAAAATGGCAGGACCATGAAGTACTTATTTGAGTACTATGGTCCAGAGTTCTTCTTAGAAGAAGGAGTAGAAGAACTCTCCAAGGAGGAACAAGTTGTTCTCCTTGAGGCCTATGTTCGAGAGTCATACAGAACCATTATGGGGAAGTAAATCTCATGAATGGGATAACAACTCTGTGTCCAGTTCCCCAAAACAGAGTTCCCATTCATACCTTGCCAAACAAATATCTGAGATTTCTTCCCAGGCCGGAGCTTACATGGGTCATCTTCTCTACTGATCAAGAAGGAAAAATACCAATCTTTTGCCAACAATAAGTGGGATAATAAATAATTTAGAGGTTTTGGCTACATTGGTTCAGGGGGAGTTTGTTGGACCAAAAGAACCAATGAGCCAAGATCAGAAAACCTCTAAGTCCCACATGGTATCACAACAACTGCTGAAAGCTTCATCAGCAGTTTGACAAGTGCTGAAGACTTCAACAGCTGAAGATCAAGTGCTGAAGACTTCAACAGCTGAAGAACTAAAGTACTGAAGTACAACAGCTGAAGAACACAAGTACTAAAGCTGAACAGCTGAAGAACACAAGTACTGAAGCTGAACAGCTGAAGAACACAAGTGCTGAAGCTGAAAGACCAAGTACTGAAGTACAACAGCTGAAGAGTTTACAAGTGCTGAAGATCAACAACTGATGTACAAAGTCTGAAGACAAAGACTGAAGACATCAGCTGATGATATCTACTGAAGTCATCAGCTGATGAAACATCTGAAGGTCAAAGTCTGAATATCAAGTACTGAAGCGTCAGTAGTTTGTCACAACTGCTGAAGAGTACTTCTTCAGTAGTTGTGATATTAGTAGTTTTATATCTTTAGTTTCAGTAGTTTTGTAAAACGACTGAAGAGCTTGTTCTTCAGTCGTTGTAGTTTCAGTAGTTTTATATTTCTCAGTAGTTGTACAACTGATAACACTTAGCATTTTTTGTAAGAAGATGTCAGCTGTTTTGACATCTTCAGTAGTTGTGTTTCAGTTGAAATAAATCTGTTAGATGTCACTATCAAGTGACATCAGCAGACGTCACATCTCTTATATAAGAGGTGTCGACCTAATCATAATTGTGACATTCTGTTACCACGAAAGCGAATATTGAATGAAATATATTTGCAGATATTCTCTCTCTCTATAACCGTCTTTGTTCTTCATTGAATATCGTTTTGTTCTTGTGAATCGACTAATTCATTGTTTGAATTCCGCTGCAATACTCGTCAATCAATCAAACATAGATCACTGATCCTAACAGTATGTTTTTATAAACTGGGTTTCAAACCCGTATGTATGTTTGTGTGTACATTGTGGTATGGTTGGATTTTGGAATATGTTTATGCTTGATGATGTTATGGTTGTGTTTCTAAGGTTAGAATGTAAATTTAAGCTTAGAACATGATAGATGAGGTTTGGGGACTGAATCTGATGATAAGTGTGCCCTAGGCTGCTCATGCGCCCAAATAGTAGTTCATACGCCTAAGTTTAGAAAACTGCTTAAGTGTTGACAAATGCGGATGGAAAGTCAATGCCGATGGAAAGTCAATGCAGATGAACAGTTAATGCGGATGAGTAAGTTCATGCGTATGAGAAGGTTCATGCGATTGAACAACAAATGCGGATGAATAGTTAATGTGGATGAGTAAGTTCATGCGGATGAGAAGGTTCATGCGATTGAACAACAAATGCGGATGAACAAAGTTAATGCGGATGAACAAATGCGGATGAACAGTTAATACGGATGAGTATGTTCATGCGATTGAACAAATGCGGATGAACAGTTAATGCGGATGAGTAAGTTCATGCGATTGAGCAAATGCGGATGAACAAAGTTAATGCGGATGAACAAATGAGGATGAGTAAGTTCATGCGGATGAACAAATGCGGATGAACAAAGTTAATGCGGATGAACAAATACGGATGAGTAAGTTCATGTGACTGAACAAATGCGGATGAACAATAGAAATGTGGATGAACAAAAAGGCAAATGCGGATGAACACTTATAATATTTTCTGACTTTTTGGGGAAAAAGTGAAATTTAGGTTTTGAAATGGGAGGTTCTCGGAGGCTATGTAAGTTGACTTTTTGAGGTCATAGATGTTATGATGGGCATGTTATGATGTATGTTTGATGCTTATGCATGATGGTATGTATGATGTATGTTATGTATGTATGATGCCCTGTATGATGATGTTGACTGTGTATGATGATGTTGCTTGTATTGTATGTTTATTTTCTAATGGCTTTACATTGAATGTTAATGAATGAAATGAAAGTATTATGTAATGTAAAGTGGAAGATAATGAAAAGAGGAACATAATGACAGAATGCATGCATTAATGAACAAAGGGAAGTAAAGTAAGTCTTGCAAGCCTTGTATGTGGAAAGACGCCCAATGAAGGATGTTAGTTTAATGGTGTGTGGGTTAGCTACCATAGAAGGATGCATACCGGGGTCTTTCTTCGTGATTGACCATTTGTATAGAACCTTTGTTGCTTACCTCTTGGCCTGACCAGGCGCAATGTATGGGGGTCTATGATAGACCTCGGCCCAGTACTCACTTTATGCGTGACGGATGGGGTATAACACAAGACAATGGTACACCTTAATTTACCCTGGTACTATGGTCAGGCCACCGGGCACAATGTATGGGGGTCTATGATAGACCTCGGCCCAGTACCCACTTTATGCATAACGGTGGGGTAAAGTTCATGGTTTTGGATGGAATGTAAAGAAGTAATGGTGAACGTATGAATGAAAGTTAACGAATCAACGATGAAGATAATAATGATATTATCTATGTGTATGTATAGTGCATGATCATGTATGATTGTAAAGAACGGTTTTAAACAAAAGATAAAGTATGTTTTATTTGAAAACTAGAACTCATTCAGCAACTCTGACTTTTTATGCATTTTCTAGTTGGCCGGTAAAGTTTCTAAGGATGGCACGGGGCAGCTACTTGGCATTTTTGGATGACATTCTTTTGTTTAATATTTTTTGCGTTGTAATGCGAACAAATGAAATTATGTAATGAATGTTGTATTATCTTGCAAACGTATTTTTAATGAAAATGTTGTTTTTAATGTTTCCGCTGCAATATTTTTATCAAGGTAATGTAAATTATATGTTTTATGTGTGATGATTGGCTAGTTGTAAGCGTCTCGGGAGCGGGGCCTTAGTGTTAGTTAGGGTTCCAATTGATAGATGATGGTGGTGTAGAATGGTGTTCAACCGGTGGTAGTGGTCGATGGTACCTTCAATCAGCTTCATAGATACCTTCAGATCTGATAGTGATGGGGGTGGTGGTGATGATGGAGAAGATGGTCAACGGTGGTGGTGGATTGGAGATTAGAATGATGGTGTATTTTGAATAAAAGATAGATATGATATAGTTTGAAAAAGAGAGAGAAAGGAGATGGTGTTTTGATGTGGTGGGTTTCTTCTCAAAAGAAGTGTAAACCAAATTACCAATATACCCTTAATTTAGTTTGAACCATGAAAATGGAATATTCTATTTTAGATGCTAAATGAGTGGTCATTAGATGAGTTAAAGGGTTCTTACAAAAAATTAAGGGTTTTCACATGAACCCAATCATATATATATATATATATATATATATATACACACACACATACATATGTATATATGTATATATGTATATATATACATATGTATATGTATATACGTATGTATATGTATATATATGTATATGTATATGTATATATGTATATATTATATATATATATATTATATATATATATATATTATATATATATATATATATATATATATATATATATATATATATATATTATATATATATATATTGTTAGGGATCGTGTACTCGACGAATACTAACAGATTTACGCGTATACCAAATCAAATAGTGCGGAATCCTATTTGATTGACGATCCAATCAGTTAGAACAGACGTAGAATCAATTAACGATTGAATCTGAATGTTAAGAATGATTAGCAATCGATCTACTGCGATCTTTGAAGTTGGAACAGGTTACTAGAGGTCTCTGGACGGCTAGGTGGTACGTTTGGGTATCAAAATATTCGAAGTGTCTAGTTTTTCCACGAATTAAGTGGTATTTATAGGTTAAGGTTTCTCAATCGTGCGACTGGACCATTTGCATGGTTCAGTCGTGCGACATGCGTTTGATCCATTCGTACGACTGAGTGTTCAGTCGTGCGACTGAGTCAATCTCACGTTTCAATCATGCAACTGATCCAATCTCCTGGTTCATTCATATGACTGGTTCATTAGCATGAAGTTGTTCATACGTATGGTCTATTAGCATGGGCCAATCGCATGACAACTTCACATGATTAGTTTGAATATGTTTCATAGTCATTAATTGATTTAGATAGTATTCAAACAACCACAACCTATATAGTTAAGTCAATAAGTGTTTTACATACCAACCAATGAAATATTAAACATTAAGCACAACTAGATATTGTATTTCATTAAGTACCCGTACAATTACATATGTGTAAGACAATACTAAGATAATTACATTAAGTTCAGAAACTAGGGACACATGTATCTACAAACTCCCCCTTGGACCTAGTTTCATCTAATGTCTTACATCCTTCATGAGTTCCTCAAACTTCTTGTACTTCTTTTCTCTAATGACTCCGGCATGTATCTCAAAAGCAAAATAGAGTCTTATAACATTCTAAAATTGTAGAGGTTGTACAATATCTTGAGAGTCATAGAATAATGGCCACTTGTACAATGTATAAACATCATCCGCAGACAAGTTTGTAAGCCACATAGGGTCAAACACCCTGATGGTTTCCATTACACCATTCTTATTCAAAAATATGACTGTCTCTCCTGTCCTCCAATCATAGTATCACAATTTGAAGTGTGGAGTGAAGTCCTGTGGCATTTCTCATAAAGGGATCTTTGACATTGTGCGTGGAGGACTTCACTTCAGCACTATTTTCGGTTTTCCAGTAATGGGGTCAACCTCCGACCGTCTGAGATACCTTGTTGGTTGTTGAGGTTTGAAGTTGACCCATCTGGTGTGGTACTCTCTTTTAAGAGCAGTCTCAAACTAGCCTGACATTTTTATGGGTTAGCGTATAGTAATTATAACTTTGCTAACTGGTTTAGCTCAAATCCAGGAAGAGTCTTCAGGTCATGTGGGAACCTGAAGTACTCAATCCCTTTCTCACTTTTAACTGCATAAACATTGAGATCTTCAAAATACACCCATGCTATGATTCTGCCTGACACTTTTTGATGTTTCTTCACTTTGTACAGGTTGGTGTAGGCAGTTGACGTTGAAGCACTGCGTTGGGCTCGTGTTTCTTCAAAGCATGCAGCCCACTCAGCCTTTCTAATATTAACTTTAGCTTCCGAGGCTTGGGTTGTGTCTTCCTTCTTGTCTGACTCTTCTTCCATTCTATCCAGAGTCTCAAAAGGTTTCACTGACAAGGTTGTCGCCCAGATTGGGAATGACATAACCCTCATGTCAGTGTACTCTGGATAGTGTTGGTCTGTGACATCTTCTATCTCGATCTCATCAACATCGTTGAACTCGTCGTCACTTTCCACTTGGGCTGTTGGAGCGTCTTTCACGATCTCATCTGGATTGAGTCGGAATATTTCAGCAAGTTGCTCGTCTGTGAGATCATGAATTATCTCTCCTTCTTCAGGAGTGTAATTCACTGATCTCCTGACTATACCCTACAGATCAAGAATCATCGTGAGCTGAGTCTTGATCTATTGGAGGGGAGCAACATCATATTCATCTCTCTGGTAGTTTGGATCTGCTTAATTTAAAAACTTGTAACACATCAACCATTAGTCAACAATCATAGCAGTAAACATCAACATTAAATATAAACATTCATTACATTAATTTGATACAAGATTCAAATACATATGATTTAAATAACATAAACAACTAAGTATTACTCTTGTCTTGTATCATGTGCTTCTCTGCTGACTGGGCTGAAGTGGAGGCACCTTGGTCTTGAGCTCCTTTTGTCCTTCTTTCACTCACAGATGTGGCACCCGCAACAGATGTATCCTCATCATCATCATCAACATCATCATCAGCATCATCACCAACATCAGTATCATCTCCTTGCTCATCACCATCATCATCATCTCATCACTGTCATCATCATCACCATCATCTCCATCTCCCACTTTGATTTAGTGGCTCCTCTCTAGATCCTTTGAGCCTCAGCATGATGGTCTTGTTGGTAGTCTCCAACTCCTCTATCCTTTTGGCTGATTGGACATGTTGCTCCTGGAGTTGGGACATCTCTGAGCTCTATGCAACAATCTACTGTGCCTGCTACTCAATCAACTGAGCCTGCTGAGATATTTGCTGAGATTGTGCAGCAGTAAGATCTACTAGCTGACGAATCTAGGCAGTCTTCTTGTCGTCGGCTGCCAACAGCTTCAGCACCATACGGTAAGTGCCGAGAGCTGTTCCTCTACCCCACTAGGAGGTAGAGAGGATCCAGATGGATAGGTGGGGTAAGATGACGGTCCTGCATGGTGGCTAGTGGTGGTGGTGGTGGTAGTGGTGAAGATGGGGGTGGTATAGATGAAGGTGGTGTGGAATGATGAAGATTGGGGGTGGTATAGATGAAGGTGGTGGTGGAATGGTGAGGATTGAGGGTGGTATAGATGAAGGTGGTGGTGGAGTGGTGAGGATTGGGGGTGGTATAGATGAAGGTGGTGGTGGAGAGGTTGTGGTAGTGATGTGTGAGGGGGTAGAGAATGTGGTGGATGGGATACTGGTAGTGGGTAGGGTGGTGGAAGTGGTGGTAGTAGTGGTGGTGGTGATGAAGATCCTCCTCCTATTCTTCTTTTTCAACCCGTGGGGCTAAGCCATCCTTTTCTTCCTCGATCCCCTCAAGGTGGATGCTCCCCCTGGAACACTGCTGGACTGATCGGGAGCATAAGTAGGATCAGGGTCAGCCTCCCCCGACTCGCCAGGGCGTCCTCGAACCTCCTGAATACCTCGGTCGGTGGCAACCACCCGACTCCCCACAGTACAGGTTAGGGGCTCCTCGTCCGTCTCCTCCTCATCATCAAGACGAAAGTCCTGATTGAACCCTGCAGCCTCTGCTCCACCTTGGGTGGATGCTGGAGATGCTATATCAGCAATGGGGGCCCTCAGTTGAGTGGGCCCTGCATCTCCACCATCACCTCTGTCGTCGTCATCGGAGTCATCTTCAGGTAGCTCTAGTTGCTCGACATCCGAGTCACTGTCTACGTGACGCCATTTACGCCTCCCCGGCGTCACGTAGTCCACCTTGGCCAGATGGCCTATGAGTCTCTTTACCAGGGGTTTGACCTGCTTTCCCCGGTATACCTTCATATGACCTAGTGTCGTATCATCCATAATCTCTAATGACACAACATCGTGGCTCTCCTTTGGCAGTGTGGGCAGCTTCTCATCAAAGATCATCAGTAAGAACCTAGGGTACATGCGGAAACCCTCTTTGCCCTTCGCCTCCAAGTTCATTATCAAATAAGAGAAGATTATGCTAGAAAAGCTGAAAGGGTGGTTCAGCACCAGTGCCACGTAGGCATTTTGAATCTGGTCTGATAGGTCATCGAACCCACCCCTTCGCGACGCCAAGCACTTGAGGATGACGTGTGCCAAGTACTTGTACTGGGGACACAGGTTGCTCTTGTTGAGTACACCTGCGTTTATATCCCCAGCGTACTTCATCCTCATGAAGCACCCTCTCATCGTTAGCGGGTGAAGTCTGGTGGGGTGGTCTGTATCATCACCCAGCCCAAGTACTCGTTGAATGTCTGCAGCGGTGATCTCTATATCCATCCCAAAGATAGAAATCCTTATGCTATACGGCTCATGTGATCGATCAACTGATGCACCCTCCCAAAAGGCCTGTTGTATAGACCTGTAGGGGGTGCATGGTGTAGATATCACCTTGTGGATCCTGGATCGCTTGAGGAAAGCGATGATCCACTCGGCACCATTCCGAGTGGTGGAGTCTAAGTGAGTATAGATGTTGTGCTTGGGGTTGATGGACCACTTGTCCGCCATCAATCTGTAACACGAAACACATAAACATTAGCTAACCACACGACACACATCAGTTCTAATTAACTTGGTTGAATTCATTCTGGTTCATTCATGCGATTGAACCATGCGACTGTGTTCAGTCGGTTGACTTGGCATGCGACTGGATTCAGTCAAGTGACTGAGCAGGCGACTGAGTTCAATCGGTTGACTGAGCCTGCGATTGGTTCAGTCGGCTGACTGAGCTCATTCGTATGATCTATTCGGCAAATTGAGCCATTCGACCAGCTCAATCGTGTGATTGGAGTTCATCCTGGTGTCCAGTTGCATGACTCACTATTCGGTCGACTGAGATTCGATTTTGAACCAGTTCTTGAAATTAAACTTTGTGTAATGGTTCTTTAGGCTCACATTGAATATACTAATAACCTAATAACCTTTATTTTAACATTTTACTGGGTTTAGTTAGGTCATTAGTCCATTTAGAGTGTCGGGTCTTGTTAGGGCCAATTTCTTGATTTTTGAGTCTAATCGAGTGAGTTTTGGCATCATCACAACACATTTTACCTGTATAATCAAAAACGAAGGTAAGAATATGCGAATAATCAACTAATTTGGGTCAGATGAAAATTTGGCAGAGTAACGGTAGGCTGTGCGATATGAGGGCGATTAGGGGGTGATGAGTTGAATGAGATCAACTGTGGCCCTATTTATATGAATTTGATTTCAATCGGCCGACTAGACCCATTCGCTCGGTTCATTCGGGTGAATGGACCTCAGTCGTGCAATTGGCTCAGTCGATCACATTCAGTCGGCCGACTGGATTTCAGTCGGGCGACTGACTCATTCGCACATTTCCATTCGGTCGAATGGCTCATTCTGAAAAGCCATTCAGGTGAATGGTTCATACTCATGTGTCATTCGGCTGTTTAGTGCATGAGTATGGTCCATTCGCACGGTTGGTCCATACTCATGGTCCACTCGTGCGATTTTGACTTTATGACCATTCTCACTTAACGCCTTTTAACTTTTCATTAAACTTTATGTGCATTTGATCATCTCAGACATGATCATTTTAACTTGAAAAACCTTTGACCACCTCATACGTGATCCTTTTAAGCAATTTGTCACCTCAGACGTGACTGATTTTACCTTTGAAAACACGTGTGGTCACCTCAAACGTGACCCTTTTAGATGATTAAATTCCCTAATGAATTCCATGGCGTAGTCCGATATCAAACAAACTGAATTTGACTAAAATAAAATACAAGACTTAAACTGAAATACAAAACTAAACTTGTTTTTGACTTTTTGTATGAGGTGTAAATCCTGAGATAGAAATCTAATGGATTTGGTTCTAGAATAGGCAGCTTCAATTAATTTTGACCATAACTGGACCAATTTAATTTGGAATCATACAGGCAAGTCAAATCATTTGGGACGTGTTATCAACACCTTTTGATGCTCAATTCTTGTTTTTCATCTAGAGTCGTTAGCAAGTTTAGGAAATCATACTAGTACTATTAGATCCCACCTTGATTTGGACTTTCAAGAATTGCAGCCATGATGATTGTCAGTATACTGGTCCTTTAAAATCCATACACAGACTTTTGACACAGATTGGTGATAGTTTAAGGTTTTATTATTTCAACAAGCATTTGTGGATCCCACACTTATATGGTAATCAACATTCCTCAGGAGATTTTTGAGCGGTCTTAGGGTAGGAGTTTGAGGTTCCAAAGATGCAGATGCATCAATGTCAGATGCTTTTGGGCTATCGGTAGGGGGAACCTGTTGCTTCTGGTTGTTCTGATCAGTCTCCACAGCTTTTTCATCAGAGGAAGAGTCACTATCTGCAAGTGCTCCCCTGAGTTGTAGATGAATCACCTTGTACGTCGGATGATGTATATTCCTGAGATGGTTTGTTTAGAACATCATACATCATCTTTGTTGCTAATTCATCATATAAGTGGAAAGTGGTATGTGAAGGACTTGAAGAATCCATCATAGTCGAAAAAGAAGGCGGGTCCTTTTCCAGCAGGTGGTGTGGTGTATCTTTGAACATCAACATTACACCAGACTTCTACCTGACCCGTCGAGTTATTCTAGAACCTCTTGTTCCGTATGTATACCTTCATCAACCTTCTCGCTGAATTTGCCCTCCTAGGTCTTCTTCAGTAGGGTGCATGGAGCGCCAAACGGCTCGAGATACTCTAGATTCGGTTTACATCGTTATAGTAACTCATAGCACGTCTTTCCATGGCATTTAACTACTAGAACTCTATTTAGCGTGTAACACGTATTTGCAACTACTTCATTCCAAAACTGGATAGGCAGTTTTGAGTCTGCTACCATCGTCCGTGCCGTCTCAATCAAGCTACGCTTCTTTCTTTCAGCAACACCGTTCATCTGAGGAGTGTAGGCAGAAGTGAACTGATGCACAATTCCTTTTTCCTTGTAGTACGCCTCCATCCAATTATTCTTGAACTCGGTTCCATTGTCTGAGCGCACTTGACGTACCTTCAACTTGTATAGGGACTCCATAGTAGTTACTAACTCCTTGAATGACTCAAATGTTTCCGATTTGGATTTCAGAAACATCACCCAAATGAATCTTGAGTAGTCATCAGTAACTACATAGCAATACAATTTGCCTGCGATGTTTCTTGTACTGACTGGACCAAACAGATCCATGTTTAGAAGTTCAAGAGGAAGTTCGATAGAGTGAACTTTCTTTTCCTTATGAGACTTCTTCGTTTGTTTGCCCTTCTTGCACGCAACACAGAAATCTGGAAGTTGGAAGTTTTTGATGTTAACTTCTCTCACTAGATCATTCTGAATCAAGTGATTTATCTTCTGTGGATTAATGTGTCCTATTCTCTTATCCCAGGAGATGGATTCCTTCTCAGTAGCTTTTGACAAGAAGCACTGAACTTCATGATCCGTTGTGGAGGCCTTGGATAGATCCAAGACATAAAGATCCTTATATCTCGAGGCAGACATTAATACTTGATCCTTCGGGATGACGTAGTCCTTTAGCAGGACATAGCACTTATTATTGTCAAACACTACCTTAAAGTCTTTATCACAAATTTGAGAAACAGAAAGCAAGTTATTCTGAAGTTGTTGAATGTAGTTTACCTTGTCAAACTTTACTTTCTGATTACCTACTTCCTCTTGAGCAGTGATGTACCCACCTTTGTTTCCAGCAAACGAAACGTGACCTCCTTTTATCTGTTTGACATTGGATAAGAGATCTCTATTCCCTGTCATGTGTTTGGATGCTCTGTTGTCTATGATCCACGTGTTGGTTTCAGCACTATATCGAACACCCTGCACATTTAGTTTGAAAACATTAGTTCAGGTTAGGAACCCAAGCCTTCACTGGCTTGGGTTTCCCAGAGGCATCACACATCATAAATGTTACCCATTGATTGTTTGAGGGTGAGGGAAGCTCAGATGTTTTCTTGTTCTCATTATCAGACAATGAGGTTGATTTCTCCTTCCATAAGCCAGCTTTGTGTAAGGTCTGTTTGTGATAAACAGACGACTGGCTAATGTGTTGAACTTTCGGTTCACTATCTCTTTTAGGTGGTGGCACTGAGTTCCTCTTAAAAGAGCTAGGTTTTTGTTTAGGAAGTTCAACTTTCCTCCTCGGTGTCTGATAGTAAGGACAATGAGACGCAATGTGTCCATACTCTCCACAACTGTAGCAAGCTCTGCTTTCGACTTTACGATTTAACTGTTTTTATGGAGATGTATGCGACATCCGGGTGACCTTACTTTGTTTTGGTTTTGACTCTAAATGTTTAGATGTTTTTTCTGGTTTAACAAAATTAATTGCTTTAACATTTTTAACATCTTTTTCTTTTCTACTTTCTGGACTTTAACATGATGCACGTGATTGGTTAATATTACTGGTCTTTTTAGGTTCAGATTTGATAGTTTTTGAACCAGACTTATACTAACCTTTTCAAACTCTTGTCCAGATTAACGCAAGGCATTTTACCTTTTTCCTTTGAAGTGACCTCCTTTTGTTTAGTGTCAGATTCATTTGATGAACATGTGGAATCTGGATCACTTACAAGAGGAGTAGACACCACATGATCCTTGATTGGATTATCATTAATTGGTTTACATTTTGTGTTCATTAAGATCTCATGTGGTGGTGGAACCACTTTATATCCCAATCCCTCCCCATTGTTTCTCTCTCTCACTAAGTTTTGGACTATGTGTGAAGAACTAGTCCAACTGTGCAGTTTTTGCTTTAAGGAATTAACTTCTACTTCTAAAACTGCCTTTTGTTTCTTAGTGTCCTATAGGGAGTTTAGATGGTACCTAATGTCATTAGCTTGGTTAAAGGCTACAACTTCTGTTTCCCTAAGCTGTTTGTTCAAATGGTCTATCTTTTCTTTGTAACTATGCTCATATTGTTTTAACACTCTGTTAGCTTCAGTGCATAGTTCCAAGTCCTTTACTAAGTTATCATTATGATCTAATAACCTAGCAAATTTTAAATCAATGCTTTCCTTAAATTTATTACAATTAGAACAAGCATGATTATTAAAGAGTTGGTCAGTAGTACTTACCTGAGAGGGTTCTGATGAATTAGCCATCAATGCAGAATCTGGTGTTTCTGGAGTTGGTGATTCTGACGTTGTAGTAGTTTTCCCATCTTCAGGCATGTAGGTGACCACTGGTGCAGTTTCTTCTGATGTTGACATCACAAGTTCGACTGCTATATCTCCTTCACTGGTAGAGTCATCATCTATACCTCCACACTAGCTATGTTAGATTCTCCTCGTGAGACAAACCGAAAGCTCCAGTCCTGACCTTCATCATCATGAGCAGTCAAGGCTTTGGGATCCTTGCTTGATGAAATATGACTGGTAGTGGATTTCTCCTGACGATTAAAGGTGGAGAGAGGATTCCCATTGCCAGTCTTCTTTGGCTTCATGCACTCCCTTTTGAAGTGCCCTTTCTCACCGCAGTTGAAGCAGGTTACCTTGAATTGTCAAAGCCGAAGGTAGTGTCCTTAGTTGCAATCAAATTTTATCCGATCTTTGTGACAAACTTCTTAGCTCTCCGGATTGCACTGGCTAAGGCCCACATTATATCCATCCGCTCCAGCTCTGTCTTATCCACCTGCTCATAATCCTCATCTGCCAGATGGCAGTTCCCAATCTTACCAGCAATTAGTCCATCATAGGAGTGGACTACCGCATCTAAGAGATCCATGTGCTCTTTAGCTACCTCAATTGTCACATTGCCGAAGTTCTTGGTCTTCAGCTTTGCAGTATTTGCTTCAGGTGCAATGTATTGGGTACCAGACAACCCTGATGTTTCTGACCCTGAAGTAGAGGTTGGTGAAGGACCAGATGAGCTTGATACAAAAGCTGTCTGAAGAGGTGCACCAGATGTTTTGGCTTGAGGAGTCGCATTGTACAGTGTAGGATTTTGATCATAAGAAGCCTTTTGAGCTCTGTACTTCATCCTCAGTTCTTCTTCTCTCAGTTTCAGAATGAAGTCATTTATATCTAACTTTGTTAGCATACCATTCTGTCTGAGATAGGAGACAAACGACACATATTTCTCCGGTAGCCCGTCTGCAAAGTTGGACACTTTGTCCTCCATTGACGTCGATACTCCATGATTGTGCATCTCACTCATCAAGTGGTAGAACCTGTCGATAACATCATCTATGCTTTCTTTTCCCATCGAGGATAAGTTGTCAAACTCCTTCTATAAAGCCTTAGCCTTTATGGCCTTCAATGATGCGTTTTGATCATACCGTTTCTCCAATGCATCCTAGAGTTTGTTTTCTTGTGTATATTCCGAGAATTGATGGAAAATATCCTTCGGAATTGACTATGTGAGCAAAGCATAAACCTTCTTCTTTACATTGTATTTCACCTTTTGTCCATCAGTCATACCACCAAGTGTTAGTTTGACATCATCAGCTCCTACAGGCATACTGTACCCTATCTCTATAGACTCCCACAGATTTGGATCCACTCCATTTAAGTAGATCTCGAAACATTGTTTCCATTGTAGATATTCATCTAACGTGATTAGCTTTGGGGGCTTGTTGTGATTCCCACTTCATTCTCCAGTAGTAGTAAATTTTGTACACGTGAGTCCCTCCCTGCTATGAATGCTGAATATTGGTCTTCTATTGCTATTAACTTTAACTTTAAACCAAACTTTTGTATTAGTGCGAATGAAGGTGTGTGATTGGGCTATTCGGGCGATTGAACTATGCGGATGGTTCAATCGTGCGACTGAACAAATGCGGATGACTCAGTTGGCCGAATGAACTAATGCGGATGAATAATACGAATAGTCTTCTTAGTCGGACGAATGGAAGTGCGACTGAGTCCAATCGTGCGTATGGGGAATGCGTATGACCTTAGTCGTGAGATTGAGTCAATCGTGCGACTGAACCTGCTGGATTTTGAAAATTTCTAGGTTTAAGGTGTTTGAACGAAAAAACATGAATTTTTCCTAACCCTAATTTCCGTATGCCGGAAAAAACTTAACTTTACGATCAGGAGATGTATAGAACCCGATTTGACACAAAAGATTGCGTTTTTGAGCGTAAAAACACAATTTTTATATCAAAACGATTGAATCACACGTAAATCTAGAGCCAATGCTCTGATACCACTTGTTAGGGATCGTGTACTCGACGAATACTAACAGATTTACGCGTATACCAAATCAAATAGTGCGGAATCCTATTTGATTGGCGATCCAATTAGTGAGAACGCACGTAGAATCAATTAACGATTGAATCTAAACGTTAAGAACGATTAGCAATCGATCTACTGTGATCTTTGAAGTTGGAACAGGTTACTAGAGGTCTCTGGACGGCTAGGGTACGTCTGGGTATCAAAATATTCGAAGTGTTTAGTTTTTCCATGAATTAAGTGGTATTTATAGGTTAAGGTTTCTCAATCGTGCGACTAGACCATTTGCATGGTTCAGTCGTGCGATTGAGTCATGCGGTTGATCCATTCGCACGACTGAGTGTTCAGTCGTGTGACTGAGTCAATCTCATGTTTCAATCATGCGACTGATCTAGTCTCCTGGTTCATTCGTACGACTGGTTCATTAGCATGAAGTTGTTCATACGTATGGTCCATTAGCATGGGCAAATCACATGAGAACTTCACATGATTAAGTTTGAATATGTTTCATAGTCATTAATTGATTTAGATAGTATTCAAACAATCACAACCTATATAGTTAAGTCAATAAGCGTTATTACATACCAACCAATGAATATTAAACATTAAGCACAACCACATATTGTATTTCATTAAGTACCCGCACAATTACATATGTGTAAGGCAATACAAAGATATTACATTAAGTTCAGAAACTAGGGACACATGTATCTAAAATATATATATATATATATGTATGTATATATATATGTGTATATATACATATATTTATTTATATTTATATATATGCACTTACGTATAAATAACCTCTACATATATGTAAGTCCTAGTTGTATACTTTGTAACACGTACTTACATATATGTAACCCTTGGTTTTTATTGTTTTTATTTATAACATGGTTTTCAATGGATCCCTTCCCTATATATAGGTATATATATAGGGAGGATATAATAAAAACTAGATTTAAGTTGAAAACCATGTATACCAATTACTAGCCCTTGATTATTTAGATCAATGTTTATTAGTTGGTTGAGGTTATTTTTGTAAAGAAGCTAATCTAAAAGTTTTAAAAACAAATAAAAAGGGCAATTTGGGGAGATTACTTTTAAATAATAACTAACAAAAGAAATCTTCCCTAAAACTGCCCTCTTTCTCGTGATGAAAAGCTTCCTTTCGAATTCACAATTCTGAGAAATTTAAACTTCTACTTAAACCAGTGGATTAAAGATTCAGTAACTATTGAACTTGTACAAAGAGCGACAAACAAGATAAGGCAGACATCGACATTGAAGGTGCGTAAATTCACGCTTGAGAAGTGTATATTTCATGAAATGTGTAATTAAAATTATCAAAAAGGATATGTTATTGCGGATTATGTAGAAATTGTAGTATAAACCATTTTTTGTCAGTAGTATATTTTTAAAAACCATGCAATAAATTAATAATCGGACCAATGTGTATGGGAAAACAATCTGATTGTGGGAAAATCAGACCAATGTATTTGATGAAACCATCTGATTGTGGGAAGTTGACTGATATATGTTTTGGGTGTGTCTAATGTATGTGAATCGAACAAAATTTTGAAGGGTTACTTAGGTTTAGTGGGATGTGTTTTATTAGGTCATATCAGCTTGTAGAATAGTTGAAGGTGCATATGTGTACGAAAGAATTTGAAGGTTGATTGATATATAATTAACATTTATGATAATAGAACTAGTTTATTAGCTATCTAAAGCATAATTAAGTTGTAAAATTGTTGAGTAATTAAAAACTTCCCTTCAAATTTTATTCTATGAAAGAAGAGGTTTGTGTTACGTATATATATATTTGACACAAACATACGAATAATATAAACTGATTAGGGCTATTTTCATGGGTAAATTGGATTGTAGTTAATGCGTATATTTATTAGTATTACAGTATATTTGATAATATGAATGTGATTATGTAGTATGTGAACCAACAAAGATTACAAATCATTTCCATATGTCATCAAGTAAGTTGAATATAAAAAAGTGTATTCTAGTTTAAATATTGTATTTACATAAATATTTATATATAACTTTGGTATGTAGGTAGAATGAAAAGTGAAAGAAAAACTAAACAAACAAGTTTTAGTAAGTTCACCAACATTTCTGATGAACCATTGATATAGAGGACATTAAAGAACCACCGGCTAAAATAAAAGGTAAGACATTTGTTATATTTTTGGATTTCCATGATTAACGTATATGCACTTGAAGGAATCATGATATGGTTTTGGTAGATTTTGAAAAAAAAACAAGTACATATATGTACTACAATGTTACATGTATGACAAAGGGCTAAGCTGTAAAGTAAATACTTTTTGATATGGATGTTTATATTGGAAATTATTATTTAGTATTTAATTGTATATTTGGCAGTGGTGAAATGTCAAAAGAGTTTAAGTGAAAAGTTTAAGATAATAAGTGAAGTAAAGTAGACTCTTAGAAAAATAAATGAAAAGCGCACAAGAAAGCAAGGTTTTTCATTATATTTTTATACTAAGTATGATCCATAGTTGTAAGATGTTTATTATTTATTTATCATAGTTCTTCATATTATGTTTATTGATAGAAGAAGCAGTTACAGATGAGAAATTGATCACTAACATTATGGATGAAAAAGTGAATGAAGAGGAAGAAAGAGGCTTGTTTAGAGATAGTGATGAATTGAAGGAGGGTTAGTGATTACTTTATGTATTAATAAGAAATTATACAATCAGATAAACATTGTTAAAATGTTAAGGAATTTGTTGAAAAGGTTTTATGATAATGCATATGATATGAAATGTGCAGGTAATAAAAAAGCTGAAGGGAATGATAAAATCAGAAGGAAGAAAATGGATTTAAAGAAGAAAAGGGGATTGTGTAAGTGTGCTCTTTTCACCTAATTATGTACATATTTGTACTATTATTTTACTACTGAATGTATATGAATTACTAATTTTTTTTCTATATATTGAACACTTGGTATACATATATTGGAACACATAGTGGTACACATACTTAGTGTGTTAGGATCAGTGATCTACGTTTGATTGATTAGAGAGTATAGCAGCGGAATTCTAACAATGAATTAGCCAATTCACAAGAACAAAAAGATATTCAATGAAGAACAAAAACGGTTATAGATAGAGAGAATTCTGTAAATATATATCATTCAATATTTGATTTCGTGGTAACGGAATGTCACACTTACAATTAGGTCGACACCTCGTATATAAGAGATGTGACATCTGCTAATGTCACTTGATAGTGACATCTAACAGAATTATTCCAACTGAAACACAACTACTGAAGATGTCAAAACAGCTGACATCTTCTTACAAAAATACTAAGTGTTATCAGTTACTACAACTACTAAAAACATAAAACTACTGATACTACAACGACTGAAGAACAAGCTCTTCAGTCGTTTTACAAAACTAGTGAAAGTAAAAACATAAAACTACTGATATCACAACTACTGAAGAAGTACTCTTCAGCTGTTGTGACAAACTACTGAAACTTCAGTACTTGATCTTCAGACTTGAACTTCAGACGTTTCATCAGCTGATGAGTTCAGTAGATATCATCAGCTGATGTCTTCAGTCTTTGTCTTCAGACTTTGTACACCAGTTGTTGATCTTCAGCACTTGTAGACTCTTCAGCTGTTGTACTTCATTACTTTGGTCTTCAGCTTCAGCACTTGTGTTCTTCAGCTGTTCAGCTTCAGCACTTGTGTTCTTCAGCGTTGAGCTTCAGCACTTTAGTCTTCAGCTGTTGAAGTCTTCAGCACTTGATCTTCAGCTGTTGGAGTTTTCAGCACTTGTCGAACTGCTGATGAAGCCTTCAGCAGTTGTTGTGATATCATGTGGGACTTAGAGGTTTTCTGATCTTGGCTCATTGGTTTTCTTTGGTCCAACAAACTCCCCCTGAACCAATGCAGCCAAAACCTCTAATTGATTTATTTTCCCACTTATTGTTGGCAAAATGGTTGGTCTTTTTCCTTCTTGATCAGTAGAGAAGATGACCCATATTAGCACTGGCCTGGGAAGAAATCTCAGAGATCTGTTTGGCAAGGTATGAATGGAGACTCTGTTTTGGGGAACTGGACACAGAGTTGTTATCCCATTCATGAGATTTACTTCCCCATTATGAGTCTGTATGACTCTCGAACATAGGCCTCAAGGAGAACAACTTGTTCCTCCTTGGAGAGTTCTTCTACTCCTCCTTCAAAGAAGAACTCTGGACCATAGTAATCAGATAAGTACTTTACAGTCCTGCCATTTTTCAACTCCACAGTAGTTACCTCCCTGTAGACAAATTCATCAGGATGAGTGCCCTCAAGGAGTAACTGGAGCTCATTCTTCTTAATATCTTCAAGCTTCTTATATAATAACCCCTTTTTGATCATCTTGTTTTCCAGTAAGCTTGAGGGGTCATTTTTGATTGATGAGCCTTCTTGAATTCATCAATTATTTCCCATGGTGAGACTACAATGGCCAACATGATTATAGAGTCTATTGTTTTTCTAACCTGGCCATTGTATCTGTGTGGAATAGATCTTTTGTGGATTCTAGAACTCACCTTGGGGTCTGGCCATATTCTCACTCTCTCCTTCTGATACTGAAATGTGTGTCTGAGAGTGTACAGCCCTGAGCATGCCCTTTCATGGCTTGTATAGATGATGACTGAGGAAATTCCTTGTCAACCATCTTCAGTAGTTGCTCATCGTGCTGCTTCTGCTGTTTTCATCTTCTATTTTGACTCTAACCGTTTCCCTTGGAGAGTCAGGTCTGATCATGGTTGACTCCTGGTTCTGGTAGCCTTAAAACAGCAGAGAGTGGTAGACTATCATCTTCATCCTCTTCTTCTTCATCTTCTTCTATCCTCAGCACCCTTCTCCTCCTTCTAGGTGCATCACTGGATGATGGTTGGGTTGGTAAAGGAATTGGTTTTGAAGATTGAGGATGTTTGGATTTGGGTTTTGAGATTGGTTTGGAGATTTGAGGGGTAGGCTGTTTTTGAGTGGGTGATTGGGAAGGTTGTTCAAGCATTTTGGTTGTGAGTTTGGCTTTTGTAAGTCTTGCCATTTCAAACCTTTTTCCAGCCCCAGCCTCATCAAGTGCTTCAATGATAATCCTCTTATGAATTGCTCAGACAAACAGATTCTGGTGGCTATAGCCAGAATGCTGTCTCTGGTCCATGAACGAATCTCCATCAGTGATCTTCCTAAGTATTTGGCAATGAATCGAATCATGATCTCCAATCTCTCTTTCTCCAGCACATCATAGCCAGCCCATCTGGTTTGAATTTCCTCTACTTCCAACCTCCTGATTCACTGTCTAGTGTGGCTGTGTCAAAGCCTTGCTTGAAGAGTTGCTCAATGATTTTGTCCATGGATCGGCAATGTGTATCATCTGCATCTTTTACCAGCTCTTCCAAGGATTTTTCTTCAGCATTCGTTTGATCACCAGCACTTTTCTTTCTTTTGTAAGTGATCAGTTGTTGTTGCTTTTCTTTTTCCAACTCCTGGGTTTTCTCTTGTGCCTTCTCATCCTCAGTTCTTTTTCTCTTCTTTTCTTTCACTGCAGTACTCTCCCCCTTTTTGGATGCATTGGTGGCAGGGGTTTGTACCGCAAAAATTTTCTGTTGCACAACATCATCAATGAGTGGTTGTAGACTTGAGGGATCCTCTCATCAATGGCTTTATAAACAATGTCATTGATGATGGGAGTGATGAGAGATAGGGATTGTTGGAATACAGCAACCATATGCTCTGGGGGGTTCTGTCCCGGAGAGATAGTGCCAAAAGCAGAAGATGGAGGCTCAGTGGAGTGAGAGGGTAAAGTGTTTGGGGAACCTTCAAAGGAAGGTGCCATCTGTGGGTTGGTGAGGGCAGATGGACTTACATCCTGAGACTTCTTGGGCAGTTCTTGTAGTCTGCTTACCTCAGCCTCCAGGATGGTGTTGTGGGCTAGAACGTCATAGAAAAAGCCCAGGTCATCATCAGCAGAAGCTGAATCACCTGACCTCCTGCTTGTAGCAGGATTTACATGCACTGGGTGTAGACCAGTTTTAGCATGTGCCTCTTTTTCTTGGAACTGGGGACTTCCAGCCTCAGGACTATGTCCTTCATCAGCTGTTGCCTCTAGTGAGGTCTTAGCAATGTTACCAGCCTCATTCTGATCATGTGCTGATGCAAAAGAGGTGGCAGCCTCACTAGATGTTCTAATCTCCCTATCTACACCGGAGATAGAATTTGTAAACCCCGGTGCTGTGGGTTGTCAGAAACATGGTGATCCTCTTCCTCAATGTCTGTGGTTCTCCCCTTTGTTGGTGGTTGTTGGGGAGGAGGAGAGGCATGCAACTGAGTCAGCACGTTTGCAATAATTATGGTTGGACTTTGGGGGGCGGTTGCATGGGGAGATGGGGTAGAAGCAGTGTGCACCTGGGGAGGATGGTGCTCTTCAATGGCAATCTCCTCAAGTGAGGAAGATCCCAGATGTGTGGGTACCCCTTGTGTGGTGGCTGCAGGCTCCTTTTGAGAGGAATCCTGAGCGGCTATGGCTGGTAGAGTCTCTGATACTGCTGGGGGGTTTAAGCCAGCAAGTATATCCTGCGTTGGTGGTGCAGGAGCATCTTCAGGGGACTCATCTCCCTGAATAGCTGTTTTGGGTGTTTTTATTTTGGTTTAGTGGGGACTTTGGTTTTGATGGAGGAAGCTGTGGGTTCCCTGTGCTTGGGCTTTAGCATTCGGGCAGCTTCTTTGAGTGTAAGGTCTGAGTTGTGCCTGGAGTATACCTCAGCCAAAATAGCTGGTGCAGGGACTCCAAGGCCAACAAGGCCATCAGATTTTAATTCATCCAAATAATGGCCATCAGAAACCTGGGATATAATGGCCATCGGTTTGCCACAGGTTTCTGAGCCAAGTTCTTTATTTCTAGAAACACGATTTCCGAAAAATTTAGCGGTTGGTGTTCTAGAATAGAATACAATACCTGTTGCCATTGGGATGACATTTGATCCCAAGAAGATGTCTTGGAGGCTAAGCAGACATTTACCATGTGAAAAATGACTTTCTCAGCGTCATGGAAATGTTTCTTTAGAACGGTTGTAGCTCGAAGATCACCTTCATACCCATGATTGATAAAGGACATATCTGTTGTGCCCTTTGGGTATGCAGTCACAGCGGTGGAGTCGTGTAGGTGTAATGCCTGACGAATGATGTCGGCTGTAATGACCACTGGTTTCTGGTTGACAAGGGACCGAACAGAGATCTGACCGGTAGACTCATCAGTATGAACAAAAGCATTTGACCAGAATTGACTGAGGGATTCAGGGTAAATGGTTGGATTCAAGAGAAAGGCTGTGCGATATGGGGAATCCACCATTAAGTCAATGGCATATCATATTTGTTCCAGAAAGCCGACTTTGTAAGGTAAGCAACGCAGTTATGTCGTGGTTTCAGACTCATGGTCGCCATGTTTGAGAGAGAGAATTTCAGAAAATAACGGCTAATGAAACATTAGAGAAGAGGACAGGTATTTATAGGGTAGGGGTGAGAAAATGACTGAAGGGTTTGGTGTTACTCATCAGTAGTTTTAAACCGACTGTTGACATGGTATTACCCTATCAGACGTTGAAACAGCTGAAGTCGTGGTTTTAGGCATCAGCAGTTAGAAAACTACTGAAGACCATGGTTTTGACTTCAGATGATGAAACAACTGAGGACTTGGTGTTTGTCATCAGTAGTTGTGAAACTACTGAAGATAGTGGTTTTGTCATCAGTTGTTGTAAACAGCTGAAGACTTGGTGTTAGTCATCAGTAGTTATAAAACTACTGAAGACATGGTTTTGCTTCAGTTGTTTAGAATGAAACAGCAGTTGTAGAAACAACTGAAGAGAAAGTTCTCTTCAGTAGTTTTCGTCAATTCATAGCCTTTCAGCTGTTTCATACGTCCTCAACACTTACTCATCAGACTTTGCATCTGCTTTTCAGGTGTTTCATAGGACGTCAGTACTTATCTGTTTGTACTGATTTCAGTAGTTGTAACTACATCAGTAGTTGTAACTACATCAGTAGTTTAGAACAGATAAAGTACTTCAGTACTTGTGAGGCATTTAGCCGTCAGTAGTTATAAAAACTACTAAGGTGAAAGCTCATTAGTACTTATATGTGACATGGTTACTAATGATCACCAGTAATTATTACTGAAATCATCAGTAGTTGTCACTTATTCTAGCTGCAGCATACCAAGCCTTAACACAAGGTTTTGGAAAGTAGAACTATCCAAAGGCTTAGTAAAAATATCTGCAAGCTCATCAGCACTAGGCACAAACTTAGGATCAATCAGACCTTTTTCAAAACAATCCCAAATAAAGTGATGTCTGATCTCTATATGTTTGGTCCTAGAGTGCTGGACTGGATTTTTGACAATACACAGAGCTGAAGCACTATCCATTAATAATGGAGTCTTAGTCTCTGTAATGCCATAATCCAGAAGTTGGTTCTGAAGCCAAAGTACCTGAGAAGTGCAACTTGCAGCAACAATGTACTCGGCCTCAGCAGTTGATGTAGCAACAGATGTTTGTTTCTTACTCTGCCAAGAAATCAAACAGTTGCCTAGGAATTGACAACCACCAGAAGTTGACTTTCTAGTTAACTTGCACCCTGCATAGTCACTATCTGAAAAAGCAACTAATTTGCAAGAGTGTCCAGTGGAATACCATAAACCCAGAGATTGTGTACCTTGCAAATATCTAAAGATTCTCTTGACTGCAATCAAATGAGACTCTTTAGGAGCAGCCTGAAATCTAGCACAAACACATGTAGCAAACAAATATATCTGGTCTAGAAGCTGTTAAATACATCAAGGACCCAATCATACATCTGTAAAGTGTTTCATCAACAGCTTTACCTTTCTGATCTGCATCCAGTTGTGTGTGTTGCACATGGGAGTAGAACAGGGCTTACAGTTTTGTAAATCAAACTTATTCAAAAGATCTTTTGAATATTTTGACTGATGAATAAAGGTTCCATCAGCCTTTTGTTTAATTTGCAAACCTAGAAAAACTGTAATTCTCCCATTGCACTCATTTCAAACCTCTTTTTCATTAATGTTTTAAAATCATCACACAACTGGGGATCAGAGGATGCAAAAATGATATCATCAACATAAATCTGAACAAGTAGCTTATGCTGATCCACCTTTTAATAAACAAAGTTTTATCAATGGAGCCTCTAGTGAAATTATTCTTAAGAAGAAAAGTGGAAAGTGTCTCATACTAGGCTCTAGGAGCTTGTTTCAACCCATAAAGAGCCTTATCAAGTTTATACACCCATTCAGGATGTTTATTATCCTCAAAACCTGGTGGTTGACACACATAAACTTCTTCCTATTTTACCATATAAAAAGGCACTTTTGACATCCATTTGAAAAACTTTAAGATTGTGGAATGCAGCATAGGCTAAAAACAATCTGATTGCCTCTAGTCTGGCTACAGGGGCAAAGATTTCATCATAGTCAATACCTTCTTCTTGTGAAAACCCCTGTACAACCAGTCTAGCCTTGTTCTTAACAATAAGCCCATTTTCATCAGTTTTATTCCTAAACACCCATTAGTGCCTATTGCACACTTACCTGGGGGAAGAGGAACCAGTTCCCACACTTGCTGTTTCTTGAACTGAAGTAGTTCAAGCTGCATGGCTTCAACCCATCCATTGTCTCTCAAAGCAACATGGTAGTTCTTTGGCTCTAGCTGATGATGAAGAGAGCATAGAAGCAGAAGTTAGACAATTGACTTCTTGTTGAAACACCAGCATTGATATCACAATAATCTGAGACATTGGGTGATTCTTCAGTTCTTGATAAACAATGAGATCTATGCAAGTGTTTGTAGGACCTTCAGCAGCAGCAGATGTTGATGCAGACTCTTGAAACCAAGAATTAGATGGTAACTCAAAAGATGTAGAGGAATCAGAGATCTCATCAGCATTTGTTGTGGATGGAACTGCTGAAGCTACAGAACATCAAATTTAGTAGACACAGGCAGTTGGTCACTAAACTTGAATAGGTGAGTATTGATATTATCATCATCATCATCAATACCACCAGGTGGAAGACATGCTGCAGAAGATGATTTATCCACAGGATCTGCAACAGCTGGAGGTTGATAAGGAACATATTGCAGTATGTCCAAATCAAACAACTCCACAGGGTTTTGTGGAATCTTGTCCAAAGGAGATTCATTAAAATTCACATGCAAAGTCTCTTCAACTATCTTGTTCTGCAGTTGAAGACTCTGTATGCCTTGCAAGTAGATGAATAACCAACAAAATACCCTGCATCCACCTAGGATCAAATTTATGGAGTTGATCCTTTGTGTTGAGAATAAAACAGGGACACCCAAATGCTTTGAAAAAAGAAATTAGAGGAGCCAAGTGATGGAGAACCTCATATGGAGTCTTCATCAACCTCTGATTTACTAAGACTCTATTCTGCACATAGCAAGCTGTGTTAACAGCTTCAGCCCAAAAGGTCAGTGGCAAACCAGAGTCAGCCAGCATGGACCTTGCAGCTTCAATTAGGGTCCTGTTCTTTCTCTCCACTACTCCATTTTGTTCTGGAGTCCTTGGTATGCTAAACTGCCTTTTGATTCCCTTTGAAAGATAGAAGTCATCAAGTGTATGGTTTCTGAATTCAGTTCCATTGTCACTCCTAATACACTTGACTGGAAGGGAATACTGCTTCTCAATATACAACACAAAGTGAATAATCTTCTTAGCAACCTCATCCTTTGAATGTAGAAAGAAAGTCCATACAAATCTGGAGTAATCATCCACAATTACCAGACAGTATTTCTTCTTTGCCATGCTCATTACTCTCACAGGACCAAATAGATCCATATGCAGTAATTGCAAGCAAGCAGTGGACTTAGGCTTTTCAATAGGAGGGAATGAGACTTGTGCTGTTTTCCTTTTAAACAAGCAGTGCAGGTTTCATCACAGTGGAACTCCTTTATTGGTAAGCCCCTAACTAAACTATTATGGATAAGCTGATTCATGTTTTTGAAATTAACATGACCCAGCCTTCTGTGCCACAGTTTAGATTCTTGAGAAGAGGCTTTGGAAAATAGGCAAGGATTGCCTCTGAGATCTATTTTCTTGGAAAGATCTAAGGCGTACACTCTTCCTGTCCTATTGGCTCTCAGGAGAGTGTGATCATCCAACACCTTATCAATCAAATGCAGAACTTTGGATGACAGAATCCTACAGTTCTGACTGGTGAAAAGAGCAACATGGCCTTTATCACACATTTGACTGACACTCAAGAGATTGTACTTGAGATTTTCCACATGATTAACATCATCAAACTTTATTTCTCCATTGGAGACAAAGCCGTTGCCAATGATGTAACCCCTAGCATCATTGCCAAAAGAAACAAACCCCTTCTTTCCTTGAGAGTAGTCATGAAGAAGAGAGCTGTTCCCAGTCATGTGCAGATCCCCCACTGTCTACATACCAGATGCTACTTTGGCATGTTGAAGAACCCTGCAATAATAAACAATCAGTTAGTTTTGGAGACCCAAACCTTTTTGGTTTTGGGCCTGGTCTCATCAACAGATGGTAAACTAACAGGTTATTAGAAACAACAACCTGAGAGGAAGAAGATGGTGAAGAAGAGGAATCCTTTGGCTTGGACCTCCTTTTCTGTGGTTTCAACATAGGAGCATCTAATTAGTTAAACTCTTCCAATAGATGTTGAACCATCATAACCAGCTGTGTCTGATTTTGTGATAAAGCTTTCAGCTCATCAGACATATTGCCAGTGGAGTTTGATAAGTTCCTATGTTGCCTTCTTCTTCTGAGCAATCTCAGCTGTCACCTGTTTAACCCCTTCCTTTTTGGATTTCTTTGGACTTAAGGGTTACAGATTTGATGTTGCTGATACAAATGTGGTCTCAAACCCAGTTTTCATTTTTACCATTTTCTCTTTAATTTCCTCTTTATGTTTGAGTTTGGAACCTCTTTTGTACCAGCAATCATCTGTAAGATGATTGAACAAACCACATACTTCACATGGTTTATTCTTCATCTTAGTTGATCATCAACTAAAGAGGGTGAAGCAACTGAAGACTTGCTCTTCAGTACTTTGGAAGCATTGTTTGTTCTTGACTTCCTCTTTAGTAGTCTTCAAACTCTTTATACTAACAGTTTTCTTCTTTTCAGTACTGGCAGTAGTTGGAGTTTGAACTTCAGGTGTTAAATCCTGCTCTCTAGTCCTTCAGGACTTTCAGAATTAACTCCTGAGTTGATCAACTCATGATCATGTGAGTGTCAGCAGTGGAACCATCAACATCAGCTGATAGGTTTTGAGAGGGCTTGGTGCTGACTTTACTTCTGATGTGTTGTATCAGAAAGTAGATCACATGATGAAATGGATTGGTTATTACTCTCACCATCAGATTCTACCTCTGCTCTGGGAGTAAAATCTGTAGGTGGAGCAGTGTGATTGTAACCAATGCCAAACTTACATTGGAAGCAGATTGCTTACTAAGAAGCATTTCAAAACCTTTGCATGATTGTACCCATCTATCACACTCTACCTGGGTGACTGCAAGGGTTTCCTTGAGATCTTTATACTTCTCTAGAAGTATCTCTTCCCTAGCCTTATCATCAGTTATTTGGCATTTAAGTTTGTAAATCTCATCATTCTTATCATAAGCACAGACTCAAATTCAGCTTTGCTTTTGGAAATTATTTGTTCTAGCTCAATGTTCTTGTTGATTAAAGCTACATTTGCTTCTCTAATAGATGCAAATGCTGCTATACATGTTTCAGAACACAATTTGGCTTTTGCCTCAGAGGATACCTGTGATACCTTTGGTGTAGAGGCATTAGTGGATGAAGTATCAGCAGAATCCAAAGCCATAAGAGCTAGATTTCCAAATGGACTTTCACCACCATGTTGACCAGCACCTGAGAAAGTTGTTCATGGCCAGACAAGTCATCTGGTAAACTGCTCCAGTCAACAACTCCTTGGGTGAAGAAGTTGTGTTGTTGAGGTTGAGTTTGTTGATGAGATTGGGAAGGTTGTGGTTCAGGCAATGCTTGTGGTTGTTGTGCAATTGGAGCTTGAACAGGATTTGGTTGAGGCATATAATAGCAGGATAAGGATATGACATTTGACCCTGGGGAACAAAGTATGCAGGAGATCTAGGATGTAAATGATGACTAGAACCAGCAGTATGTTGCCCTCTGTTTTGTGGACTAGTACTAGGAAAAGTCACAAAGGGTGCAGAAGAGTTAGATCCAGTTGATCTACACTCTCTTGCAAAGTGTCCCAGCCTTTGGCATTTGTGACACCTCAACTTACTCTTGTTAAAATCAACTTTGGTTTTGCCAGAGAGTCCAGGAAATTTCCTGCCAATTCTCTTATAGAACTTCTGAGATCTGATATTAATCAGTGCCATTTGGCTCAGAATATCCATCTCTTCTAGATCATCATCAGCTATTCCTTTCAAATCATCCATGATGAAGCATAGATTGTCACTATTACTGCCAGAATGACTCTCAATACCAACAAATGCATGATCAGAACTATTTGAAGAGAAATCAATATGCTCATCATAATTGCTTTCAGATGCAGCATATTCTGACTCATGACTAACCAAGGCAGTATTCCCTGGTACAAAGTCATCAGTGAGCTTTCCTGATGAGGACATTTCCTCTTCTGCTCTATCTCTTTCGAATGTAAGCAGTTTCCCATGAAGTTGGGTGAGAGATAGGCTATCCAGATTTGCACTGGAGCGTAGGACAATAGTATGTGTCCTCATCTCTCAGGCAGTGATCTGAGGAACCTGTTATTCATCTGGCTATTGGTGTATTCCTGTTTCACCATTTTCAGCTCAGCGATAAGCAGGAAAAACGCTCAAACTGTTGAGTCAGTGTCTCACCCTTTCTATGAGAGAATGTCTCATATTGTTGGGCAAGGATTTCTCTATTGTTTGCTAAGACCTCATCTGTGCCACCGAATTGTTCCTTCAGGGCATTCCAGAGATCATGAGCAGTTTCATGATGCATAAGCCCTGAATAGATTTCATTAGGCAGTGCCATGGCCAGAATTCCATGGCTTTAGCATCAATCTCAAACAGTTTCCGTTCTTCACAGTATTGTTTTCCTTCTTCTTCGGACCATTTGATTGGTTTTCGGATTGTTCACCATAGGCTTATGTGGTCCATGTACCACAGATGTCCAACAACCTGAACTGTTACAGACAGGTGATGAAGCATTCTTCGTTGCCATATGTTATACTCGGTCCTAACCAGCATCGGGGGCTTGGTTGAGGAACGGTATTGTGAGGATCATTAGAAGGAGTAGTCATCTCAGATTCAATCAAATTCAATTAAGCTATAACAGATTTAGAACAAAACACAACAACCAATTGAACCAAGAGAGATCTCAGAATAAATGAACGAAAGCGTCAGAAATTCAATAATCTATAACTAGTTCTTGCGAATATGCTAATTCAATCAAACATAGATATCAATTAGCAGTTTCAATGATCAATTGTTAGATCGATCAATGATTAACCTGCTCTGATACCACTTGTTAGGATCAGTGATCTACGTTTGATTGATATAGAGTATAGCAGCGGATTCTAACAATGAATTAGCCAATTCACAAGAACAAAAGATATTCAATGAAGAACAAATGGTTATAGATAGAGAGAATTCTGCAAAATATTTCATTCAATATTCGCTTTCGTGGTAACGGAATGTCACACTTACAATTAGGTCGACACCTCTTATATAAGAGAGTGACGTCTGCTGAGTCACTTGATAGTGACATCTAACAGAATTATTCCAACTGAAACACAACTACTGAAGATGTCAAAACAGCTGACATCTTCTTACAAAATACTAAGTGTTATCAGTTACTACAACTACTGAAAAACATAAAACTACTGATACTACAATGACTGAAGAACAAGCTCTTCAGTCGTTTTACAAAACTACTAAAAGTAAAACATAAAACTACTGATATCACAACTACTGAAGAAGTACTCTTCAGCTGTTGTGACAAACTACTGAAACTTCAGTACTTGATCTTCAGACTTGAACTTCAGACGTTTCATCAGCTGATGACTTCAGTAGATATCATCAGCTGATGTCTTCAGTCTTTGTCTTCAGACTTTGTACACCAGTTGTTGATCTTCAGCACTTGTAGACTCTTCAGCTGTTGTACTTCAGTACTTTGGTCTTCAGCTTCAGCACTTGTGTTCTTCAGCTGTTCCGCTTCAGCACTTGTGTTCTTCAGCGTTTGAGCTTCAGCACTTTAGTCTTCAGCTGTTGAAGTCTTCAGCACTTGATCTTCAGCTGTTGGAGTTTTCAGCACTTGTCGAACTGCTGATGAAGCCTTCAGCAGTTGTTGTGATATCATGTGGGACTTAGAGGTTTTCTGATCTTGGCTCATTGGTTCTTTTGGTCCAACATAGTGTTTGATAAAGATGATGGTATGTATATGTATGAGTTAATTTACTCACATACAGACATTACATTAAATTTTTGAAAGAATACTCAGTATGAATTGTAAGTTATATGTGAGTTATTTATTTTATATCTTATATTATTATTTATCGGTAGAAGAGGCAGTTCGGGATGCGAAAGTAATCAGTGACATTAGGGATGAAAGTAGGAACAATGAGGAAGAAAGAGGTTTGGTTAGAGATAGTGATTAATTGATAGAGGGTAAGTGACTACTTTATATTTTGATAAGGAAAATAATATATAATCATTCATATAATTATGATTTGTATATGTCGAAAATGTGTAAAATTTAAAGGTATGTAATGAAATGTGCAGGTAATATGAAAGCTGAAGGAATGTTAAAGTTGGAAGAAAGAAAATGGTTTCAAAAAAGAAAAGTGGCTTGAGTAAGTGTGATCTCCATCTTTAGTAGGTATATATTAATGAAAGGATTTCTAACATTGATAACAACTTGCAAAAATTTTATGTAATTGAATTAGGAAAACGAGTTGTGACAAGTGATGATAAGGATACAATGTCTAAACATGAAGATGATATATTGGAAGAACATATCCAAGAAAAAAAATTAACGGAGGTAATATGGATCATTAAAATTTATGGGTTTTTTTAAAAATAGTATTATCATTAATGCATTTTGTAAAGTAATTTTTTTGTTGAATTTGAAAGAGTTATTAATGAAAAAATAAAAAAAGGAGATGAAAAGAGGGTTAACGTACAACACAAATGGTTTGGGATACGTACACATTCATCTCCCAAGCATTCTTCATAGTGGTATCGAAATCAAATAAAGAATAAAAAAGAGGCTGTAGTAAGCATGGGATTTGATAAGTTGTTGAAGTTCAAGGTAAATGGTATCACTTCAAAACTTGGTCATTATGTTGTTGACATGTTGGAACCACAACAATTACTTATTAAAACTAGTAAAGAAAATATGAAGGTAGACAGAGAATATATATACAAACTATTAGGAATTCCGTATGGGTAAGAGTTGATGAGCAAGGAAAGTAAGGGTTTGAGTGCGGACTACTCAAAATGGATGGCTTGTTATGAGGGAGTTAACATAGGACCATCTGAAATTATTAACAAAATAGTTAAAGGAAAATACAAAGACTATTTTTATTTTAAGTTGGATTTTCTAGTTTTGTTCTTCTACACGATGGTTTTAGTTGGAAAAAGGAAAGTGCTTCTATCAAGTTATAAAACAAATGACTGTGGAAACCAATGTAAAAGAGTTTGATTGGTGTGGTTTAATCGAAGATGCTATAAAAATGTGTAAGGACAAATGAGTAAGGTGTATTTATTAAGCCACTTGTTGGACCGCTGACAATACTTACGGTAAAGTAAACATTACCTTTTGCAAAAAAAAATCATTTTATTCTGATAATTTAATAAGTGTTATAAAAATCTTCATGAAAAAGCAGTTGAATCAAAATAATGTCCTATTATAAATACGGTAGTGACATTATGTACCAATGTATTTTATTATTATAATTGTAAATTTTGTTGGGTGGTAAAATAAAGTCTCAGGTATATGTTAGTGTGGTTATAATGGTACATATATGAACTAATTTCATGATTTATATAAAAGTATTCATATATGTATGGGGTTTGAGAAAGGGGTAAGATATAGGTATTGAAAATGAAAGTGTATTCTATATGTATTGGTACTTAACCATTACATATATGTATTATTACTAGCTATGAGATACTTGCGACTGCATATGCTTGAGTTAATTATCTTAAGTATAACTAAATAGTATATATACATATATGGATTCTTAATATGTAAATCAAAGAAGTTGCTGACGTGAAGCATATATATGTATTATAGGAATGATATACATAAAGCATACATATATGTATTGGAAATGAAAGGGTAACATACATGTATTGGTACTTAACTATTACATATATGTATTATTACTAGCTATGAGATAATTTTGATTGCATATGTATGAATTCAATATCTTAAGTATAAATAAATAATATATATATGTATATGCATTCTTAATATGAAGATCATAGAAATTTGTGACATGATGCGTTATATATATGAATTATGTGAATGATTAAAATTACTTTATATTTTAGTTGTATACAGATTTTAACTATCTGAGTTGTTGAGTTTCATCATTGCGTTTGTACATGGATTGTGGAACATGCTCGTGGATGGAAAATGATAAAAGCTATCCCTACTTGCTTTTTGGACGATGGACAAAGTAAAGAAAAGAGAGGAACAAGAGTTGCTAAATTCTAGAGGTTTGGATTAAGGTAAATAACATAGCAATATGTTGAAGAAGATGGTTTAGAAAATGAAGATTATTGTTCACAAATGAATCAATAGTAATGATAAACATGATTACCATGATTCAGAATCCTTTAATGCTTTTGATATTACAATGGTAGAGGAATAGCTCTTAATGGGATTATCATCTATGCAATAAACTGTTAATTTATCCTCAACTAATATATATAAATGTTACAGGGAAATTTAAAAATTCTTGAGAAAATTAATTCTATTAACATTGAAGTCAATTGGAATTTGAAAAGGACATCAGGGCAGCATGAAGATGTTCCCTGAAAATAAGAATATGATCGCTTATCCAGCGAGCTATAGAGAACTGTATGGGTGTGAAGTTATAGTGGAATATGCTGGTATAAGACCCCGACCCCGTCCCCGAGACCTTACAGCTGGCCAATCATTACTCATAAAACAATATTTACATTAATTTCATAAACATCGCAGCGAAATGTCAAAACAACTTTTCATTTCATAAGAATGCTTTTGCAAATTAATACAAACATCCGTTACACATTTTCATTTGTTCGCATTACAATGCAAAAACATTAACAAAAGAATGCCATCCAAAATGCCAAGTAGCTGCCCCGCACCATCCTCAGCAATGCTCACCTGCCATCTGGAAAATGCATAAAAAGTCAACGTTGCTAAGTGAGTTCTAGTTTTATAATAAAACATACTTTAGATTCATTAAAATCAATCTTTACTTTTGCATGTGATCACACATCATACGTACACATAGATAATATCATTATTATCTTCATCATCGTTCATTTCGTACTTTTATTATCTTTCATGTTCATCTAGGTCCTGTTTGTGCTTACCCCCTCTAGAGCACTAAGCAATTCATCTAGGTTAAGCAACAAGGATCCCATACATCTGGTCAATCACAAAGATTGAACCCTTATGTGCATCCTCATGGGGTATTTACCTGCACACAGTTGAGCTAACAGCCCCTCATTGGGTGTGAACCTCCATACATATGCTTGATCATACGGATCAAGCCCTAGTGTGCATCCTCATGGGGTAGCTAACCCGCACCACGGTTGAGCTAACACTCCTCATTGAGTGTGAACCTCCATACATTGCTTGCAAGACTTTCTTACGTTTGTTCATTCATTAATGCATGCATTCTTTCATTTCATTCCTCTTTTCATTATCTTCCACTTTACGTTACATAATACTTTTCATTTCGTCATTGACATTCAACGTAAAGCCACGGGAAAGATAAACATACATAATAAGGACATCATCATACACAGTCAACATTATCATACAGGGCATCATGCAACATAACATACATCATACATACCATCATGCATAAGCATCAAACATACGTCAAAACATGCCCATCATGACTCTATGACCTCAAATCAGCTTACATGAGCCCCCGGGAACAATCCAAATCAAATCCTAAATATCACTTTTCCCCAGAAAGTCAAACTATTCTAAGTGTTCATCCGCATTTGTTAAAGTTCATCCGCATTTGTTATAGCTCATCCGCATTTGTTATAGTACATCTGCATTCCCTTTCCTTCATCCGCATTCTTTTACTTCATCCGCATTTCCCACTACTCATCCGCATTTCCCCTTACTCATCCGCATTTCTCCTACTTAGTGGGAAATGTCCATCCATATTGACTGTTCATCCGCATTGACTTCCTATGTTCATCCGCATTGACTTTCTATGTCCATCCGCATTGACTTTCTATGTTCATCCGCATTGATTTTCTATGTTCATCCGCATTGACTTTCTATGTTCATCCGCATTGGCTTTCCTTGGCAATTAATGCTCATCCGCATTGACTTACTCAATGCTCATCTGCATTAACTGTTCATCCGCATTTCTTCTGCATGTTTAGGCAGATTCTAAAACTAAACTTATGAGTCTTAAACATCAGATTTCAGTTCCCAATCACCATCCATCATGTTCTAAGCTTAAGTCTTACCATCTAAGCCTTAGAAACACCATCATACATAATCAAGCATGAACATAGCCAATCATTACATCAACATACACACATTCAAACATACAGGTCCGAAACCCAGTTAAAAGAAAACAACATTCAAGGATTTTTTTGCCCCAAAACAGTTAAAAACCAATAAATGAGGGTTCTAGAACTCACCTTTGCAGCTCTTAGTATGCTTCTTCCAAACTCGTTTGCAAATTGAATTTAACTGCCTAGAAAACCCACTAAAACATACCCGAACACATAAAAACACCATAAGCACAAACCCGAGGACAAAACCAGTCAAGAACATCATAAAACCATTAATTCTTACCTTGAATTCGAATTCCTTCTTGTTCTTCTTCAAAACTGAGAGTTTCAGCTCCTTCTCTCTCTTTACCACCTTTATTTATTTTCCTTTTTTTTCTTCACTTTATTCTTCTTTCTTGACTTAAAAATAACTGGGTGTTACAGCTGGGAAAGGTAATGAGGATGAGTTGACAGAAGATCAAATAAGAAAATCAAAAGAACAAGGAACACCTAATAGTCTAGAAATACAATACATTAGGCCGAGGTGTGGACACAACTTGCTATTGAAGTATTTGATATTATGGAATTAGAATTAGCTAGAAGGGATGTGGTAAGCGATAGATCATGATTTAAATGACTGTCCAAACTACAATCTTGATCTAACAAGATTTTAGGGAAATATAGGAAAGGTTAAAGGACCTTTATATGAAAATGTGTTAGGATCGTGTATTGAACAAAATACTAACTGATATACGTGTATACAAAGTCAAATAGTGCGGAATCCTATTTGATTGTGATCCAATTAGTGAGAACGCACGTAGAAACAATTGTAGATTGAAGCTAAACGTTAAGAACGATCTCTGGATGGCTAGGTATGATTAGCATGTAGGTTTTCGAATTATCATGTTTTTCCATGATTTAGTGGTATTTATAGGTTAGGGTTTCTCATTTGGGTGACTGAACCTGTAAGGATTCCTGAAGT